>VYXH01008875.1:29036-47779 GCA_013397275.1 Burhinus bistriatus
TTGTAACCCCCTGTGTTTTGGGGGGGGGGGGTATTTCTCTCTTTGCCTTCCTAAACAAGCCCATAAATTGAAGATTGTTTTTTTTCCCCGCTTTCAAACCCAACCATTTCCAAGTATTCTTGGGCTGAGCTGGCACCGGTGGGAGCTCAGCCAGGAGCTCATTTCCTTCTCCTGCCCAGGAAGGAGGAAAAACCATTCCCTGAGGGTCTCCCACCTCCAGCCCATCTTCTCTTCTCCCCAGACGTCTGCTAAAGGCAACAAAAAAGTCATTTAAAGTCCCTTGCAGGAGCATTTTAGAGGCCTGGTGATGGGACTTTTTCCTGTTTATGGCAGAAAATCCACAGAAGCAATTCCCAGGCTCTTTGCTAACCCATCTGTGCCAAGCCAAAGCCTCTCCATCTCACGGCCGTGGAAGCAACGCTTCCCCGTCCGAGGGCAGAGGAAGCTCAAATTTGCCAGCAGCTCAGAGCTGGTGATGGAGCTCAGGGGAGCCCAGGGGCAAGACAGGCACCCCAGGGGTCGGGGACAGGGAGACAGTCTCCATGGACGCCTGGGGTTGCCTTTTCCAAGTCCCCCACTCCCATTTTACCTGTTAGCTGGGCCATGATGTGATGGAGTGAGTTTGGTCTTGAGGACCCCGCAGGTGACGTGAAAGCAGGAGTGGGGAAACTGAGGCACAGAGTGGAAACCGAGGGTCCTTCGGTGGCCTTTTGGACACCAAACCCACTGGTCGCCGGACCGCTGTGATGCTGAGCCAGGACCTCTCCCTCCTGTCACCCCCGGGCTGCTTTTCCTCCCCTCCTTGCAGGCAGGTGGGCAGCGGAGCAGGCAGGGATGGCCCTGCCCGGGGGTCCGGTCCCGGGCACGCAGCCCCCCGCCCGCCCCGCAAACCCCGCTGCCACTCGCAAAGTGCTGCTGCCACCTCGTGGTGCCGTGTCCCCGCTCGCCTGCTGTCCCCGTGTCCCCAAAGCCAGCTCCAGGCACACGGCCGCATCCTGTACCCGGCGGGGCTGGGGGGTGCAGGGGGGGTGGCACGGGTGTCCGGAGGGTCCGTACGCCGCCAGTGACATCCTCGCACCGAAGCCACGCGGAGCCCAGACCTTCTTCTCCCACTGCGCTACATGGGCACCAGGACACTGCGTTCTAACCGATGGGGAAACTGAGGCACAGGAAGGCTGCCCGAGCGTGCTGGTGGTCCCCAGCATCCCACTGCCATCACACATGGGGTCAGCATTCGGTGGGGAGACCAAACAGGGCAGGGGACAACTCCTGGTCCCTTTGTGAGGCAGTGGCTGCGTCCAGCCCCATCTGCTCCCATCTTTTTTTAGCCCTGCTGCAGCCCCAGCGCTTCCTTGCCCTGCAGCTGCCCAGCCCTGGAGCAGGTGCTTGGGGATGGTGATTTATCTGCACGTCAGCATCTCCAGAGGGTCTCCGAGCAGTGCCCAGGCAAGGGCAGGCGAGTGGGAGGGATAGTTTACCTCTGGAGGCAGCCAAGGGATGCCAGCCCCCCGTGGACATGCCATCCCATGGCTGGAGAGGGCCATGGGACTCGGGTCACGCCTTCAAGCAGGGTGGTTGAAGGATGCAGCTCCCTAATTTTCCCCCCCGACCTTCTTGAGATCTTCCCTCTCCAGATGTAGCACCAAGATTTCTGGTCCTCCCAGCATCTGCTCCTCTCTGGGATCTCCTGAGCTCCCCAAGCAGGGAAGAAGGAAAGCTCTGGGCTGGAGAATCCTGGACGAAGGGTTTAACTTGACTCCAGACTTGCATCTTTGTTGGTTTTTCCACCTCCCTCCTTGCAGAGCAGGGAGAAGAGCAGTTGCTGGCAGGCACAGGCCCTTTGCTCCCAGCCCTGCCACAGCAGGGGAAGGCACCCAGGCTGGGTGCTCCTGTGCCCGAGGATGTAGGTGCTGCTGAAAGAGGAGCCCGCCTTGAATTTCCAGCAGCGTTTTGCATTCACAACCTGCTCCTTTTTCCCAGAACCTAGAGAAACCCCCGAGATCAGCAGCTCCGAGTGGTCCAGCCAGGATCCTGCGTCCATCTCACACACAGTTTGCTGTGCCCACAGATTTGAAGTGCGCAGTTGGGAAGCCTTCGGCTCTCCCTCCCTTTTCCCTTCCCCTCCCCACTGGAATCTGGCTTTCGGGATCAAAAATACTACTGGCTATTTTTAAAGCGTCGACTTAGCCCCTCTCCTCCAGCTCACGGTGACGGATCGCGCTGTCGTAAAGTTCAGCTGTTTTCTGCTCCCTCCGCACCAAGCCCGGGGCGTTAACAGCCGTGATTCCCTCCTCGCTCCTACCCAGAGCCAAAGCCACGCCAGTGTCCAGGATTCACATCCAGAGGGTCTGGGGGCATTTGGTGCTCGTCCTGTGGCTGGTCGCAGTGGCATTTGCTGGGGTAAGTGGAGCACTGGGATCCTCGGCAGAGGTTTGGGGAGGGAGGGATGGCACGGAAAGAAGGGTGGATGCTTTGGGTTTGAGCAGGCACCGTGCAAGTGGCCTGCGCTGCTGTGTCTGTACCTGGAGAGAAGCAAGATCCTTTCTTCCAGCTCTCCAGCAAATCCTGCCTTCCCCAGGCCCCTCTTCCAACTCCGGTCCCAACCCTGCAGCTCGGCTCGGCTCTCCCCTGCAGCTCCTGGGGATGCTGGCTGCTGTGCTGTGGGGGCACGGGGATGACACTCATGGCTTGGCTCATCCCGTGTCTCCAGCCTCAGGAGCCTGGCTGATCCCGCTCGCCCAGGGATGCTCGGGAAAGGCTGGTGGAGCTATCCCCACCAGGGGCTTAACCGAGCCAACCTTTGGGAGCGATGCTGGTGGGTGTCAGGAGGGTTTGCTCGTGTCGTCCACAGCTCTGATGGAGGCAGACGAGCTCCTTGGAAATCTGATGCCTCTTTAGATACGTTTGGCTGAGTTTCCCCATCCACACAGGCCATTTTGGGCACAAACCCACCTGGGTTCAGACCGGGGCTCCTGGTAGCGGTGGGTTTGCAGACACAGCTGATGCCAGCTCAGAGCCAAGCCAGGGCTAGTCTCCCTGAGCAGAGTAAATCTCCACAGAACTAGGGTTAAACCAAACCCTCGCCAAACCCATTGCGTTAGCGATTGAGCTAGACGGGGGCTGGAGCCGAGCTGTGACTGTGCTGTCTCAACCTTTGGAGGGATGACATGGCTCCAGATGACAATCCCCGTGGGTGATGCTCGCAGGCAGAGCTGCAGCTTTACCTGCTTTGCACCAAAAAATACACAGCTGCCACAAACAGAGTCTCTTCCCTCCTCCTGGGGCACTGCACTGCTTGGGAAAGCCTCATCTTTTTGGGCAGGAGGGTCTGGGTGAGGCCAGCTGCTCCGCAGCCCCCTCCGTGGCAGGATTTGGTGACCCAGCTGGTGGGATCCAGTGCTTTGAGCCTCCTAAACCTCCAGCTGATTCTGCTGGTGGGAAGGCAGGGGGAGTTGGCTTTCGGAAGCAGTTTGATCACAGATGCTTTTGTCTTGGTACCGTGACTCTCTGCCAGCTTAGGAGAAATTCCCAGCCTCCTCAGCCCAACATATGCCTGCAGCCCTCAGCTCGGAGAGCTGCTGCACCCTGACAGCGTTAAAGCTATCGATGGCTGTTTCATGGCATGGCCAGGATCCAGCGTGTCACCAGGGAGGCACACCCATAACACTGAGTCTCAGGGATGCGAGGAGGGCCCCACAGCCTGGCCTCTGGGCCACAGCAGCCTGGATATCCCGGTTTGGTTTCTCCATTTGAAGTTTCCCCTCCCTTGTTCAAACGAAGCGGGTGGGTGGGATGCCGAGAGGCCTCCGCTCTCGCCAAGCCCAGATGGTACCGTCTGCTGTTGCAGAAGAATTCCCACCTGCCCGCCCCGCGTGTAACCGATTCCCTCGGTGGGTGTCTGTGCCTCCCCGCACCGGGGGCTCGCTGCAGGGAAGCCTATGGCAGCAGATGGGGAGGATACCAGGCACCCGAGGCATGGCTAGGGCGGACCTACACTAGGATATGGGTCTTATTTTTTAAACAACATTTTTTCCACTCCCTGGTTATCCCTTGTTACCAGGTAACAGAGACCCAGAGCATAAATATTGGGCAGGGAAAAGAGCTGCAAAGCTTCCATGCACCCCAGGAGAAAAAAAAAAAAAAAAAAACACACAAAAAACCAACCCGGGCATCTAAAACCTGCCTTCTCCGGTGGCTGCTGATGTAAATCCCAGCTGGGATTTGAACCCAAGCTGGTATTTATTCTTTGTTTTCCTTTCCTCTATCCATTGCCCCCAAGGAAGATGTACTGTTACACGTAAAACAGAAGTCTGGCTGTAGATTTAAGCTTGTTCTGCAATAAGCAGCCATAATCCCTCCTTTTCTCCCCAATTCCCTGGGTAAAGAGCGGTTCAGCCAACCCCAGGGCTGGCTGCTTGGTTCATGCAGCAAAGAGCTTGTGCTGGGGTCAGAGCAGGAAAAGAGAGGATCGGAGGGGGAAACCCTTCCCCCCCCCGCCCCCATCCCTAAACAATCCAAACTGGTCTTGAGGTGCACTGCAGAAGGCGGGAGCAATTCCCCTGGGAGGGGCATGGCAGTACCTGGGGCAATTTGGTTAAACTCTGCTGCTCCATCTGCTCTCCTGGGCGCAGGTCAGCACGAGGCTCTGGGTGCGAAGGCGTCGAAGGCACTGCAGGTCTGTGAGGCTTCGCTCCCTGCCCTGATGGGCAAGACCTGGAAAACAGCAGGAATTCGGTTTAGGGGGTGGAAGGTTTTCCTGAATGGGTTCCCAAAGGGGTTTGTGGGTGCTGGGGGCACCGAAGGACGTACTTTCAATCCCTGCCCTCCAACCCGAACTGCCAGAGATCCTAAATGGACAGGGCACCCCTGGAGAAAACCTGACGTGGACATTTCCCTACCATTTCTCCTTCCTGCAGGAACAGAAGTTTGTGCAGCCACTTTCTCCTTCCAGACCCTTGCAGGTGGGCTTTCGGGAGCCCAGCTGGCGTGGCCCCGCGTTCAACGACCCCTGGGGACACCAGCCACCTTTGGCCCGTGCTGTGTTTGCGTTCAGGACTTGGCTGTGCCCCAGGAGGGAAAGCTATGAGAGACATGGCTGAAAAAGTATTCCCTGTGAGGATACAATCCCCAGGGAAAAGCACAGTGCTTTTCCACGAGACCCACTCCACAGGGGTGCAGGCAGGGGGTTGCAATATCACCCAAGGAAGGAAAACCACGTAGGTCCAAGGAAGCCAGCTCCTGCAGCTCATCCTGCTCCCCACGAGTGATATGACCCCACGCCACCGAGTAGCATCACCCGGCCAGGGGGAGGTTCTGGGGGCTCCCACCTCTTCCTCAGGCTTCTCTGCCCTCCCCTTGCTGCGCACCATCTCCCTCTGCCCCCTCTGCTTGTTGTTCTTGGCTGGGTTTTAGCCTGTCTAAATTTAGGCGGATCTATTTCAACACCCATCCTCTGCCCCGCGGGGGGAAGAGGACGGAGCAAAGGTAGCTGGGGAGGAAGAGCAGGGACCGCAGTGCGCTGTGGTGGGGTCCGCTCCCCACACCCCCAGCCAGGCTTTCCCCACCAGCAGCCTGGATTTTATCCGGCTGCGAGGCCATGGAGGTGCCCAGGACTGAGGTTGGCGTTTTCCCAGCTGTCATCCCATGGATTTCTCTGGCTGTCACTTGGGGTAGAGCTGGGTGACAAGGACAAGCCGGCCTGTGTGTCCACCAGGGAAGGAGCTCCCTGCACTGGGAGCCAGCTCGTCTCTGGAGAAGGCTGATGCAGGTGAGTGGGGCTGCAGCAAAGCAAGGGCAGGGACAAGGGTCCAAGGTGTAGGACATCAGCACTGACACCCAGGGGTGCTCCAGGGTCTGGTCCCATGTGCAGGTGGCCCCAAACATGGAGGATTGAGGTGTCTGAGCCTGCCCTCCCTCCCCGCATTGCCCTGCCTGGCACAGCCAGAAACCATCCATCTCCCCTCCCAGGTGGCATCACCTTGGGCTTGCAGAGCATCTCCAACTGCCGCTACTGCCTTTCTCCTAACGCCATTGGGGTCGGGACATCCCAAAGAAAGCCCTGCTGCCTGCAGGACCTGTGGCAGGTCCTCTCCTTGCCCCGGCCAGAGCCACGCTTCTCTGCTACTCATTAACCAGCTGTTTATCTGCTAAGCCTTGCAGCAGAGACAGATCGCCTCCACGTCACCACCTCCAGGGGATTTCGGGGGGGTAGAGCTGAGGGGATCACTAGCTCCTGTGAGCCCCAAGAAAGATGCTCATTGTGGTCAAACAGGATCAAGCCAGGCAGGGCAAGACATGAAGATGTCCCTGCTCATCGCAGGGCGGAGGTTGGATTAGATGCCCTTTAAAGGTCCCTTTCAACCCAAACTATTCTCTGATTCCATGACAGAGCAAATTGCCAGGCACTGGAGGAAGATCAGAACACACAGTCTGCTTGTACCTCGCTCACCAGTACACACCAAATACGAGCCTAGTTCCCAGTTCTGGGTCTCGCGTCCCCACATCCCAGGGCTGCACAGACCACTTTCTCCCCTCCCCTATCGTGGTCGGCTCAGCTTGTCCTTGCTGCCAAGAGCGGCTGGCAGCCAGAGCATCGCCAGCAGGTCTGAAGCATGTTTTCGCTCCAGACATCTGCCCCGTTAGCCATTAATTCAGCTGGCGGAGGGACACAGAGGCTGCCAGCACTCAGCTACATCACCGTGCCAGCCAGTACAACTAACGGTGGTTGTTTGACGGCTGCAGCCACGGCAAAGGGAGCCGAAAGGTGCCAGACAGAGCTGGTAGGACTGTGATTTCTCCCTTTTTGAGAGCAAGATGAGAATTCAATCTCTTCCCTCCCCGGTTGCAGTTTACACTTACTAGCAGTCGCAGTGTCAGTAACATCGACTCCTTGGGCTGCCCAGGGTACCAGGCACAGACACATCCCCGTGAGCATCAACCTCTGGCAACTGGCACCTCACAGGAGCTAGAGGGGAGAAAAAAGAAAAAAAAAAAACAAAACAAATCCCAATTTCACGTACAGCAGTTTCAAAAGGACCTTTGCGAAAGGCTGTTTGGCTAACAAGCGGCTAATAACCGGCTGTTAAAATAAGCCACCAAGGACTCAAATCCCCAGCCCTGATGAAGCACAAGGGAAGTTAAATTTTTTCCCTGGCTGCACCTCCTCCTGCCACAGCCCGCTGTCTGGATGTGTGCAGCTTCTTGCACTCCCCCCTCCAGCCAGCTCGAGCCCCCCAGCACCCAGGGAGCAGCCAAAACAACAAGGGGGAAAGGTGGAACGTGGCTGACAGCACATCTCCCAGCTTTGAGGGAACCTGGACACAGGTTTCTGGGGGAGCAGGAGGTGCTGGCTGTGGATGTCATGGCAGTCACACTTACAATTTGGCTTTTCAACCCCTATCCCCTTGGATGCCGTGCTCCAAACCTTCATTTTGGTGGGGACAGCAGCAGGCCAGAGGCAGCCCACGCTGCACCTGACACATAGGACAGGTTGGGTCCTCTCCACGCTCATCGGCTGCTCACATCCCTTCCGTGAAGTCTCTCCAAGCCCCTGGAGCTCACTGATCCTCCCCAAGAGCAGTTGGAATTTTTAACCATTTGACACACTGATCTACACAGCGCAGCTGCCTCCGGGTGGAGGACGAGAGCTGCAGTAGTTGAAAGCAGTTAAAAAACCAAACCCTCCGGGATTTTGCTCAAAAGCTTGCCTCCCCCCTGAGAGGCAGCAGTGCAGCCAAGCCCTGCAGGGCCATGTTTGGCAGCTGCCTGGATGCTGGCAGCTCCCTACCTGCAGCAGCTCACATTTGCTGGCACGTCTCAGATCCCACCTCCGCTTTGCTCCTAGGCGACCTGCTGAATGAAGCCGAGAGAAGCCGGCGGGTGAGCAACCCCCCAGGCTCTGCATGGATTGGAATGGGGAAACCTGCCTGCAGTAAGAGCCCAGGGCAGCTGGAAAACCCCGGCTTCTTCCTCCAAGCTCTCTTCCTCCTCCTCTTCTGCAGGCATGGTAAGGAAGTGCACGGGCAGAGGCACATGCCTGGCAAGGATACCCGTGGGAGCTGCAGCCCCAGGGTGCAGGGAGGGTACAACCATGGCAGAGCTCCTGGGAGGTCACCGGAGCGAGCAGAAGATCCTCTCATCGCAGCCATAAGGCTCAGGCAGCATCAGAGTGCCCTTGGCCCACCACAGCCCACGGGAGGGGACAGGCAGGGTCCCCACCAGCATCACCAGCCCCTACCAGGGTAGCCTGAGCAAGGAGAGCATTCCTCTGCTCTCCTGCAGCAAGCTGTTTCCCTTGGAAAAGCCCTTAAAAGCTCTATTATCTCCCAAGATAAGACAGGGACAGCAGGACACACGGACCAGCCAAAGTCAAGGTCTTCTAGTGAAAGGCGCCAGCCATATCCATCACTCGCTTTCCTTCCTGCATCCCAGACACTCTCCTAGGAGAGCTGAGACCTGCACCCTGCAAAATCCAAATCCATCTCCCAGCACCTCACCCAGCCCAGCTTGCATTCATCTACTGCAGGGCCAGCCTTCCCTTATAACCCCTCTGTTTAATGAGCTAAATGATCCCTGCTGGGGTGAATTCGTTAGCTCTCCTGGAGCTGTGGCACATGGCACTGCCTTCTCCAGCATGGAGAAACCATGTCTGAGGGGCAGGATGTCCTTGGCGCAGTCAAGTCTAGCACCAAAGAGCAATTGCATGGCCTGGCCAAGGTTGAAATGGGAAGAAAGGGTTCCCCAGAAATTCCTGTTTGTCCTCTGGCAAGCCCTGGGGCGAAGAATCTCCGTCTGAGCCACGTCCCAGGGCCCCAGTCACAACTGCTGCCCTGGCTCTTGGCAGTGCTTCTGCCCCAGGTACAGTCTCACATCCCAGTTGCTTCAGGACACCCCTTCGGCCCCGCCACTGCCCTCTGCGCCAGGCTCCAGCCTGTTTCTGCAGCAGGCAACCCTGGATTCATTCCCCGCAGGCACATAAGAAGCAGGTCGTTTAAACCGGCCACTGCGTTCATTAAAACAGGCAGATAACCGCTTCCAGAAAGTGTCTCCATCATGAGATCTGGCGCGGGCCAGATGGTGGGAGGTGGTGGGAGGAGAAGGGGCTGCCCTTCCCCACTCCTACAGCTCTACTGGGATGCCCCGGGCCGCCCTGTCTCTCCCAGTTTCTTCCCAGTGCAAGATCCTGCGCTGCAACTCGGAGTACGTGGCTGCCACCCTCAACCTGCGCGGCTCCAACAGGAACGCGGCGTACTGCAACGCCCTCCGCTCCTACTCCCACTGCACCCGCAAGACGGCTCGCACGTGCCGGGGCGACCTAGCCTACCACTCCGCCGTCCACGGCATCGAGGACCTCATGATCCAGAACAACTGCTCCAAGGAGGGTCCCACATCGCCGCCCCGACCCCGGCCCCCAGCCCCCAACCATCAGGGCTTCGAGTCTCTCGATATCTGCAACTATGAGAAGAATTTTCTCTACAAATATGGCCAGCCCCCCAGCTACCAGCACTGCGCGGCGTTCGGGGACCCCCACATCCGCACTTTCCATGATGACTTCCACACTTGCCGGGTGGAGGGTTCCTGGCCTCTTTTGGACAATGACTACTTGTTTGTGCAAGCAACCAGCTCTCCGGTGGCGAAGGGGTCCAACGCTACGGTGACTAGCAAGGTAACGCTCGTGCATAGGGCTTGGCAGCAAACCAGTGCATCTCCGGGATGCAGCGACGGCTTAGGGCACTCCCTAAGATGGCTGGGGAGGGCAGCAATAGCTTCAGCTAAACCCACTCGGGATCAGGAATGAATGTCTGCAGGAACAAGTGGGATGAAGGTCCTTGAGGGGAGCAGAGAGACCTGCAAACACTGCCATTGCTGCCTGGGCATGGGTTACTGTGTGGTCCACCTGCACATGGTCTATCCGGGCTTGGCTACATCTCCGTTTTCAGTTGCTTAAATGGTATTAAAGAAAGAAGGGAACACAGGAAAGAAAGAAGGGAACAAAGGAATGAAAGAAGGAAACATTGCTGCTTTCCCGGAAGGACAGAAGCAGTGTGGGAGAAATGGTTTGGGGCAGAGGGGGATGCATCGGTGAGGCAGACGTGTGCAATCATAGCAGATACCTGGGGTGGGGACACAGCTGCCACTGTCACACCCAGCAAGTTAGATCAAACCCTTTCTGATCTGCTCTCTGCAGCTCACCATCATCTTCAAGAACATGAAGGAATGCATCGACCAGAAGGTCTACCAGGCGGAGATAGACAACCTCCCGGCAGCCTTTGAGGATGGCTCGGTGAATGGGGGCGAGAGGCCAGGCGGGAGCAGCTTGGCTATCCGGGAGCGCAGCCCCGGGCACGTGGAAATCCGTGCGGAGTACATCGGCACCACCATTGCCATCCGTCAGGCTGGCCGCCAGCTCTCCTTCTCCATCCGGGCAGCCGAGGAGGTGGCGCGCGCCTTCACAGAGGAGCAAGACCTGCAGCTCTGCGTGGGCGGCTGCCCTCACAGCCAGCGCATCTCCCGCAGCGAGTGCTGCCGTGGCCGCGTGGCAGCCGAGACAGCCCGGGCGCTCTGCAAGGAGATGCTGCCCGTGGAGGACGTCTACTTCCAGTCATGTGTCTTCGATGTGGTGACCTCAGGGGACGCCAACTTCACCATGGCAGCACATGGGGCCCTGGAGGATGCCAGGGTCTTCCTTCCCAATGCTGAGAAACTGCACATCTTCCAGGCTGGGGCAGGCTGCCCACGCGTCTCTTCTTCCTTCCTCCTCCTCCTCCTCACCTCTGGTCTTTGGGCTGTTTTGTTGCACTTTTAACTCTGGCTGGTGTTGCATACAGCACAGGGGACACATCCAGCCACTCCAGAGGGGTAACCCAAGAGAGCTGCTGACTCAAGGCCCATGCCGTGCAGATCAAGAGGGATGCCTTAGCTGGATCACGTATCTCTGTGGCAATAATCAGAGACCCAGACCTTTTGAGAGGGGAGCACTGGAGATGAAAGACAGTGAGACACTGGTTTGCATCCGCTGTTCTTGCATGTATGGCACCGATTGAACCTGGTTCCTCTCCCAAAGACAGATCACAATTTTTCCGTTGGATTCTGATGCATTTCTTTTTTCTGAAGATGAGGACGTTGCAGCAGTATCAAAGAAAAAGAAATCCATGGGGGGAAGACACGTTTAGAAAACCTCTCTGCCCCTCAAAACCTTTCCATAAACTTGCTTTACACCTTTCTTCCAGTGTTACTACAGCAGACTTTTACTCGGGAACCTTACAGATTCAGAAATAATGGGCTTAAAGCCCAGATCCCAATTTTTAGCCGTGAAAAAAATGTTGTTTGGTGGATCTGGGGCCCCTTGACCCAGCTGCTACCAGAGCAATGCAAGAGTGAAGCAAGGCACTAAGTTGGTTATTGGAGTGTTGTGACCAAGATTTGAGATTTTTGAGCTAGAAATCAACCACGCCATACTGTACGCTCCTCTCTCTGGATTAGTAATGTGCTAATTTCCAGCCTCGGGAGCTGCAGAGCGTCAGGTCTCTGACATTTCTGGCTACCGTTGCTATTTTTCCTTGTTGTCTTGGCACCTGTCTAGGACTCAATATAGCCAGTTCTGGACTTTGGACCAGCGTTGAGTTTCAGTGAGGAAAAAGACCTCTTGGTATTCCTCTCCCTTGGGCCCAATGTTCTATGTCACTGTCACAATCCTGTTCAAATCCAACACAGACTGTGGGTTTCACTTGCAAAAGAGAATTAATAACGAAGATGCAGTGCTGGAAAAAAGCCATATGACTGTATCGATGGGCAGGGGAACTATTAGCAGATGTACATAAATATAGAGGTGAGGCCAAATTGGATGTTTAATATATTTAAGAGGTTTTAAGTAAAGCAGATAGAGTATATGATAAGAAATATTTTCCATATGTGAAGTCTTTTTTTTTTTTTTTTTTTTTAAAAAAAGGGCCCCAATTTAAAATTTCCCATTTCTTTTNATAAAGAGGGCTCACATTAAAATTTCGCCATTCCTGTCCCATGGAGCTCTAAGAAGAGCCTTGCAAAGCCTTGTGGAGGCAGAGAAGTGAGCTGGCAGGATTTGGGCACACAGCTCGGGGAAAAAGAATTGCAAATCATCCAGGTACAGAGGATCTGTCAAGCTGTAGAGGGAGGCTTTACAGTTCATGTTTCAGTATATCTGCAGTTCCTTTGGTCAGTTGTTTTTTTTTTTTTACCTCTGGCTCTTCTGCTGAGGGCACAGAGAATAAATACAGAAATGTTTCTTCGATATCTCAGCGTATTTCCTCCTCTGACGTGCACCCAAAGCACACGGTGAGTAGCGTGAGGGTTTCTCTGTTTCTTCTATGGTGCTCTCGCTAATCCCTGAATGTTTTGACATTAAAGGTGTCTATTTTTGAAGTCCTCATTTCCTGTCATCTGTCTCTTTATTTCTCTGGTCGGCAGCAGCAGGTGAAGATAATAATATCTCGCCTTCCACCCACTGCTCCTTTTACTCTGGAGCATTTTGTGGTCTATATATACGTGCGCTGAATGAGGAGAGGAAGCCAGCCTGCCTTGCTGCTATGCTCCACCACTTTGCAGGAGACTGCAGGTCCCCGTGGGAGCAACGCTCCCCGTAGGGACAAAATCCTCAGGAGCCCTGAAGAGGCTGCAGGGTTGATAGCGCTGGAGCTCCTTATAGAAACAGGATTGACTTGATCCAGTAATAAAAGGTAGCCACTTCCAGGGTGTGAAACAGCAGCTCTTTAACAGCACATGGCAATGCTAGCAACTGCCAGAAACAGCGTTGCGGTCAGATTTTATGACGCAGAATATAACTATCCTTTTGATTTCGGCCGATGGAGTCAATCAACAAGAATGCCCTGGGGAAAGGGGGGCTTTCCTAATGGAGAGATGAGGATCTCGCTGGCTGATGACCCTTGCAGGTGAGCACGGCCACGCTCGCCCCCCAGACCCAGCCTCTTGGTACCTCCACAGTCATAACATGGGGACAGAAGAGCCCCAGGACCTGCCAGCAATGTGAAGATGGTGGAGGTGATCCTGCACGAGCCCTGGCCACATGGGCATGGCTGGGAAGTGGCGCAGCAGAGCCTGGCCCACCACATGACTCGTAGCATCGTGCTAGCTCTGTCCCCACCGAGGAGTGTGGCAAGTGCTAAACCTCCTTTGCAGGAGGGCTGTTATTCAGACTCACTCTTCCCAACCTGCTCACAAACATCCCACCTGGGAAGGGGGCAATGAATTGGGCTGCAAGGGCTTTGTTCCCATTGAAAAGAAAATCAGAGTTTCCAGGGTCTACCTGTGAAAGCTGGATCCAAGCCCCCTCACGCATCATGCACCTGACAAACCCCAAAACCCATGGTGAATCACAGAATCAGAGAACATCTCAAGTTGGAAGGGACACATAAGGACCACCGAGTCCAACCCCCTGCTCCTCGCAGGACTACCTAACACTAAACCATATGGCTAAAAGCTTCATCCAGATGCTCCTTGAAGAGAGGACTTTGGCCAGCACCCTCTGGAAGAGGTGAGCTGGACCATCCTGAGCAGCTCACGGAGGTCTGAAGCTCTGATTCTGGCTGGAGCAGGTATTGGGGAGTCACCGCACGTCACAGCCAAGGCCACCTCCCTTACCCACGACGCAGATGCTTAAACCTGAGCTGCAGCCTGGCTAGGGTCCAGCAACGTGGAAGGAACATGCAGAGCGTTGAATGGGTTTGCGCCTGTTCTCCAAATTGTTCTGTACTCTGCATCCTCAACTTAATGATTGCAGAGGAAGCAAGACCTTTCAAAGACGTGCTGAAGTCAAGTCTGTAAGCAGAAGAGAGACCTTTCCACTCCTGACAGATTGCAGTCTGAAATAAAGAAGTGGAATGTAGGCGTGGATCCAAGGCCCACTGATGTCAACAACAGTACTTCCATTGACGTCAGTAGACTTTGGATGGAGCCCTTAAGTTTCCTAGCATATGTCACCTGCTAAAAATGACACTGGCATCAGTGGCCAGCATTTTCAATAGCGAGCCCAGTTTGGGCTATTCTGCATCCAGATGCCCAACCCGGGAGGTTGGAGCAAGGGAATTCCCAGTCTGGATCAGACACGGGGTTTGCCTGCCCTGGTAGGTGGTTGTCAACAGTAGCCAGCACCGGGTCTCGTGGGAAGGTGTGAGAAGTCTGGGACAATCTGCTCCTCTTACATCCCGCCTCACTCTGATTTCTAGTAGTTAGAGAAATGCCAAGGCCTTGGGGCATGAGGTGTATGTAGCCAAACCTGAATCTTCATTAGCGGCTGCTTCTACGTGTCATAAACCAGCCTGATCATCAGAAGTGGCCACGTTTGCCAGCTCCCAGTGTGGCAGTGAGGGCACACAGCTGCGTAAGTTGGAGCTGCCCAGCCTCTAACCTGCAAACCAGAGCTCTCCAGATCAGAAGCAACTCTTCAAAACGGCAGCACTGGTTTAAAAGCCACCCAAACATGTGACTTTCCTCAGCCTGTTTCCTGCCAAACTCCAGCATGTTTTGTTAGCAAGATGTTAAGGCCAAGGCGAGAACTTCCTCCACAAAGTTCAGGGTTAGGTTCGGCTTCCTCGTGTTCATAATGGCCAACGCCTTCAGCAGCGTCACCAGCAAGGAATGGGAATGGGGACAGTGGCGGAAATGGGCACGTCTTGGTGTGGAACGCTTCCTCATATTCCTCCTCATTTGGCATGAAAAATAATCTCAAATCATAGGAAAAAAAAAAAAATAAAAAAGAAATAAGCTGCCTGTGGCATTTGGGCAGCAGATGCACAGAACCCTGCTGTCCGGAGGTCCAACCTCCCATTGTCCTCATGAAGTGGCAAACGCCATGGTTGTCAGCCTCTTAGAGCCATTCCTTCTCCTCCTTATAAATACACAACGTAAAGATTAACGGTCACTCTCACTTTTACAAATACGCAAGCAGCATGCTCAAAACAGGAGAAATTGGCTCGCAGCAGCCAAATTAAAACGCAGCTTCACTTGCCTCCTCTTAAACTTTGTACCTAGGACTGGGCAGGCCAAATACACCCATATCACTCACCTGTCGTCTGTGGAACCCAACCAACCAGCCTGCATGGGTGGATGGAGGAGAACCACTCCTGTGTCATTCCTGGCAAGGCCTCTAGATGTCCACACAACCCAAAGTATGAGGAGGACTTTGGAGGACTCTACAGAGAGCTCATGTCCATCCTCACCCCAAACACCATGAAATGCTCCCATAAAGGTTTCATCATCTGGCCTCGTTGCCTGTGAGATCAGTGAGGGAGAAGGAGGTCTAGGAGGGGCTTGTCCCCCCAGTTTTAGCTAAATTCTCTAAATTAAGGAGCTTGATGTTTGGGGTGAGCATCTCCGGTGAGGATCCCCTTGCCCCAAGGTGCACGCACGCACGCACGCACACGCACACGCTGGCAGCCTCAGAGTAGCTCTGGCAGCTGAAAAGTAAGAAATTTTCCTTATTTGTTTGCTCTCTCCAGCATCTGCAGCCCCAGCTGGGGCCTTTCAAGGGACAATTGGATGGAGCAAGGATGGAAGCTCAGGAAATCTTTTGCTTTATAATACTTTTTCCTCCCTTCATAATAACATATTTCAAACCCAACCGACACCAAAGGCAAGGAGGACCTAGTGGACTGGTCTGGCAAAGAGATGGGCTGGATTTGTTCTTCCAGGAGAGGAAGGCTTGGCCGAAGGAGCCGAGAGTAGTGGGTTCAGCCGGCCCTGCCGTGCGCCGGGAGCCCGGGAGAGGTCATGCTCTCCCAGCTGGAGGAAAGAGCTGATGCAACTGAGTCTTCCTGCCCAGAGCTTATAATAGACACGGGACTTCCCAAACCCTGAATTCAGATCCCTCCTTGTTTATGGACAACTGAGTTCAGTCTCTTGTCACAGGCTGGTGACACTTAGCTCTGGCTTTCCCCTGCCTCTGTTGCAAAAACACAATCTGGCCAGAAGAGAAGTGAAGCAATCCCACCGTGGCCAAGAACTGTCTGTCACGGAGAGCTTTCTCATCGCATTCCTTGGTGGGAGCTGAAAACTTGGGGCTCTGGGGGAAAAGCCCTCCCGCCCAAGCCCTGAGAGGATTTCTCCCCCTTCAGCAGGGATGGGGAAAGGGAAAATGGGATGCTGATCTGTGCCACAAAGGGTACGCAGCCTGCACAACGCTACGAAGCACCAGCAGTGGTCACACAGGCCATCGCTGTGGATGAAAGCAGCAAAAAAAGCTCATTTTGGAAACCCCTAACAGGGATCAGCCCTGAGAGCTTTCCAACTCGTTTCAGGCAGATCCCTGGAAATGCCTCTGTATTCCAGTAGGCCAGCGGTGCTGTGCCTCCCCTGCCTCAAACCAGGCACCACAAACCTTAACAGCCTCACCAGAACTGCTGGTTTTATTTTAGAAACTGAAATGGAGGCGCTCCCCTTGCTTCGCTGCCCGCTTTCAAACCTAGAAATCTCAAGCTGCCCTTTTGCTGTCGAATCACTGCCGTGGCCACAGAGAAAATGTGAGCAGTGAGAAGCCGAGCATGGGACAAGCGGTGGCTTTCCAGGAGCCACCAAGTCCCACAGACCCTCGTTTTCCAGCTGTAGCAACACGCACCCGATGCAATCAGCGTGGGATTTATTTAATTATGTTCCCTGTACATAAACAACCTCGCCAAAGGAAATGCCTTTTCCGTCCTGGCTCCCGCTCTCAAGCGTACAACAGGCACACTCTGTCCCTTCGCTTGGGCCATTGTGAATCCTTTCACGTCCCTCTCTTCCCCCCCTCCCGGCCTCGAATTTGCTGGAAGCAACCATATATGGTGAAAAAAATGGAAAAAAACAGCACGGAGAAGCTCCAGGGCTGCAGCCTCCGGCAGGCACCCACCAGATCTCTTCAGGGGTGGCAGCTGGTTATCTGATAGAGGGGGCACAGGACAGCCTGGCACGAGAGAAGCGCAGCTTCTCCAGGCAACGATGGGTAGCGGCTCCCGATAACCTAGACCAGGAAAAAAAAACAAACAAAAAAAAAAAAAAAAAAAAAAAGGTTTTTATCAGCATCGGGCTTTTATTACAAGCACGATTCAGATGGGTGATGGGAACAAGGGCAGTTTCCAGCAAGGCACGATGTGGCCGGCGTGGAGCGTGGCGCTGAAAGCTGTTGTACTGGCTGGTTTCTGCCTTACCCAGTTCCTTCTCCATGACCCACACAGCAACCCCAGCTCTCAGTGAGTCACCTCAGGGCCTGGTTTCTTGCTCAGCCCAACCCTGCTTCCTTGGAACAGGGTTATCCCCAGCATGTAATTAGTCATGCAGCTCTCCTTGCCGTCCCTCGCCCCCGGCCAGGCACGCTGGGAGAGGACAAGGCTCTGGCCACTCTCCCCATCCACCCTCAGCAGTAGCTTTGCTCTCAGTTAAGGGTGGGGGGATCCGCCAAGCACCACGATCCCCATGGGAAATAAGCTGGGGGGGGTGGGGGTGGTGAATAAAATAATTGCTTAGTGGGAGCAAGGAAGCTCCCAAGAGCTGGTCTCTGCCCAGAAATCCGACCGGCTTCTCTTCCCATGTCCTTGTTTTTTGAAGGAGATGTGATATTTTGAAGTTTTTGTTTTTACAAGCTACAATTCCTGAGCATTTCCGAAACCCTTGCTTAATCCAGGCTGCTGCTTGCGTGGGAAACCTTGTGAACCGAGTCTCAGCCCTGAGGAAATTAGAGCTGCTCCTTCTCCTGCAGAAGGACCGGGGAGGCATTGCCAGCCGGATAGGGGTCAGGGGAACAAAGGGCAAATGCTGATTGACAGATAAAGAGAAATTTGGAGAGGACTGGGGCTGTGGAACGTGCCTTGGACTGTATCTTTGGCAAGCTCTTTGGCTTAGGGCTCGGTTGTCCTTTGACATTGCTGGAATGTGGTTTACTGTCCGAGAGCGAGCAGCCACGGGCCGCGAGAGCCAGGCTGGATACGTCTTCCTTGGAGAGACGGGCACTGGAGGAAACCGGAGAGGGAGAGCGTAAACAGGGCTCCTAAGGGAACGCTGGGCACAGCTCCAAGGTGGGGTCTTTGGGATCAAATATCCCCTAGCTGGCAAGGCTGGAAAAAGAGCCCTCCTCGTTTTGCCAAATTAGAACAAATCCGCAATTCTGTGTTAATCCAGCACTTTTTTTTTCCTAGCGCGCCACCAGAGACAATGGGGCCAGCTCGCCGGGACCAGGGGCGGCAGGAAAAAGGTGCAGTTCCTCCATTACGGACCTAATGGTGAAACAATTCTCTCACAGCAAGGAAATTTGTCCTGCAGTTTGGCAGGCGAACAGTTTATGCCCCACAGTTTATCTGGCCGGTTTATCGGTTTATACTAACAGGTGTGAATTAACTCCGGGGGAAGGGGAGGATGGCAGAGAAAGAAAAGCAGGGTGCGTGCCAGAAACACAGGACAAACAAGCTCCAAAGGACAACGGAGACAACTCCTAACACAAACACATTCCTTTTCCTCGTTCGGGGTGGGGAGGTCTTGGGAGCCCCATTTTCCATTCCTGCCTGGTTGGGTGGCTCCAAAAACACTATTCTCCCATTTCCTCCACTCCCCGGGTTTTCCTGAGCTGTAAAAGCACTATCAGCTTTTAAACTAAGGGCAAAATAGCCCCCGCCTGCCAGGGAGGAACATCTGCTCAGCAAAAATGACCGAGGAAGGAAAATTTGAGGGTTTCGCCGAGTCAAAAGGTTCCTATGGGGGGGGGGGGGGACACGCAAACACTGCAC
>VYXH01008877.1:1059-13760 GCA_013397275.1 Burhinus bistriatus
CCTGCACCTGGGATGATGAGCCCAAAGACCTCAGTACAGGCCAGGGTCTTTGTGGCTGGGAAGCAGCCGTGCTCAGAGGGACCTGGAGCTCCTGGTGGACAGCAAGCTGAACACGGCTGCAGCAACAAAGGCAAATTGAATCCTGAGCTGCATCCACAGGGGTGTTATTAGCAGAGATAGAGATGTGATCATCTCACTCTTCTCAGCCCTTATCAGGATGCACCTGGAGTACTGTGTCCAGTTCTGGGCGCCACAATTAAAAAAAAGACATGGACACACTGGAGAGGGTCAAAGGAGGAGCAGGAAGATGATCAAGGAGCTAGAGAACCCACCCTATGGAGAAAGACTGAAGGAGTTAGGTCTTTTCTCCCTAGAGAAGAGAATGATCAGGAGGGACACCTCATCATGGTATTCCAGTACTTAAAGAGGACGGAGTCTCTATCTTCATAAGGAGCCACATAAAGAAGATGAAGAGTAACAGGTACAACTTGCACCAGGAGAGTTTTCATCTTGATGTAACAAATAGATACTTTATACTGAGAACAATCAATCCCTGGAACAACTTCGCCAGGGATGTGGGAGAGTCCCCATCACAGCAGGTTTTTGAAATGCAGTTAGACAGGGTGATAGATAATCTCAGGTAGGCTTGCTTTCCCATGACAGATTGGATGAGGTGATCTTTCAAAGTCCCTTCCAACCTGGATGTTCTATGGTTTTATGATTCCATGAAACCCACCTCAAAAAATATATTTTTTCTATTCACAACTCCTTCATGAAAAAAAAAAATAATTTCCTATCTTTAATCACATTTTTAGTGGAAAAAACCCCCCAAACACTGATCAAATCACCAATTCTAGGAAAATTTCTGATGTTATTCACAATATGAATGTGCTTTTTAAGTCACGTATATGGCCAAAGTATTACTGCTTTTAAGACACTGGAAGAGACTGTCCTGTCTTCCTAAACAACTATTCCTTTCACTGTGTTTCAATGACCAAAATTTAATGATGAAGTGGAAACAGAAAGACTAAGATATTCGTGTGTATTTTTGTAGAGAAGCAATATTCATTAGGAATCAAAAATGCATTTGCATAACCAAATTGGCATTTAAATCCCAGATACTGCACACCTTCTGGCCCCAATTAAAATACATATGTATATATAAAAGATACATGATCTCAAATATGTGTTTACCACCCCCATTTCATTCAAAGAAGTCGGTGTGTAGATAGATTTTGCTGACACGTTATAGTCCTACATTCTTTCATTTAAGAAAAATAAAAATTAGTGCTTTTCCATGAGCAAGTTTTGTTTCCTGCTCCCCCTCCCCAAACTTCTATTGATCTTATTCACTTGTCTGATCTTCCTTCTTAGCATAGTCCTTTTACTCAAAATATCTGTTATGGCAGGAGGAGGGCCTGCAAGGAAAAATACTGATTATCAGTAATTAGTTATTTGGTTTATGTAAAGATTTAAATATCTGGGAGCAGGAACAACTTCCAATAGTTTCTGTAAATCACAAAAAAATATTAGTATATAAAAGTATTTGTTATCATGCTTAATTTGAAAATGGCAGTGTTCTGAAAAATCCGAAGGAAGGTTTCTTTATTGATGACATTTAAGCAAAATAAGAATAGAACTAGTAAAATAACGATGCTCAGGTTCTATCAATTAAATAAAATATTTCTTTTTGTTGTCTGCTTTTAACCTGGGAATAATCAACATTTTACTTAGCATGTGTTTACAGTGACACTTTAGTCTGTGTGCTGCAGTGCAAGTTTCAAGATCTATAGCCAGCTGATTACAAAGATATGCAGAAGTCTTTGAAAGGAACTGAGCATTTAAAAACAAAAAAAACCCAAACCAAAACAAAAAATTACTCCAAGTCATACAAAAAGCTCCTACAAACAAACTCTTAGATTTCTATTTTTGCTCCTCTTAAATCACATTTATAACTAAGATAGAATTCTGTTGACTTAAAAGAATAACAGCATTTTACTTGTTTTCTTTTTTTACTCTGTTTTGTTTTGTTGGGTTTTTTAAAGCTTTGATACTACTCTATACAATAATATAGAGAGATGGCACCCCATGTGAAGACATGCTATTTCTCCTAACAGATAAACAGCCTTGGTTAAGCCAATCCCAGCATTTCCCAGGAACTAAGGACTTTAAATTTGCCTCTCAAATTTAATTTTGCTCCTCAAATTTAAGAGAGGCAGAGAATGGTAACAGCAGCTTTCTCTGCCTCCTGCACAGGACAAGAAAGAAACATCAAAACTCTTCAGGAACTTAGGGGCATACTGAATTCAGAAAAGGAGGAGTATTTTTTTTTTGGTTATAAGTGTCCAAGAAACATTCACAGTTCAGCATTTTCCCCTCTGAAGAGAGGAAGGGACACTAACTTTAAAAAGATATAGAAGGGAGCCAACAATGCAATCTTGCCAATTCTCTCTACAGTATTACCTGCTTTACTTTTATAGTATTTCAGACTCAGACCTGAACTAAGAGAGTTGCCTAAGTAAACTTGGAGTGCTGCTGATTTTTTTCTGACAGCACAAGCAAGGCTTCCTACTTCTTTTTGACAGTTTGCGTTTCTGCTGAAATTGAATGGAATTACATGGGACAGGAGAGAGTTCTGCTAGGAAGAATGTCTTGCCTCTAATTCATAAAGCATGATCTGAACTGTGAAAGTAACAAGATTTTGTTTTTTCTTTAATAATAGGTGGAACTAGGCAACCTGAACATGGCAGTACATACCAGCCCCACTTGCAATAAAATAATCGAGTATTATATGATCATACCCACTCTACCAAATTACGATAATTAACAGAATCTAGGGATGAAAAAATGCTGCAGAAAAGTTTGATGAAGTAGAAAGAAAACCCTAGCAGTTTTATAGACAGAACTGAAGTGTCCTAGCTACAACTATGACTGCTATTACCTCTAATCGAGGTTAGACAGTAGCAGAGGAAGAGCTACCCTGTTTTGTCATGGTTGTTCCAGGTTCACGTTACCTGACAATTAAAAAAACTCATTATGTTTTGCACTGAGCTGCCATTTCCATGTAGTTTTAGTTCTTCAAGGTAGGGTTGTATCAGTTCCTTAATAGATCTTGATGAATTTGACACTAGTGTTTTCAGTTGTATTGAAACCTAACAACATTTACTCAACATTTACTATCTGATACAACAATTCAGTATTTCATGCTAGACAGATATATGTACACAAAGAAAATAAACGTGAGAGTAAAATTTCTTCAAGTTCTGCTCTCTAACCAAAGTCGGCACAGTTTCTCCAGCTTTACTCCAATCAGTATGACTACCTATAAAAAATAACTGTGGGGTGATAAAAAAAAATGAAGATATATTGAAATCTTGCCTTAAAAAAAAACAAAACCAAAAACCCAGTAACACTTATAAGCCTATCATTTGCAACATCACCTTGTCTTCACTGAAGTATACACAGCTCAAAACAAAACTATGTTTGCATATGCAAAACCAGATGGGAGTCCTTTTGATTTTTCTGTCTTCACAGTTTCAATGTATCTCAGAGATATTCTTCAATGCAATTCAATATCTGTATTCAGATTCCATTTGCTAATACTGATACGTTAATCTTTATAAAACCGGGAATAGAATCACTTAGGCTATATACTGAACACTAATGTGCTGGATATTAGACTGTTTTTGCTACTGAGGACTTAAGGTACCTTTGTAAAAGGAAGTCCGTATGTGGACTGAACAGACAACAGTTGACTGAATGGAGAGTAATTATTCTTTTGCCTTCATATATGTATTAAACCAGCCTTTAATTAGATACCTTCCAGAGCTCCACAATCTTCATGAACATATACAGGCAGATTGAGCTGTAAAAATTGACTGTCTCATACTAACAGAGTTTAATATTTAAATGATTTTTCTAGTGATACATTTTTCACAGCCATAGAAATGATGAAATGTTTCAAGTCTACTACTACTATTTTATCTCAGTAGTTAGATTTTAAAGAACAAACTCTAAATATGTTATATATCTCTGCTTTAGTTGCTGCCCTTAAAAAACAAAATGTTTTTTATAGTGAACCTACACTTCCAAAGCAAAATTAGTCTTAAAACTAATTAGGAATGCTATTATTTTCCAGCAATTTGTATTTCTTTAAATGAAATTAGAATCAGCTTAGGTTTATCCTGTACTGCCACTAAAGACAGCACCTGAATGCTCAGTGGTGCATCCTAATTAAGTCAATGTAACCTGTAATGCTATTCAGAACAAGGTAAATTATGTGCCATAGTTTCTGTTTGTTATAGATTCATGAACCCTCTGAAAAACTTATTTCCCCTGCTAATAAGCTAATGAACTTTGGCTTATCATAAATCTCAAACTGAATGTACTTTATTTTGAATTATTTCCATATTCACCAAAGACAATTTAGGACTAGGGTTTATATTTTCTCTTCTTTAGGAAAGTAGGGATTGCCTGATGATTTAGTTAGAAATTATTTCTTTACTTAACAACACTTCAAACAGTCACTGAGGTATCCGGCTTTAGCAACAAATTACTGTGAAACAAATTTCAGAGGGGAAAAAGAAAGGAGACAGAATAAATGACAAGAGCTAAGAGACCAAGCACTTTATACAGGTAGCTTAGAAACAAAAGCAATTAGGCTCCTAAATGTACCATTGTCTCCTCAAGTTCTTGAATGTGCTGTTTGCTGAATGAACTGTACTGGTACGAAGAGATTTAGTGAGGTGTTCAGAGGTCCCAATGCACGGAGGTATTTACAAAGAACACTACAAGGTTAGGCTAAGAAAAGTTTGGCGGTACATCTATCTATCCAAAGAAATGTCCATTCACATTTGTTACCCTCGCTTCAGATTCTGAATAATTGTTCTTCTTTCCCCCTTTATATAAATTGTGACTCTGAGAAGAATCTAAGCCAACTAAAAATCCAAGACCACATTCGGATAGCTTAATCAAATGATCGTTCACAAATCTTCCCGAAGTGATTAAAGACAGACTTAATTTAATTGGTAAATCAGCACTAAAAGAGACCATTAGTGCCTTGTAGCAAGATTTACAGTCCAACGGAAGTCTACTGTGAGCTTATGAGGTAGCTACAAGTACATAGCTCAACTTTTTTGACCATACTGGCACCCATGAAACACTATTATAAAGTTTTGCTTCTACTGCATTGCTTTGTCATCTCTGGTTCCCTTATTTGGGCTTGTTTTCTACTTAACAGGAAGCCCCCTTCATCTGCTGACACCTGTGTCGTGAGCCTGGTGCTTCACACCCCAAATCTGCTACTGGAGGACCTTAATTTAAGTTGGGTGCTGGTGGTATTAAACAGCTAGCATAAATACCATCAAATTCCCAAATGCAATAAATTACTACAGAAGTAACAACCTCAGAAGTCAGAAGTCTCTGGAGATAAAGCAACTTGCTATAGGCTGAACTAGCTCTTTCAAAGTAAAAATACAATTTCCTAATAATAATTCCACAGATAGTTGGTTTTAATTTGCACTGACCTCTGTGCCAATAAGGGCATGTCCTGTGTCTTGGAGATCCACAAGTCTCGAAGAAGCCCTTGCCACTTTAAAAAAGGCCCGGTGACTGAACTGAGGACTGTGAATACTGAGTTACCAGTTTCTTCAGCTAATTTTGGCTAGCTGGGATGCTTCTGCTGTACAGTAATTGCAGATGAGATGGAAACATGGATTTGTGGTTTGCACTTTCACCACTTTTCACACTTTCTGTGGATTTTTCTCCTGAAGTATCCACATGTGCACGTAATCCCACAGTCAGAGAGCCACATTTACAGAGAAGTCATATGGATTATATTACTGACTCAGAATCAATAACTTTGTTTGCTGCTTCACACTTTCAGATTCAGTCCTCTTGATCCTCACTTTGCAGAAGATATGTCAAAAATTTTATATTAGATTGTAGTTTATGCTTCCTATCTGTATACACAACCAACATATCATCTAACAAATTAACGTGTTTTTGGATTAAACCAAATGGCTTGCTAGGAACTTACATTTTGAACTCAGAATGTGCCTCTGTGCTCAGCTGGATAAAATATTTCACATGGCCTGCCTGCAAGTACTTTTAGGTATGATTAACAGACAAACATAGCCTGTCCCAGAAGTTCATTTCTGTATAATAGATCCATTTCATGAAACAGAATGCAGTAAAAAGGTTTATGACATGAGAGAAGGAAACAAAACTACACAGAAAAGATATTTTCTCATTATGTTTCTATATCCAATGATGTATCAAAATATATTTTGTTTTACCTAAAGACTTTCCAAAGGTTTGTGAAGATTATTTTTTATTTTTATTTTTTTCATTCAACTTAGCATTTTTTTAAAGATCTGAGGCAAAAAACCTGACCAGACTTATTTTATATCTTATCACTCCTCCAGAAGAAGAATATTTTCCTTTTTGCCTGCAGCTGATGGCCTGACCCACAAGATCCTGGAAGTGTGGGGAGAGGCTTCCACTGATTATAGTAGGCTTTAGATGAAACTGTTAGGAAGATATAGCAAACAAAATACAGTATTTGCATTTAAAATGCGGAACCTCTGTACATAAGCACAAGTTGCTTCGGCAAACGGGGAGAATATGTTATGAAATTCTTGGTATATGAGATATTTCCTGGAATTTTTGGCAATATATTTCTGCCTAAACGGTAGCATTAACCTATTTGGTAACCTCCTGGTTTAAAAGCCCTTTATGTGGTGGCTTTATATCTGTCTGTGGCTTATGTCTGTTTCGAGGCGGCTTTAAATATTTTTTTAAACCAACTTAATTAAACTCTTTTCTGAATAGTTTTATTTTGCTTCAAGAATATCTTAATTAGATTAAACTCAACCCTATGCCTAATCAAGATAAACACCTAATCATTTTAAACTTGAAAAAACACTTTTAAGTGGACCTTTAAGGTATTGACATGAGTGCTAATTCATGTAAAATCAGTTAAATTAAGCCTGCACAGACAAGGTTTAATATCAAATTAGTTTTTGTCTCTATATAATGCTAAGTAGATATTTGTTCTAAAACTTTGTTTTTATTTTTAATTCTCAGTTATGTTATCTATTGGCACCCTCTTTGAGTGACGTTTAATGCATGTAGTAACAAAAAAGGTTTTCTATTAACAAAAAGCCATTTCTGGAAGATATCCAGAAAGGTTGGGGTTTTTTTAAAAAATAAGTTAAACTGTATTCAACAATTGATGAATCTTCAAGTGCGCTGGATATTTATCATCATCAAAGTATTCTTCAAAATCACCAAAGGCAGTCAATTCTTTAAAGACTGAACCACCACCTGCTTGTTGCTGTGTATGTTTCCCAGGGGTTTGGATCAACCCTGAAGTCATTACTGATGTTTCACTGAGAAGAGTGCAGGCTGAGAACTGCCATATCCTGTTTATTAACCTGATTTCTGTTCATTTTCCTACAGTGGCCTGTGATTTTTGCTGTCATTGTGAAAAGTCTCTGAAACAGAAAAAAAAAAAAAAGGGCTATTTTTTCTTGGGCAATTTTTATGGGCGTGCTGCAAACTAAGACAATCACAGATAAGATGGCATGATTCTGCTACTATTGCTATCACCAGAGTAGGACCCTTCTTGAAAACAAATCACTGTTATACACAGACCAGGGTTAGAAAGAGAACCTGAAAGTGATAACTTTAAATGCCTGCAGGTTCCCCAACTTAGTACAAAATCATTCTTGAGAACTGTTTGTAGCTTTGTGTTTGCAAATTCTGTCTTTAGACTGCCTAAGCTTATTTACTGTCAAGTTGCTTTCTTATTACCAGTTAGGGAAACCAATGTTGGAATGGAACTGCATTCTATTGATCTCGCTTTCAAAAAGGATTTGAAGAGGATCAAAGAGAAAGGAAACCAGTGACCAAGCAAACATACTTCTTCTAGCCCAGAAAATAATGACATCTCCAACTTCAGAAAAGAATTGGAAATACCAAAATCACTTTAAGAGGAATGTAATTTTGTCTCCTGATAATCTACATTACGTCCAGAATCACCTTAGCATTTTTCTGACAACTTTATAAAGCCTCATAACTTAGTCCTAAAAGTTCTGTGAGAGGCTGGAGCAGAATATGTATGTTTGGCAACACAGTACTTATTCACACATGCAGTGCACCAGATTCTTATTAAATAAATCTGAACAAAGTTAAAATAAGCTGCTGTGCTTCCTCAGTTGCTCAGTGGAGAGGATGGTCACAGGAAGAGGTATATCATAGAAGCAGAAAGTACTCAGGTTTTAAATATGCAAGCAAAAATACAGTAACTGTTTTGAAACTTCTGTTGTTTAGAAGTTCCATTTCCCAACTGGTTTTTAGGTCATTTCTCTACCTACTTCTAGATTCAAAGTGAAACCACAAAACCCAGGCATTTTTTGTTCATATATGAACAAATGTGTAAGAGTAAAGGAGAACATCAACCAGAAGTAAGTATGCAGGTATTTGATTTTCTAGCTTGAACCAGAAATGCCAGAAATAAATAATAATGTGCCAACTGGAGATTACTCCTTCCACCTCGGGAAGCATACAAGTGAAACAATAACATCAGGATATACAAAAGCTTTTGTCTAGTTTTGGGGTGTTTTTATACTTAAAACAAAATCAAGTCAAATTTCTGAGTGAAACAAAAAGTGATAAAATTAGAATGCCAAATATTTTTATTATTTTAAATGTTTTTCCCAGTGTGGGCTCAATGTAATAGCAAAATTGTTTTGAATTTGCAAACAATTCAAAAAACAATATAGCAAACATATTTAAATACTTCTAGCAACCTATTTGATCATTTTGGTTGTCTGCATCTAAAAAATAGTTTCTATGCATTGACATCATATATAATGTAGTTTAACATCTAATTCATGATTGCTTTGAAGTATCTGAGCAGACCAACATGAGTGAATCATTGAAAATAGAATCCACAGCCAAAATTGTGACTGACTTGGCACCAAAATACTAAGGGTTTTTACGCATTGAGTTGCCAAGGACATTTTGAGGATCTGTTACAAATCACATTAAGATCTGACATTTTGTACTGCGTGTATTGTTAAATTATGTATTTTCATTCCTGTGTATTATCAGTACAGCATGCTTGATATCATGAAGAAAAGGCTGATTTAGGTATTGCTTAGCGTGGTATTCAGCAAAGGCTCTTGCTACAGAAATCATTCATACATGAATTGCCAGATATTTAGCTTAACAAGATACCATCAACTATGGCCTCTTGAATTCAGCAGATAAATGACTGCAACTTAAACTACAATTCTGCATTTAATTCTGTCAGGCTGGAAATTAGCTAGTCACGTAACATATGTCTGCAATGTGTGATGTGTCAGAAAGATCAAAGTCAGCTCTAAAGCAGCACATTGGTCTTCACAGCCCATCTCAACATAGAATCATAGAATGGTTTAGGTTGGACAGGACCTTAAAGATCATCTAGTTCCAACCCCCCTGCCATGGGCAGGATCACCTTCCACTAGACCAGGTTGCTCAAAGCCTCATCCAACCTGGCCTTTAACACTTCCAGGGATGGGGCATCCACAACTTCTCTTGGCAACCTGTTCCAGTGCCTCACTACCCTCATAGTACAGAATTTCTTCCTGATATCTAATCTAAATCTACCCTCTTTCAGTTTAAAACTATTACCCCTTGTCCTATCACTACATTCCTTGACAAGGAGTCCCTCTCCACCTTTCTTGTAAGCCCCCTTTAAGTACCCGAAGGTCTCCCTGCAGCCTTCTCTTCTCCAGGCTGAAAAACTCAACTCTCTCAGCCTGTCCTCATAGCAGAGGTGCTCCAGCCCTCTGATCATCTTCGTGACCCTCCTCTGGACCCACTCCAACAGGTCTTCTGTTGGGGGCTCCAGAACTGGATGCAGTACTCCGGGTGGGGTTTCATAAGAATGGAGTAGAGGGGCAGAATCACCTCTCTTGACCTGCTGGCCATACTTCTTTTGATGCAGCCCAAGATACAGTTGGCCTTCTGGGCTGCGAGTGCACATTGCTGGCTCATGTTGAGCTTCTCACCCAACAACACCCCCAAGTCCTTCTCTTCAGGGCTGCTCTCAATCCGCTCTCCACCCAGCCTTACTTGTGCTTGGCATTGCTGTGAGCCAGGTGCAGGACCTTGCACTTGGCCTTGTTGAACTTCATGAAGTTTGCACACGCCCACCTCTCAAGCCTGTCCAGGTCCCTCTGGATGGCATCCCTTCCCTCCAGTGTGTCAACTGCTCCATATAGCTTGGTGTCATCCGCAAACTTGCTGAGGGTGAACTCAATCCCACTGTCCATGTCACCAACAAAGATGTTAAACAGTGTCGGTGGGTAATAGTCTTGTTCGTGCGCCAGAAGCAACATTTATTCATCAATACAGGGAGACTAAGCAGGCTGAGGATCATGTGGAGGACCATGTGGAGGACCATGCTGCACTAATCCCCTTGCTTGGAATTACCCCTTACATCTTTACACATGATTGCTTGAGGAAAATGAGACCTTGGTGGTAGGAAAATTGACAAGATCTTAACTGGAAAACAAATTTTAACAGACAAAATTTTTCCAGTGGTTTTCATTCTAAAAACATGTTTTTGTTTAGTTTGAAGTATTTCACAGTCTAATATAAAATAATTATTGGAATGAGAAGAGCTCTGGAGCAACCACCCCCTACTGAATATCTGTGGAGATGATACCTCCATAGATTAATTTCTTCTAATTGTCATAGGAGTGACCAGAAGTGAAGTGCAAGTCCTGCGTAACTGAGCGCAAATCTCGGGTTTTACTGAGCTGCCAAAATACCATCTGCAGGCAGTTTGGACATGGGAGATTATGTGTAGGATGCTGTCTAAAATTCTGTGAATATTTAGGACGGATATCTAGGTGTAATATTCACAATAACAACAAGTCATCCTAAATTTGAATTTCTTTGTTTCATTATTTTTCTAGGTTTATTGTTTATTTATTCTTACCTCAAAAAGGTGACATTTGTGAACACTTAGCAAAACACTAAAACCAAGAAACATTATGAGTAATTACATGGAAAACACATAGTCAACACAGTATGAACTCAGGCTTTATTTGTGTCTTGGCTTCACAAAGGATATGGTTTTAAATTGTCCTGGTTAAACCAACTCAAAGAACAAAAATGAGCGTACGTAATTCACCTTTAACCCTGGTTTATATGCATGTAGTTCAATTAGGTAAAGTCTCAGTTTATGCCATGATTTTACACATCTAAGTTAACAAGGACACTCGGCAATACAAAAATTATTAAATCATAATTAAGTCCTCATAGCATCAAGATAGGACCCATATTCTCAGTAGTTAAAGAGTCAGAATTTTCCAATTTTGCAGCATATTGGGCAGCTGGAATGGGGTGGTGATGAAAACATGCTGTCGTCTGGCCGTACCTCCTACCTGCAGATGGTGCTTTTGCAGCTGAGCAAAATGCAAGGTTTGTGCTCAGTTATGTAAACTTCACTTCTCCTGGACACTCCTGTGAAGATTAGAAAAAAATTAACACACCCCAAAGTTAGTTTGGGTTATAGAGCAAGATCAAGCTTAATTTGCTATACAGAGCTTTGCTTTTTGTTTTGTTTTCTGAGTGAGTTAGGTAACGCCATGTGTGTGTCGAGGATGTAGAACCAGAGTAGCTACTGGGTTCTTAATCACCTTTCCCAAAATACTGCATTATATACAATGTTATCTTGGGGTACTCTTATTTTATAAAAGCAACACACATGCTTGCACACGCTGTGGATTGCCAATTTCATGAGGGCCCCCTGCCCCGAATTCTGGTGCTTGTTATATTTCAACTGAAAGGCTGAGGGACTCGCTTCTTTTTAGTCTGAAGAAGACTGAGAGAGGACCTTATCAATGCTAATAAATACTTAAAGGGAGGGTGGCAGGAGGATGGCACCAGTCTTTTTGCAGTGGTGCTCAGTGTTAGGACAAGAGGTAACGGGCACAAACTTGAACATAGGAAGTTCCATCTAAACATGAAGAAGAACTTCTTTACTTTGAGGGTGGCAGAGCACTGGAACAGGCTGCCCAGAGAAGTGGTGGAGTCTCTGACTCTGGAGACATTCAAAACCCGCCTGGACGCCTTCCTGTGCAACCTGCTCTAGGTGACCCTGCTCTGTCAGGGGGGATGGACTAGATGATCTCCAGAGGTCCCTTCCAACCCCTGTGATTCTGTGAGTGCCAGTATACTTAGTTTTCAGTCAAGTATTAATATAATATTCCTGAAAAAAAAAAATTCACAGAAATTCTTAATGGATTAGTTATATGAAGTGGAAAAGCAGTAACAAAGAGAATCATAAAATCATAGAACTGTTTAGGCTGGAGAAAATCTTTAAGATCATCAACTCCAATCATTAACTTAGCACTGCCAAGTCCACTACTAAACCATATTCTTAAGCACCACATCTACATGTCTTTTAAATACCTCCAGGGAAGGTGACACAACCACTTCCCTGGTCAGCCTGTTCTAATGTTTGACAACCCTTTTGGTGAAGAAATTTTTCCTGATTTCCAATCTAAACCTCTCCTGATGCAACTTGAGGCTGTTTCCTCTTGTCCTATTGCTTGTTACTCGGGAGACGTGGCCAATCCCCACCTTGCTACAACCTCCTTTCAGGTACTTNCGTGGCCAATCCCCACCTTGCTACAACC
>VYXH01008878.1:0-19552 GCA_013397275.1 Burhinus bistriatus
AGGGCATAATAGAAAAATATTCTCAGATTTATAAAATTTCTGTCTAGAAGAAGGTGTGGGGGTTGGCTGTGCCTGCTCCTGGCCCTCCCCAAACCTCATCAGCCACTCTCCCAACAGCTGCCGGCTCCTGGCAGGTCTCTCTGCGACCCTGGCAGAGGTTTCCTTGGTTAAGGAAACAGCCCTGTACCCTGCCATCCTCCTCTCCACTACAGAATGTGCCAGAACTGAGCTGATGGCCTCCACAAGTGACTGCTAATGGCAGTTAGACCGCATTTAAATCTCCGGTTTAAATCTCTAAAGTTATTTAAGTTGTCTTGACACTGCTTATTTAAATTAACTCTCATAGATTTTGGTAGTATTGTGGTTATAGCTATAGTAATTGTGAAAGAGATTGACCAGAGCTGGTCAATACAGCAGTTTAAGAAAAGCTAACATCACTTGGGCTGGACACTGTGTTAAAGATCACACAAGAGTTTGAAGGGTAGGTTAAAACAATCAAAGTCCTCTCAGTGTTCCTTGATAGATAATCAAAATTTTACAAAGAAAAATACTTGCTGGGTAGGAGATTATGTACAAAGATATGAAATAGTTTGACTTACCTCTTCTGCGGTAAATAATTAAGCAAATTTTGAAAACACTTCCAAAGTAATTTCTGAAATATAGTATGATTCCAAAATAATTTATGAAATAAATTTCTTCTCATGACTATTTATCTTACACATGATGGTATTTGAATTTGTCCTTTATTTTAACTATGGATAAAGAGGCAAAATTTCAAGAGCAAACCTCAAAGTTAGCCAATGTTATTTATTCACATAATCTTTAAAATAATTTTTTCCTACATTGTCTCAGCTTTGTTCCTGAGCACTCATTTATGAACAACTGTACTCTCTGAAGTGATGGTTTTCTGGTTGTATTTATTGTTATTCCTAATGTTTCTTTTGAGACAATGCATGAACCTCTTCCCTTCACTTTCTATGTCAAATTAGGATATTAATAATAATGTTTCCACAGAGGCATGAATTCTTGGAAGCTACATTCACTTTTGTTGGTGAAGTATTTTAAGATACTTGGAAAAAGTAATTTGCTTATTCCAGATAACATGAAAATTACTAAGTATGGTGTATGTAATATTTTGCTATTTCAGCATTGGAATTATAGAAAAGTTTTGGAAAAAAAATTAGTTGCATGCCCTTCATCTTTAGGTGGGGAAGAGAAATAACTGCTGTCTTTTTAAATTTTGCTATACAGTAGTTAACTTGCACAACCTCATGACATGAATGTGTTGGATTCATGATGATCAAATCTAAATCTTTCAAAATCTTTATCTTCCAGAAAAGTATTATAATGTTGGTTGTGTTAAGCTGTATAATTTTTCAAATGAAATTATTCTAGAAAATGCTAGTTCTAGCAACAGATCTAGTATTTCTTCAGTAAAATCACATTTTATTTTTGATTCATTGAAACAGTTCGGGTTTTTCTGCTGCAGAAACTAATTAGATGAAAATAAAAGGAAAAATAAAAATTAGGTAAAATTTTTGCATATTTTAAAAAATGCTGTGATTGATTGACCCCAGTCAGCAACTAAACATCCATGAGCAAGCAGGGTGAGGAAGATAATTGAAAGAGCAAAACCAAGAAAAACTCATGGGTTAAGGTAAAGACAGTTTAATAAGTGAAGGGGAAAAAAAGAGTAATAAACCAAGTAGTGGCCAGCCTGTCTCCAAATAATAGCTACCTTTGAAAGACCACCTCTGCGTTTTTATTGCTCAGCATGATGTTATATGGCATGGAATAGCATATAATGGTCAATTTGGTCAATTTGGGTCAGCTGTCCTGGCTGTATCCCTTCCCAAATTCTTGCCAATCCCCAGGCTGCTCACTGAGGGGCAGAGTGAGAAACAGAAAAGTTCTTGATGCTGTGCAAGCACTACTCAGCAACAGATAAAACATTTCTGTGTTATCAATACATTTTTAGTCAGAAAGGAGGGAGAAGACGATATTGATACTATTATACCAGGCGCTGTAGTGAGTTGCTGTAGAATTGTGAATTACACTTAGAAAATCCCAGCTTCATTGCATAATCAAGGTTAAATATTTCTTAGTTCCAAAGACAAAATCACATTTTCAGTGTGAATATTCATCAAAAAGATCATCTTTAAATTTCAAGAACCCAGTATCTACAGGTAGAAATTTGATGTTTGGCTGGTCAGTTACTGTTAGACAGCTACTGACTTCTTCCAGCTGCAGGAGCTGCTGTGATCTGGCAATCCTCTTCTCAACTAGCCAGAGTGAGGCCAGAGCAGAAGAGGTAACAGTCACGTACTCAAACATATTTATAATTGTTTGGTCTGTACACATATAACAAGATTTCCCTCTCATTACATCCTTCTGCAGCTCTCTCAGTTCTCTTATGCCATTCCTAGATTTTCTGCCTTAGTCAGAGAAGAGTGTGAACACAACTAAGTTTTAATATTACTGCTCTGCATTGCATGAAAAGCAGTAACTCACTTTGAATATTAATATATCGAGGAAGAAAAATGAAAGGAAGCAGAGTAATACTCTAGCTTGGGTCTTTTAAGCCTCCCTGGTTAAAATTTCACTAAGTGGGAAAGAATTATGTTCCACAAAGAGAAGGCTTTGAGGAAGATTGTGCAATGTATGAATTCTACAATTTTCAGATCTGACTTTCTAAAAAGCAGGGTAAAACCCTTGGTTCCCTGACTAGTATTTTGAACTCCGTGCTGTGACTGTTTCTACTAATTCCAGTTCGTGCAACAGTTCTCCATGATGCTAGCTGAACACTATGAGCATACTACTGATGCGGCAAGAGATAAGAAATTTAAGTTATAATTTATAATTTAGGATGAAGGTTTGCCCCGTAATTACAGTTGTGATGTAGCTGGGTACCAGTGCAGTGCATGTGGGTTCTCGGCACACCTAGTCATTCATTCCCTCCATGGTCCAGGAATTCTCCAAAAGATTTCCAAACAGATGAAACAATGGACTCATTTGAGGTAATAGATTAACTTGAATGGTGACAGAGTGACCTTATAGCCAGCTTCACCACAAAGCATTTGACTAACTGTTCCAGGACTTCTCCAGCTGTTTAAGACAGTCCAGGAGATTTCCCACAGGCACCCCCTGCTATACCAATTCATTGCCACCATTTGTATGCTTAAGTGTGCTGATTAATAAGCTAGTTGGAGAATCTGTCCATCCCAGTGATTTCCCAGGCAGTTCCCACTGCAGAACTGACCAAACAGTACATCAGTAAGATGACCATAAACAGTCAACAGAAAATGTTCATGCAGATGCAGAACTCGTCACCTAGGGCAGTCTTTTTGTACATAGTTAGGAGGTGGTTTTTATGTGGTTAAAGACCAGCAATACTAATGGATCACGCACGTGCTGGGGCGGTCACGTAGGAGCATGGGTCAGGTGACTGTAAGAATACAGCAGAACAACAGCTCGGGGAGTTTTATCCCATCCAGCTAATGATGCAGTTGTAAGGACCTTTGTAACACAGACATGTGTCACCACCCAGACAGCCACTGACACTTCTGTTTTGGAGATTTGATTCCTCACGTGAGCATCAACTTATGAAAAATATCCAAATAAATTAGTTATTTTAACAAATATCATGTGAATATATGTGTAACACTTGACCTGAGGTGCTGATCAGCCCGTAATGCAATTATTTTTTGCTTACTGTCTGATCTGAAAACTTTTGTATGCATCTTTCATTTTAGAAGATGAGACCTTCTACTGAAAATATATGAACTCAGTGAATATTTGTGATCATGAAAGAGATTCCCAGAGGGACAGTGTGTTATTGGAAAGCAAACAGCAACATTCTTACTAAATATAACTGTATTGAGCTGCACTGTTAGCAGATAGATACTAACATCAAATGAAGTTATGTGAAAATTTGCACTAGCTAAAGATATAACCTGTTGAATATAAGAATATATAATTTTAACATTTAAAATTCGTGTTTCATCAACTAATTTTTACTTTAATTATTACTTTCAAAATAATTTTCCAGCAGATATGAAGTAATTCTGGAAGCATATTGTTTGAAAAGGAATGTAAACATGATGTAAAAAGGATATTGGTATTGTCAATTAATAATGTCACTTTTATATATAAAAATATTTATATTTCCTATGACTGTAGACAGCCAGTTTCACTCGTTTTGTATTCAAACATGATTTATTTTTGGGTCTGGAACACTGTTTTTGGATTTTTCAGTGTTGGTCTGTATAGATGTAATTTTACATTCCTCAACTTAAAATTTGATTGTGTAAAATATAGGATTTAAAGAACAAAGAAGAAAGAAAACATTCCAATTCAAATGTAAGGCTAAAATAAAATACCTTGTTCAAAAAGGTCGTACAGTTCTAACATCAATCCAAAACACCAAGTAAAGTAGAATCAGTAATGGACTCATTCTGTAATATACAGAATGATGCTTTGATGTGAAATACATAAAAATAGTGTATAGTAAAGGAAGTAAACTCTCCTTGCCCTTTTTCCTTCTTCTACATGGCTAGAACGACTGGGAATTCAACCGTAGAACTAAGGAAACTTTGAAAAACTCTGTTCTTAATAACAATTGAAATTTGACCTTGTGATTCCTATAAATTCTCCTTTTGAACAACAGTAACCCTGCCATTATGAGAAGATGGAATATTTTACACCATATTCTAAACTTATTCATTTATTAAAAAGAATTAAACATGAGAATTAAAAAGAATTAAACAAGAGACATGCTGATATACTGTATAAGTCAAAGCTCTAATATTTGAAATATCAACATTCTAACCCAGAGTTCTACAGTAGTTAATCCAGTTGTACATTTCTCAGTTTCTACAGACATAAAATGAAACTAACTCACAGGACTTACTCGTAAATTCATGTTTGGAAGATGCTCAAATACCATGCTGTCTAAGGGCATTGATTTCTTAAAGAGAACAGTCATAAGAAAAGAAAAAATAAAAAAATAAAAAAGGCCTTAACTCATCAGTCTTGTTGCTATCGTTCTTGGCTCTTTAACATCTAAAAGTCAGCCCTCTGCCTCTAAGATTTGAATTCCTTATTTCACAGTCAAAAGATAACTTAAAAATCTCAAGAAAGAATCCATAAAATATGTGACCGGTCTAGGTTAGTATAAACAAGTAAGAAAATCTAGTGTGACAAAGTGTATTTTAAATTTTTACTCTCTTCTAGAAAGTGAGTCTAAGAGCTGGAATATTGTTTGAATTTCAGTATCTGACTAATTATTTCTGAATCTTAATGAAGTTTCTCTTTCACTGTAGGACAATGTTCTGGTAATAATGAAGGAAAGGAAGGAAACAAGGAAAGGAAAAATATAAGTAAAAAGAAACTGAAAGAGAGAATGGCTGAGTTTAGCAGGGATTTTATCAGACACAGATTACCAGAACCTAACTATTTCCTACTTTGATTTATAAATGTAGATATTTCATTCTAAACTCTCCTCACTAAATAGAAGAGGGCTGAAAATTCCCAGAGAAATGATATCTCACAGTTTTGCTTAAAAAAATACCTATCGCTTTACCTCTCTTTTAAATAACCTACAGTTAATAAAAATACGTGTTTCCTTAGAGCACTGCAAAGTAAATTGGCTGTTTTTTCTCAGTTGCTTTAAAGGAAGAATACAGATGAGCACAGAAATAATGTACTTCAAAATATGGCTTAAATGAGACATTCAAATTTTTTCCTTGCTAACTTCTTTCTGCTTCTTCAATTGAAATCAACTGCAGAAGCTCTGATCAATGACAAAGGTAGTTTCAAAATACCACGTTCAAAGTTATGTGAAATATTTTTGTTTGTACAGGAAGGAATATAGTAGAGCTCTACACTGTGGTTGGGAATCTTAGGTGTCATTGGAAAAGCAAGGCACTTTCACTGCATTATATTATTTAAACATAATCCCAGAACTAATCTTACTCTGCTATTAAAACTGAGTAACATGGAATTCACTTTTCTGATACATTCTTGGTGGTGCTGGTTTATGAGAAGCTCAACATGAGCTGGCAACATGTGCCCAGCCCAGAAAGTCAACTGTATCATGGGCCACATCAAAAGAAGTGTGGCCAGCAGGTCGGGGGAGGTGATTCTGCCCGTTTAATCCTGCTCTCTAGAGACTCCACCTGGAATACTGTGTCCAGCTCTGGAGCCCCCAATATAAGAAGGACATGGACCTGTTGGACTGAGTCCAGAGGAGGGCCACAAAGATGATCAGAGGGCTGGAGCACCTCTGCTATGAGGACAGGCTGTGAGAGTTGGGGTTGTTCAGCTTGGAGAAGAGAAGGCTCCAGGGAAACCTTATAGTGGCCTTCCAGTACCTAAAAGGAATCCATAAGAAAGCTGGAGAGGGACTTTTTACAAGGGCATGTAGTGATAGGGCAAGGGGTAATGGTTTTAAAATGAAAGAGGGTAGATTTAGATTAGCTATTAGGAAGAAATTCTGTACTGTGAGTGTGGTGAGGCACGGGAACAGGCTGCCCAGAGGAGTTGTGGATGCTCCATCCCTGGACATGTTCAACATCAGGTTGGATGAGGCATGGAGCACTGTAGTGTACTGGGAGGTGTCCCTGCCCATGGCAGGGAGGTTGGAACTAGATGATCTTTAAGGTCCCTTCCAACCCAAACCCTTCTACAGTTCTATGATTATGATTTTCCTTAATTAAATCAAGCAATTTGTTACCACTGCAGTTCCACTTTGCAATCACTACTAGAATCTATGAAATGTGGCACTGCAATCTCACATTGAAGACAATGCAGAAGGAAAGGTAAAAGTGAAAAAAAAAAAGAATAAAAAGAAAAATATGTAGTACCAGAAAAAATCCCACAGTAAATCAGTAACACAGATTTTCAGCTACTTGTGTATCACTCCAGAATCATCGGGAAAAAAAGAGTTTCTTTGAGATTCCAAAGTATGCCAATATGCCTCCCTCTCAACTGTGGGGCTGCAGCTTATTTCCTTCCACCCTTGATATGGTTTTCCTTCTCAGGTCCACCTTCACTTCTGTTCACCTGTATGTTCCAATCTTTCTCCTGTGGTGTTAGGGCAAGGAGTGAGAGAAAGGAATTTCTTTTCATTTTAATGAGGATATCTTGTAACAGTGTAAGAGTGCAAGATTTACCATGAAGGATTAAATTGTTTGCTGTCAACCCCAGAACCATTCCTCTCCCACTAGACAGAATCAGATGCTTCAGAGGAGTCATCCATATTGGAAAAATAATGTATTCAAGAAGACTGAGTATAAAGGCAAAAAAATACAGGTACAAATATACTAGTAAGTTAACAAAGCACAGGGCCTCAAAATTTGTTTTTACTTTACCCATTAAATAAACTTTTCTACTTTATCTGTTAAATTTCATAGGGAGGAACAAAGGAGGAAGGAGCAAAAAGACTAACTTCCAGAAGATTATGGGAGAGCAAGTTATTAGCAAATTTCTTTTCTACTAGAAATTAACTTACTGTTATACCATTACTAACTTGCTGTAATAGTTTTTTGCATGATTTGTGCTCAATGACAAACTTCTAAACCAAAGTTTTAGCAATAACTTTATATTCTCTTACTGTTTATTAAATCCTTCAGTGAAGTATTCTGATAACTTTGTAGGTCAAAACATCTTTTCTTTAGAAAGGTTTTACTTTGTTACTATAATATAAATGGATATTCTGATCTGCATATAATATCAAGAAAGTTTTGGATTGTTTTTTTTTTCCCCAAAACCACAAAATCCCCAAAAGAAACTACTACTTCTTTCCTTCCTTCTTCACAAATAGTTTAAAAAATAAAACCAAAACCAAAACAAACAAAAAACCCAAAATGAAAACAAAAAAGTATGCTGAAGAACTTCTGAAGAAGAAGGAAAAAAAAATAAATCTCCTTTAGAAAAGCCTGTTGTATCTAGGAATTGCTTGGTATTTGCATACATTGAGCACATGCTTACCCTGGGATGAGTTAGCTGAGAAGTATAAAAGATAGCGGAAAAAGTGACAGAAAAAGAAAGACAGTATAGGAAAGTCTCCAGTGTTCCCTTAAGTATATGCTAAAAGGCAACTGATGCCATCAGATATGGTGGCAGTGAGAGTTGTGTAATCTTGTTTTATTTTGAAGCCAAGGGTATATTGCTACCACAGTTGTCCTATGCTGAGAACTGAAACCCAGTTATACCATTCTGGCAGTAAAATTCACTTTGATAGAGATAAAAAACATAGATGTATAGGGGTTGTTTTTATTTTAATTGAACTTACTGCATTTTTGCAAGACAAAGACTGAAACAAACAGGACATTCTGAGTTTAAAACACAGTTGAAAAGAAATACGATTGTGTGAAGGCTGATAATAATGAAATACAGTTATGAAGATTGTATCCAAAGTAATGGTCAGTGAGGAAGACAATAATATCATTCAAAATAAATCTTATGAAGTAGAATTTTCAGGTCCTTGTAAGAACTTAATGCACACAAATAAAGCAAAGTGAAAAAGTTATAGAAGAAAAACAGAAAAGAGAAGAAGAGAGAAGAAGAGAGAAGAGAAGAGAAGAGAAGAGAAGAGAAGAGAAGAGAAGAGAAGAGAAGATGAAAAGAAGAAAAGATGAAAAGAAGAAAAGAAAAGAAAAGAAAAGAAAAGAAAAGAAAAGAAAAGAAAAGAAAAGAAAAGAAAAGAAAAGAAAAAAGAAAAGAAAAGAAAAGAAAAGAAAAGAAAAGAAAAGAAAAGAAAAGAAAAGAAAAGAAAAGAAAAGAAAAGAAATGTTTTAAGATCTTTGAAGGTGCTCCAAATAGGCAGTAAAATTGACCCTAGAAGTTGTACAAATAGTTTGACTGCAAATATTCTGATAGGAGTCAGATATGTAAAAAGAGTCTTTCAGTGACAAAACACTCAGAAATATGCCATATCCTGCAGGGCTGTGGTTGCCTCCCAGTGAAAAGGTTAAGCTAAGTTCACTGAAGTTAAGTTTTCTTTGGTATCCCAGAAGGAAAACATCCAGCTTCATGACTCAGTTTCAACCAAAGGGATGGCAAGTATTTGTACTTAAGGTACATGTGAAGACTGAGGGTTCATTTTTCATGGTGATTATGACCCTGACATAGGTGCTAGGACTATAGGAAAAGGTTAGGTTTGATGTCTTCAGTTCTGTTGCATTAGGCTCCCATTCTTGGGAAATGGTAAATGTTATGATCTCAAGTAAAGGAAGCATCAGGAATATACAACTGGGTTTTTGATATTTTAAATGAAAGAAGAAGAAAGCTACTAAAGGATACTACTGATAAGTTTCCTTTTGTAAAATATAGAGAGGAAAGAACATAAATTATACAAACTGATTCTCTCTCCATTCCCTTGAGAGAGGATTAAGGGAAGTATTTTTAGCTGAGTAAATAGCACTATTTTTCTCTTCTAAGGTCAAGCATTTAAAATGGAGGTTCATCTAAATTAAAATCACTGGATTCTAGCCATGCATAAAAATGACTTTGTCTTTCCAGTATAGTTTGTAAGAATAATAAAATAAAGATATATTTGATATTCAGTTGTTTATAGATTCCTTGAAGTATTCCTTATTGAAGTGTCTAGGTGACAATTACGTATGATTATGCCTAAAATTAAAATAGAAAACATGCTTTATTTGTTAAATTGAGTAAAACCTGTTATTTTTTTGTGGGTCTGTATGAGCACTGAAAGATTTGTGATTTTATCACTTTTGTAAGAGAACCTCATGGCTGTGAAACCTGTCACTTCTGCCTTTTCTAACATGTTTCTCAACAGTGTCCTTCCTGTTTGCAATTTTAGTAATGTCTTATTTTAATTTTCTGGTTTTGTTTTATTCCTCTTTTTGCTTTAATTTTATGTTAATCCTTTTGTTTTTTGCAAAGAGGAAAAAACAAGAAACAAGAAAAGTAATATACAAAGCTCATATGATTTATGTCTGGTTTTGAGTTCATCAACAAACTTCTTAGTTGCTCCAAATTTTTTTTTTCGATGTTACTTTTAATATTAAAAGCCACAATCTTCAAAAATTATTTGATTGCAAAGCTATTTTTATCATCCAAAGTGTAAAGTGTTGCAGTAATCTAGATATTTTATTCATTGCATTTTTTATTTTCCATTGTTTCTATTTGTTTCATTTTTATGTATCCTTTTAACTGTTTCCATGTTTATTCCATGGGTGATTTTATCCTTTCTGCTTTAGTCCTTCAGCCAAAACCAAAAAGACACACAGAAAACATTGTCGACCCAGCTGTGGCCCTTGGTATGAATATCTGAACAGGGGCTAACAGTCAAGGAGAGTTATTTTATATCTGTTTTTACCTTTGAAAATGTTGCTCCACTTTAGGAGAAAAAAGGAAAGCATGTACTACTATTTTGAATACTTATTTTTATAAGCATTATCTACAATTTAGTCCCTAAAATGTCAGCATGATCTTTTGAAGAAGTACAATATTTCACAGCGGTTCTGACTGCTATGTTATACACACAGGGTCAAATGGAAGGCAAGCATTTGGGATGGAAGGCAATTGCATAATTAGAGACCATTGGTTTTGGCGAGGTTGCTGTTCTTGTTTAATTAGTTGGGATTTTCTGTCTTCTTAAAAAGTATAATCCACTTGTGGGATCATCTGGAGGTATGTCACCTTAATTAAAGTATGGAAAATTTTATAATGGCAAAACGTTTTTTCTTTCTTGCCAAAATGCTGATTTTTCAAACTCTGCTCTAAGGTCTTTTTTTTAAAAAAAAAAAAAAAAAATCTTAAAACAAATAAGTATATCAGTATGAATGCACACACCCCTGTAAAAACAGGAAACAAATTCTGGGAAAACTTTGCCCATTTCCTTTTCATTTGTGCTGATGAGCAGGAGTCCAGAGAGAAGTGTTCACAATATGGTTGAACAATACGAACAAAAATTATGCTTCATCCTTTCTTTAGGGTCTGTGCTAGTGAAAGTTTCTTTCCTAAAAAAAAAAAAAAAAAAAAAAGTAACTTTAAGAATTGCCTGAGACTAATGATTTTTAAAGGAAAATTAAACATTCAGGGATGTCTTCAAAATAAGAAGTGGTATCTAAGTGAAAAACACCTCTATTGTGTTTCTTTCGTGAAGAGAGGAACATCTCAGAAAGACAAACAACTTAAGAACTAAACCTGAAGGATAGTCTGAGTCTTTGATCCATAGTAGAATAGACTGCTCTCACTTCATTGCATATTTATTAGAACTATTAAAATTCATGAACTTAAGATGTCCTGATATCATCCACAAAAGTGTTGAACCAATAAAGGAATGATAACAACTAATAACAACTGCATGATAACCATGCAGCAAAAGTCCATCCGGAGCACCCAAAAAGGCTGTCTTACATGTCTAGTGATGCTATGGAAAAAGAATATTGTAAATTGTTCTTAGTGAAGCAAGTAGCAACATTCTGTTCTCACTTCTTAGTTTCAATGGGTGTCCTTTCAAATACTTTCATCTTGTTTCATCTGTTTTCTTCTGAGCAAGTAAAGAAGACAAGGAACAAAGAATTCACTACGGAGCTCTCAAAAGGAACAACCCTTTTGTACAGAACTGCTTCTGTAGCCTCAAATCATCATCAAAGCATGGTGACAGGAAGTTTACCAGAGTTTACCACTTTGTAGGAATTACATGTTTTGGTGGTTCATATTCCTCAATTATTTGAAAGGGAAATATTGTTTTGCTTTAAAGTAACAGAAGCTTTTCTGTCACACACGAGAAAGAGTCCTCAGGAAAGAAACAAATTAAACAGAAAGATCTAGAGAGGCCTTTAATAATCTGACATTAATATATAAATATAGATTAAATTATCTTTTTTAATACAGCTCTTTAAAATCTATTTTCTTTGTTTTATAGTACTCGGTGAAAATTTCTTACATTGTCTACTTACAAAACCTTTAATTCCTTCTCAATTAATATTGAATAAGCTAGTGAATTACTTTTTTCATTTACAATCTACTTGATTATTAATTATAAATGAAAAGATGATTCATTTAAAATTTTAGCCCTGGTCTTGACTTATCTAGAAGAACCTCACATAAAAGGTGTTTTGTAACCTGAGGTCTGTTGAAAGACTTCCCTAAAAATACACACTGATAAAATAGATAATAATAGAAATGTCTCACATATTATTGTTAGGAGTTGCATAATTTCCATAGAGCATAATTGTAACTGTTTTACTTTTCTTGATTATTTAACTTGTAATTACATCCTCTGAGGGATTATGAAAGAGTCCAGGTGACTAACCTTGCAGGACTTAAAACTATAAATCACCACTAATACCCAAAACAATTAAGAACTGGGTTCTCAGTTCCATGAAATAGGATCTCCATGTTTTAGGGATATTTATTTGTTCTTACTAGTCTCCACTTTCCGTAATCTTTAATTTAAAGAACATTTTCTTATAGCAGATTTTTATCTCAAACATTAGAAATATGTATAATTGGCATATTACATATTCTGCAATGCTGTTAAATACAATAACATAATAAACAGATCTCTGAAAATATTATATAATGACAACATTTCAGCATCTCGATACCGTTAATAGGTTTAACAGTTCTTTTCCTACCAAGAGACAGAGAGGTTTCTAATTATTATTTTGCTGGTTTGTTTTGGATATTTGTTTTCTGCGAGTTTTCTTATTGCAGAAAGATCCCTCTTTCTTTATCACGTGAAGCTTGTCTTTGTGCAGAAAGGAGAAGATCCACGCTCTGAACCACTGTACTCCTACTTGTGTGCCCAGCCTGCCCCTGTGGTTGAAGCTCAGCATGAAAGACTGTGGTAATCCCAGCTCAGTGAGGGTGAGCCATGGGCTCAGTGTTTCTTTCTGGGTAGGATTTGGAATTCACACGCAGCGAGATGTGGAAGACTGAGCCCAGTATGTGCCCAGGAGGGTCAAGGAATATAGATCTTCATACAGATTGGTAGTTTCTAAGCATAATATACTGTGTCTCATCACCTCAGAAAGTGCCATTTAAATAGATGTACAGATATTAAATAAATACATGTTATGATGTGGCACTGAATAATGTGAAAGTCTCCTTTCTACTACAGGACCGATCTTCCAAGCTATGAAATTAGAAGTCCTGACTTCAGCTCAGGCTTGGATCCCTGTTTTGTTCCTCTATTAGAGGATGTAAAATCTGGCTAACAAGGTCTCTGCTTTCAAAACTGTCACAACAAAAACATTGTTTCAGCAGCAGTACTAAATAGGCTCCCAAAAACGGTGGGAACCAAAGCTAAATGGTCAGAACTCAGAAACTCAGTTTTTAATCACCTTTTAAAGGTTTTGAGATCAAATATCTTGGTTATTCTTAAACTTTAAATTATCTTCTGTAATTTCCTTTCAAAGTTGGGGAGAGGAGTAATCTCTTCATTGTGGAATGGAATTCATCTTCCCCTTCATGATTTCTAGTTCTTATCAAATGTAAATTTTCATTTTTAACAATTTCTCTTCCATTTTTTGCCAGCAGCATACAGTTTAGACTTCTATGAGTTGAAATGTTTTATTCCTTAAGTTTCAGGCAGGATTGAAGCACAATAGTGTTATTCTCCACTATGGAAAATGTAAGGCTAGATAAGCTAATTATCAATTTTGGCCTTCGAGTCAGTAAATTTGGAATAACCCATTGTAGGTATTTCCTCTTTTGTTGTTGTTGTTGTTGTTGTTGTTGTTGAAAGAGTAGCTAATACCCTGGAGCATGAAGGTCCCGTCCTTTCTTAGGTGTTAGTTTACTTGCACTATATTCACTTCAAATCCAAAAATACAAAGGAATCACTTAATGACTGTCTCAATTCAAACACACCTTTATTGGAGCTCTTTAACAGAAAAAGTCAAGTTCAGAAAGTTAAATTATGCAATGAATATTCAAAAGGTAAATTACAGGTCAGTTTTAAGTCTTTTATTATAGTATCATCCTTGTTGCTGTTCTCCCTGGTGAGTCCCTGGACCTTGCCTCCATGCTGTAGATAGGGCAAAGTTTAAATCCAGTCTTGCTCTTTTCACCAGTTTTAATAGTGCTGTTAAATATTTAAATACTTGTCTTCAAAAATATTCTAATTGCCTTACAGTTTACAATAGGAAATAAAGCCATTTACAAAGGGCAAACTCTTAATTTCCAAAGTTTAGATTTAAAGGGAACATTGTTCCCTGCTCATAATAGGTTTGTTATTTTCCTTCTTGCCATCCGTGTACCCGTATCAGGTTAAGTCTTCTTTCTCTCTTCTTCTTCTTCTCCTTAGGTTCCCTTTAGCCCTACTGTTTAAGAAAGACAAAGACAACTTTTTAAAATTCTGCTTATGTTCTTGGGAAATGTCACTTGTTTGGCAGGGATCCTAAACAGTAGCACAGCTTGATCCCCCTGCACAGCCCTACACACAGCCAGACCTGACATCGGGAAGCTTTTTCCATGACAGGCATAAATTAAGCTGAAATTCGGTTGCAGAATAACGGATAATGACTTATAGAATGTACAGCCTGAAAAGCAGATTCTGATGGCTCTTTAGTGGGTTAATTTCCTCTTCAAATTCACCTTAAAAGAGATTTGATAAAAGTCGACTTTTAAAGGGCTTTTTCGGGGAGGGTAAAGATTGTTTATGTTTGGGTGTGGGTTTGAGGGGTTTGGGGGGGGGAGGGAGTTGCTGATTATATTTTTCCCCTTAAGGATTTACTATGAAATTATTTATTCAAAGCTGTGAATTGCCTTGTTGCAAGTGACCAAACTAATTTTGGCAGTACTGTATACACAGAAATTTTTAGAAACATTACTGAAATGTTTCTTAAAAGTTCACAATAAAAAAGTGAAGATCCCATCTGCTCAGGCACAACTGAGCAAGGTTATATTCAAAGAAGATCTTTTTCCCCTTCTTTCCCTCCCACATTGATATCAAACCTGTTAATTAAGCTATTATTCAATTATAAATCTCTATGTGCCAAGAAGTAGTATTTAGGAAGATATTCAAATAATAGAAATACTGGCTGGCCAATAGCAATATTTCCTATGAGATAATAAAAAATTGCTCAGTTGTAAAAAAATCCTCAGCACTGTAGTAAAAGGCCGTGCAAACAAAGTAAATAAGAGTGATATCCACTCTTCGCTCAGCCTTGTTGCCAATAGCAAGAGGGCTGCTGCTATAAAAATTGGTGGGGTTGGGAAGGAGGGGGGAAGGCAGGAACAACCCAAACCCAAACGCACCCACTTTGTAGCAGAAGTTTGATGCTATACACACGGGAAGTGTTATACCTGGATCTAAGGTGGTAAGACTATTCGGTACTGTGTTGTTGGTTCAGCAGGGCGTCTGAGGGATCTCTGTACCATACTCAACTGCATGCAATCAAAATACCCAGAATAAACCAGAAATGTTTCCTTCATGGACAGAAACAATATAGGAACTAATTTGCTTCCTCCAGGGAAATGTGCCTTGTTTTGTAATGCTTGTCATATATGTCCTTACATTTATAACACCAGACATGAATATTTTTGAGTTGCCACTCATTCAATGTAACAAATTAATGATTCTGTGGTTATGTTTTTTCTTAATGCTATCTGATTATGATGATGAATAAAAATCATAAACTTTACCTTTTTTTTTTTTTTAAATTTTGCATACTTTTTAGCACAAATGTGAAAAAGTAGTTTAGGAGAAAAAATTGCCTTGGGAGTTTCTTTTTTTTTCTCTGATGTCTTTTGAAAAAGACTCAATAAGTGTTGGAAAACCCGAGTTTATGTTCTGTCTTATTTCTTTTTACTATTTTTTTTTTTCCCCAGCCTAAGGCATATTTAGAACTAAAAAAGTCCCCAACTTTTGCTTCTTTTTAAAAAAATGGGAACATGATCTCAGGTGTTTTGAACATAGTACAGAGTTGTTATCTCTAGAACATTGATCCCTCTACTTTTACAAACTAACGGAAGTTCAAGGATATTAGGGAATGAGATGCTCAATTGATGTTAATGGATAATATAGGTCTTACTGAAGGATGATATTAACTGAGAGTGCATGTGAATACACATTTTTATGCTTGCTATTCCATCAGTAAATTAATTCAAAATACTGGCTCTGTAAATATATTGATGAGATGACATTACAGAGATAAATATGATGTAGATCACAAATCTAAAGAACATTTGTATATTGGCTACATATAGGTAGCCCATAAGTGTTTATGAGATGGAACCAATGGAAGAAGTGATTTAGGAACATCACACTGGATACTTGCTGCTCCCGAACAGAAAGTATTAAAAAGTTAGGATGAGTAATACTGGTAATTAAATCATTGTCTATTTTGTTTAATTAACATCGTTACAGTATAAGCCTCTTTGTAACTTTGATATGTGTTTAGGTTTTCAACAAATTAGTAGGCTTCTTTAAACTCCTTTTAAAGTTACTATTTTAACTGGGGATTTGAGTGGGCAGCTTTTAATGTTTGGTGATAAGTATGTCATTCCACAAAAGCTCATTAAGTATTTGAAAGACTTCTTTAAACCAAATGAATCATTAAAAAAAAAAAAAAAGTCGGGGAGAAGACAAAGAAGGAAGGAGAAAAGGGAGGGAACATAGGGCCAACAGCTTCAATTTTATTTTTTGTGCTTGAAAGACTAAAGTTGCTCTCATGACCAAATNATTATTGAAAAAATTTTTTAAAACAAAAGAAATAATAAAAAAAAAAAAAAAAGTCGGGGAGAAGACAAAGAAGTAAGGAGAAAAGGTAGGGAACATAGGGCCAACAGCTTCAATTTTAATTTTTGTGCCTGAAAGACTAAAGTTGCTCTCATGACCAAATGCCTTATTCTCGCACTTTCAAATTAGGCCGTTGGAAGTTAAATGCTTCATTCATACATACAACCTGCTGTTTAGCAATATTAAACAGTCTGGTTTTGAAGTAAATGTATTCTTTTTAGAAATTGAGCCTTTAGAGGTCATAGCTTACTATAAGTAATGTATTCAAAAGAAATACAAGTTTGAATTAGATCTAGCTAGTCTACCTGGGTGAAATGTCTTTAGTTTAGCAGAACACTTATATTAGCTAAGGTTTTATCTTCTAAGCCCTGTGAAGTTTAGTGTTTCATTTCTGTATTTATGTATATTCACCTACATGTATAAACAGGGGTAGGATGGACTACTTTTCTACTTTGTAGGAAAAATAGTAATATCATAACCCATTGTCCACAAAGAAGGAAAAGAAAATTTAAAAATCCAACTACTCTCTCTTCCAGAAGAGTGAGGACCAGGTAGTCACTAATGAATTTCTCACTTTTTGAGTAAAATAAGACTACTACCCGTGCAAGGACTAAGCCATCACAGCTGTACTCTGTACTCTCCAGTGAAGCTTGGCAGCACATAGAACTGCAGCTATGGCCAGCATTTGGTCACTGGTATCTAGAACAGTATTTACAGAAAATGAAATAAAATGAAAACCCACCAGGGGTATGCTGAAGATATCTAAAGTGAATAGGCTAGAAGTAGACTTAGACAGGCTTTAAAGCCAGTGCACTTCATAAAGATAGAGATTTGGATGAGTATAGTAGAAAGTGAAGTGAGCAGTCATGATTTTTGCACTTCCAGAAATAGCAAGAGAGTATTTGAAAGTGCTTTATCTCTAAAGTGGATTCCAGTACTTTTTACACTTAACAGGAAGGATGACAACTTACACTGAAATGTAGAAGAGACCACTGGGAAGCAGGAGTCATAATAATATCGACGAGAATAATATCATTTATGATCAGCTGGACACAAGGGGAAATGATATTGCAAGGAGTTTTTTATTCATTTGTTTTATTTGATTTTAAAGATAAAGTCTTCATGAAAATTGGGAAAAAATATATCCTTGACACCATATTATAGATAATAAATCTTTAAAAGAACAAATCAGAAATGTATCCATGCAACATTAAACAGAAAATGTTGATTTGTTTAAAACAAAAGGTTTCCTGGAAAATATTAATGGAAAATATTCCTGGAAAATTCTCCTTTCTCACCAAGGAGACCAGATCCAGTGTAGGTAAGTCCACACTGGGGAAGGGAATCGAGGTGAAAAGGGCTGGCAAGGAGCTCTTTTGGGGGCTTATCAAAGCCGGGAAAAGCAGCTAGCCTGTGCCGAGATCGGTGACTTGTGGGATGGCTGCTGACACAGTTTGAGTGGAGCAAGCACCACCGATGGCAGTTTTAAATGAGCCCTTTGAAGCACTGAGCAGTCAAGCAGTGAGTGGGCATCACCCAGGGCCAGGAAGCCATGGTGTCTACTCGGAAGAAGACCATGGCGTCCCTGCACTCTGCATGCACCAGCTCTGATACAGCTTCCCAGGCGGTGCTCTCCTGGAACACACTGCCACCCAGGCATCAGGCTGAAGGGTGAGCCCTGCACTTACATCAGTGGCGGATGTTAGCGGTAAGAATGCCTGTGGGAGGTGTGCCCAGGTAGAGGCGCTCCTCCCCTTAGTGATGGAGCTCAGGGAAAAGGTAAGCAGGCTGAGGGATATCAGGGAATATGAGAGGGAGACAGAACCTTGGAGTCGTACCCTGCCCCCAGTGAGAGAAACCCAGCAGGCAGACAAAGCCCCTGCTACAGAGAACTCCCTGTCCTCTGACCAACTGAATGTGGTGACTTGGAGGACAGGGGGCAATGGCAAGATGTTCCTGCCCAACACAACAAGCACTGCAGAGGTGTCTGCCCAGTGACTACCCCACCTTCCCAGGTGTCGCAGAACAGGTACAGAGCTCTGTAAGGAAAACTGGACAACGGTGAGGATAATAGTCCTTCCAGCTTGGAGGTGTCGTCGAGGTCTAGTCAGACCCCCCCCAAACCGCAACCCCCTCAGTAAAAAGAAAAAACGGGTCATTGTCATAGGCAACTCGCTTCTGAAGGGAACGGACCTGCTATACACAGAAGTCTGCTGCCTGCCTGGGGCCCAGGTTAATGACGTAAAGAAGAAACATCCTTCCCTAGTATGGCCCTCAGATTATTATCCCCTTTTGGTCTTTCAGGTAGGCAGTGGTGAAGTAGTGAGGAGAAGTCCAAGGGCAATGAAGAGAGATTTCAGGGCCTTGGGATGGCTGGTCAAGGGATCGGAAGCGCAAGTCACGTTCTCCTCTATCCCTCCAGCTGCGGGGAATGATGAGGGGGTAAACAGGAAGAGCCAGCAGATCAATGCCTGGCTCCGAGACTGGTGCTATGGGCAGGACTTTGGGTTCTTTGACCATGGCTTGATTTACAGGACACCAGGCCTGCTGGTAACAGATGGGAAAAGCCTATCTTGCAGAGGGAAAAGGGTTCTAGGACAAGAGTGAGTAGGGCTCATTGAGAAAGCTTTAAACTAGATTCAAAGGGGGACCAGGATGCAACTGGGCTCGCTAGAGAGGCACATGGGTGTAGTAGCCCAGCACTTGTGGGGCAGCGTGCTAGTATTTTTGAGAACCAGAAGGCCTACCACCCCTTAAAGGCAAAACGTATGTGCTCAACTGCCTCTCTGAAANTAAAGGCAAAACGTATGTGCTCAACTGCCTCTCTGA
>VYXH01008880.1:0-24901 GCA_013397275.1 Burhinus bistriatus
AAATTCCGTGATTCCGTGATAACCTCCTTCCTTCCCCCTGAACTATGTGCAGAGCTGTCAAAATGGACCGTAGCTTGGGCCACTGCACAGCCGACTGAATCAGAAACATCATTTCACCAATCTAGGGCTGGAATCAGCCCACTTCAAACCGGGTCTGGCAGATGTGAAATGTCAGCAGCCGCCTTACCAGCAGGTAGGTCCGGCGAAGGGCTGGTGAGGCGCAGGCAATGATTGTAACGATGCCAAGAGGTTGCAATGAATCGCGTCCTGCATTTCACAACTCTCCTGCCCGGCCATCACCTCTGGGGAGTGCAGCAGGCTGGGGCACCTTGGGGCACGGGGAAGTCAGTCTGCGCTGCCCCAAAGATGTGCCGGTTTCTTCCTTCCCTGCAGCACTGGGAAACCTTCCCCACTGCAAACAGTCAAGTCGAGCAGTGTATCCATCACCCTTATTTCGCCTTGGCTGGTTGGGTACAAGCGGATGCTGCTGCTTTAACTGTCGCTGTCGCCTTCAGCAGACCTCAGCAGCAAGCATTCAAAATAGCTGCTTATACATCATGTACTCTTATTCTCTTAATCAGTGCCACGGAGATGAGGGCCAAACCACAGCCAGTGATTTACTGGCACCCTCTGCCACGCTGCCTGCTGCAGCTCAGTGACAAATGACATTCGCTTGTGCCAGCCTGAGTTCCAGGCACGGCAAAGGCTGTGAGTTTGCTGGAGTTTTACCTGCTCACCGGTCAACATCGGAAGATGCTCCTTTTCAAAGCAACCTCCATTTGCTTTCAGTCAGAGGTTACTGGAGCAGCAGGAATGCGCAGGAAAGGGCCAGGCGTCTAAACAGAGCTCCACTGCGCAAAGCAACACGGGCCACCTGTGCTGTCATTTGGTAACCTATTAATTGCGCTGCGCGGGTCAGACCGGCAGCAGCCATGCGGCTTCAAGCGCAGCTGCAGCCGCTGCAGCGGCACGTCGCCAGGCCGGGCTCTGCCAGCACCAATATTGCAACCTTTGACGTCATTCCAGTGGGATCAAGCTCAGACGTCTGTCCTGACTGGAGATTGCGCACGACCCCCCCAGAGAACAGACACGTTGTGCAATGCCGAAACAGACTTTACTGAGGAATAGGGCATAACCATGCCTCGCAGCAGGCCGGCTCAGCAGCCCCAGGATCTGGCCTTCAGTGCATAGACTGGCAATGAAATCAGTGCAAGTCTGCTCAAAAAGCTGTTTAATAATTTGCCTTCAGGCAAAACCACTTTAAAATAGAGGGGACATCACTGAGCAGCAGCAAAATGACAGACAAAAGACCTGTTTGCCCTGTCAAGTGGGGCTGTTTGCATGGGGTGGAGGGGAGGGTTTGAACAATCCTTGGATTTTTTTTCAGTTTTTTTGGGCATTGCCTAGTGCAAATGGGCTTGGGCAAGAGAAATAAAGGCTAGAAAAATCCCAGGGACCCATCGGTCAGCATGAGTGCATGGAGATGTTTACGTCTTCTGAGGTAAGAGAATCAAGGAAGTTTTCTAGGGAGGCCAAAAGACAGTGATGTTTTTTGGGGAGATGGGAGGGAGAGAAATCAGAGCACACAATGCAAAAATGCTCCGAGGCAGCCAGAGGAGCTGGACACAGGCAGGAACAGAGAAAGCCCTGAGGGCTCCCGGGCAGCTCGGCTGGCTGCCTGGGGCAAATGGTTCAGTGCTGGACTCGGTAGTGAGATGTCACCTCCAAAGAGAATGCCGAGGGCTAACATTTCTGTCAAGACAGTAGAAGATGAGCAATGGAGGGGCCACTGGGCTCAAAGATGGACCAAAGAATCAAGAAAGTCGGAGGCTTTGCAGAAAGAAAATGGGAGTCTGCAAAAGCTTTCCCAGAAAGGGCTGAGCTGAGCTGCCGGTGGAGCTGCAGCCTGCTGGGGCAGAGCCGGACCGTGTCCAGCCGTCCTGGGTGAGGCTCAGCTGCAGCATGGCCTTTCTGGAAACAGGGGATGGGAAGGTGGCCCAGCCTACAGAGCCCAATGGGTGAGATGAATCCTCATAAAAATACAAGCCAACAGAAAAGCTTCAGCAACCCAGAACAAGAGGTGCAGAAAGAAATAAAAATACTGAAAAAAATCACTCCCAAGCCACACTGGAAGGCATCCTCCACGTGGGATAGGGCCAGCCTGAGGACTTGGCGCTTCTTGACCTTCTTTTGGAGCCCACTGAGACCCAGACAGGAGACAAAAAATTTTGTCAGCTCAATTACTGTGGCCTCCTCCTCCCTCATTCCCACTTTCAAGAGGAAAACATGCCAGGAGCCTTCTTTGGCTGCCTTCAAGTCCACGTGCCTGCTGAGGAGCCACACGGGCTGCTTCAAGGGGCTGTCTTGAGCAGCCGCACATTAATGGAGCTGTGGGATTTAGCCGCTGAAAAGAGATCAAGCTGTGACCCAGGATGGGCATAGCACAAAGTCTGTGGCCTTAACAGGGTGTATGGGGAGTGGAAGGTAAATCAGGCAAACTGCTGGAGGTTTCATTGGGCTTCTCCCAAAGCGATGCTATATATTCATACAGGAAAACTTAGAACAACTTAAGAGAGATTCAATTAGGAACTGGGCTCTATTAATTCTGCTGTAACTAAACATAGATATATTGTAGTGGTATAACTGCTTGCTTCGCCATTTAACAGTGCCAAATGCAGAAGACGATTTACAAGATGCTCAAAAGAGTACCAAGAAAATAACAAGTCTTTTAACTAGTCATTGAGAACGGTTTAGCCATAGGCGAGGCTCAGAAAGCACTGAAACAACTACAGGAAACTAAATATGAGGATAACAGAAATCTAAACATTCTTCTTTTACAAGACCCTTTCCCACAGCTACCGCCAATCTGAACAGCCTTAACAAGCTCCATTCGATTTTTATCTGGGAAGCTTAAAAAGCAGGAACTGGCAAAAGGGGCTGGATCTGAAGGACAGGCACCAGATTGCTTTCCCTTCAGGGTATAGTCTAGGGAGATTGTGAGCAGTAAATTTTAGCCCACATGACACAGTGTGGCAGGCCATTAGAGAGGGTGGAGCATGACAAGCATTTTCAGCCTGTTTTCCATAGCCAGGTGGTGTCCTGCTGCTATATCAAAAAGGTTCACGGTAAGACAGAGGCTGCCAATCTGAGCTCAAACCACAGCTGTTCCAAAAAGAGGTAATTTACCTTGGACGTGCTATTGCTGACAGGGGGAAAAGCCACGGGCAGGCAGCGAGCAGAGTCCCTGCCGAGCCAGCCAGCGCCTGAGGCCCCAGACAGCTGACGGTGCTGGGATGGCTGCTCCTCCGACGCTGGGCTGACCAGTGGGTTTGCCAATATTGCACAACCCCTGGGGAGATGGGGAACCATTGCAGTGGGCACCTGAATTCAACTGAGCCTTTCGGCAGCAGAAACGGCTCTTGTCCCTGTGCCTGACTCAGCCTCCCAGTGTTGCAAAATCCCTGCTCGTATCATATGCAGGTGGTAGGGTTTCTAGTTTAGAAGCTGCGTTGGAACAAGAACAGAGAAGGCGTTCAAGGGTGATGGCTTAACCTGGCACAAGTCTGCATTTAGCAGGGTAAGACTGCTGCCATACCCAAAGGAAATTCCCATCGGAGACTCTGAGCACCGCTGCCCCCCGTTTTCAGCAAAGAAAAGTCTAGGGACCAGGAAACAACTTACATCTCTGGGGCATACAGGTGGAGTTAGCAACCACAAAGAACAACTTAAGAAGCCATCATAAAACCTGCCCCCAGCCCAAATGCAGTGATGCTGATGCTCTCTCCAGAGAGCCCAGCTGCAAACACTGCTCTCGGGGGACCGTAAGGGAACGGCTGCCCCAGGGGAGTGCCATACCCAAGATGGGGTAGGGAGGGAACTGCCCTGCAGAGGTGAGGATGGGCTGCAGAAGATGTAGTAGGAATTCATCTCCTGTTGGAAGAAAGTGGGCAGAGTCTGAACCAGAACCTGGCTGAGAGGGAAAACAAGGCAGGCAGCAGACCACCACGGAGACTTGGAGGGCAGTGAAACTGGGGTGGGTGCTGATAAGGGGAGATGCTGGCAGAACATGGAAGGTAAATAATAGGAGACAAATTTCCATGAACTTCATCTCCTAACCTCTAAATGTCTAAAAATCAGATCAGACATCTATCAGTGTGTGAGCCATTCACCTGTGGCTGTCAGTAGTCAACAAGACACATCCAGAAGGAAGACAGGCATTGAGAGCTCAATGCAATGAGAACCGAGTCAGAAGGAGCAACTTACCTAAGCCACCAGCCTCAGGAGACACCTGCCTGCAGCTGAGGTGGGGGAAAGAAGGATTTTCCTACAGGCTGAAGGGACCCATGGGAAACAGGTGTCATTTAGTAATGACAGCATTCATACCTAGGAAAAGAAAGCAGCCAAAAAAAGCAAAATTACATTAAGACCAGTACCGGTAAAAGAGAAAGCCCAGAGGAAGGAGAGAGTCTTTTGGGCGGGATACTGACTGCCCAAAAGGGGGTAGGAACTGTGAGCATTTCAAGCATGATGAACTCAGCATCGCAGGGAAGGGACCTTTGCCCTGTCTTAGGAAAGAAGGTCACCTCTCAGAAATACTCACCTCCTCCACCGTCGGTGGCTTTCAGGAGCTAATTCCACCTGCGAGTGGTGATGGGGTAAGTGATCTGCAGGTTGTTTTCAGGTGAGAGACCTTTGAGTTAACGGCAGGTGTAGGCAGCTGCCCACTGTGTTAAGTGAACTTTATTCCATTTACAAAACAACATGAGCTCCTCACGCTGCCACTCAGCTGCCTGCCGACCACATCCATCAGGCAAACTGCATCAGACCTGCAAGAAAATGTGTCAGGGATAATCTTAAATATCCAAATCAGCCCCCTAAGCCTTCATAGATCTCCTGCCTAAATTCATCTCTTTCTGGCCATCTCTTTGAGAGCCAAATTTGAGGCTCATTCAGTGCAAGCAGGGGGTGAGAAATGAAAATAGTTACCACTCAAGGAAGTCAGCAAAAGAAAAAGGGGTTAAGGGATACGTACCGAGGAAGCGGGGAGGAGTTTGGACCAGAGGTTGCTATCTTTGCTGCTCTTGGTCCACTGAAAGCCAGAGCGTGTTGCATTTAGATGGGAGTGCTGGTGCTCAGGAAAGCATCACAGAACAAATCTCAGCAAGGATTGCCAGGCTCATGGTGGACTTGGTGAGCCCATCAAGGAAACAGGATCTGGCCCTGATGGAGAGGGAGGGAACTAGGGGTGCAGGAACGAAGGAAGTAACAGGAGCCTGGGGGTGGTGTCTGAGTGAAGCGGTAGGGAAGGACCGGGCTTGTAGTTGTGCCAAGGGAACCTCTGGGTGTGACAGGGGACTGGAGCAGGGAAGACAGGGAACACTGGAAGAGCCTCATTACTCGAAGGACACTTTTGCCTCATCTCTAAGGGAGGAATCGAAGGCTAGGACAAAATTGAGGAACTGCCAATCTGGAACAGACCAGTGGTGCCTGTAGTCAAGTACCCAGCTTCCAGCAGAGGCCAAATTTGGATGCTTTAGAGGAAAATCTTCGATAGCATCCCAGTTCCAGGAAGAGTGCAATACGTCAAGTGTTTGCTCATGTTCGGATAGCTACAGAACTGTAGCAGGGCAGACAGGCTATTTATAAGCATATCAGATGTCAGCTGAGCTCTTTGCACTTTCTGTAGATCATACATCAAGTCTAATGAGAAGGCACACAGGCTGAGGGGAACAAATGAGCACAGGTTAAGGAAGAGGTGTCCTCTTAATACAATACATACGGGGAAGAACAGCAGCTGGCCCTGTGCCCAGCACAAGGCCTCTGAAAGCCAAGCAAGATCATTTTACTAACAACACCGTGAGAAGGAAGGGTTGAGAATGCTGGTTGTGATGATGGTTCTGTATTATTAGACAGACAACTGTTTGCTCCTGAAAAAGAACAGGACCCAAACCTATTCACAGACGTTTCATTATGCTCTCTCCTAAGGACTTGCTGTGCCTAACAAAATAATAAGCCAGCTAAAGGGTTAACTCTTTCTCTCTCTACTACACAAGAGCTAGAATACAGACTTAAGCACAGACAAAAGATGATAGTTGTTCCAATTAATGTTCCAGCTAGCATCTGCTCTTTTTAATTAGTTGAAGTCTGGTTTTGTCTGGAGACAGAACTGCTGAGCAGAAGTGTGCTGGCTTCTTTTTTGCTTAGCCGGCTATTCTGATCTTTCTTGGTCTTTGGAAACTTCTCTGTTTCACAGAGACCAGAGCCTATTGTGCATTGATACTTGGTACGTGCCCACCGGCTGTGCATGCGTTTCACTGCAAACAGCTTCAAATCTGTGTTTCCCACTGGAGGGAAAACTGACACAGGAAGATATTTCACAGATGTCCTCTCCCCGCTACAGACACATACCTGTGCATCGCTTTGCTTATTGGCAATTCAATTTTCTTCTGCAAACAGGCATTATTGTAGAGTAGATGCAGGTGGATGGAGAAGGGTTCCCCAAGACCTGTTAACCTTCCTGTTTTGCTCAAAGCTCACTGATCCCTCACCTCACCCTTTGTAACAAGACCTTTGAGGATCTGTGGGTTTCAATTACACACAGATGAATAATTTACAAGCCACCTCTGTTGCAATAAACAAGTCCTTCTGCTCTGTCCAAGCATTCAATGGCCATCTTAATTTCCCCGCACTTTGCTAAAAACCCTACAACTTAAGCAGCATTCAAAAACTTCCAAAGCAGCAGCTAATGAGGGAAGAGCAGAGTGGCATATCACAGCAGTAAACAGCACTCGCAGCAAGTATTCCTCTTATCTCTGAGCAGGGCATTGACCTGTTGTACAAACTCCAGGTAGGAAAGCCACTGGCAAAGCAACCTCAGATGTAATATTTACCTAAGAGGAGATATTTCGATGGAAAACAAGCTACAGGATCTGCTGATATCCTGGTGGGGAGAACAGCGGGCATTCACATAGGTGCAAGCAAAGGAATAGGGACGTAATGTGGAAACTTTCTAGCATTTCCAAGTAATAACGCTGTCATTGCATGAGAAGCATATTTGTGCTGTCCGTGATTCCAGCTAAACAGCTACAAGAAGTTGCGGGTTTGGGGCTTGTTCTACCAGAGACCCAATGCGCCGCATCAGCAGAGTCGCTTTGCTTCTCTTAAGTACTCTGTACTTAAAATAGAGACAAAAATAGGCGGATCCTGCAAGAAAACAGCCATGCTGGCACCAAAAGTTCCTGAACCACTGCAGCTGGTACCCAGTGACGCCTCATCCTCTGGCAAGGGGAAGTGGATTCCATGAGCTACCTTGGGGCTATGAGCTACAGTTTTGGATCACAGATGATAGTTCATGTACAAGCTTCTCTGGAGAAGATAGACAGGACTGAAACAGCTCAGGAGCAAAGAGAGTATCGGGGTTGGTTTTATCTTTAATCCATTCCACGTGAGCAGAAAGAGTTTGGAGCCACGTGCTTCCTTTTGCAGCTCTTAGAAATCAGCATGACCCATAACTTTACTTTATGAATCCTTTTTGGTCTGCTCCATACACCTCTGTTGAAGGAAATTTGTGTGCAGGGCTTGCAGGATCAGCCTGTTTTACCACCACAAAGCTGCAGTTTCATTATCTCCCTAAGCCAACCAAAGCACAGACTGTCACTGAAAGGGGCAATTCCACCTTCCCCCAGCCCGTGTGTCCTTCTTCCTCAAGCCATCACGGTGATCATAATAAAAAGGATCTTTTCCTTAGGCAGGGTATTTTTCAGCTGGATCAGTTCCCATGCAGTCACAGCAGCTGTAGTTTTGCCACAAAGCAAGGGCCAGGAAAAAGGCTGGAACTGTGCCTTAAGAGCTTAATGCAAAATCATGAAGTTGCAACCTCAGGTTCCTGGGTCATCTGTCCCTGCAAATAGCACAGATTTATAGCCCTGGTTAGGAAAGTCTCCTTGGCTGCAGCTTTGTGGCTCTCTTTACAATGGGCCAAATGCAAACTCCTAGGTCCCAAAAGTACTGAGCTCTGAGGGAAGTCTGGAACTAGTTACAGTTTTCAGTTTGGGATCAGGTCTAGACTGTTATTCAGAACTGGCCTTGAAATTGCAACCATATAATTTATTTATATCCTCACCAGAACAAACCAGTGAGGCCACAGCTCAGCCTCCCAGAACTCACCCTCCATCATCTAGGAGAGTTTGTGAAATCTCCACCCTTAGAGGTGTTCAAAACAGCTGGGCAAGGCCTTGAGCAGCCCGATGTGACATTGAAGTTAGCCCTGCTTTGAGCAGGAGGTTGGACTAGAGACCTCCAGAGGTCCCTCCCAAATGCTATTATTCTGTGATTCTGCCACCTTCTGCTGCATTTGCATCAGGCTCTGCTACAGCACCACCACCACTTGACTGAGCAGCAAGCAGTTCCCACGTGACTGATACAGAAGTCAGGGAGCCTGAGTCAACCAACTCTTCATCCCAGAGCTTATCTGTATGCAGTTGTCTGAGGAGAGCACTGGTGACAGTCACTGCAAGAAAGATACCTTGCCACCACAGCACACACGAGAATAAGCTTTGCATTGCAAAAGAAACTGGCCCAGATCCGAGAAGGGTCCCAAGATGAAGATTGCAGAACATTTTCTCTTCTCAGCAGGAAAGAGTCTGCATTCTCAGCAAGAAAGAGTGTGAAATACAAATCACTGAGCACTTGCTGCTTTTTGTCCAAGTCATTACACTGCACCCATGCTTACCGTCAGTAAGAGGACTGATGACAGGGGCTGTCTTGTCATTTCCACATGTCCCTTCAGACATATTTTAGCAGCTTTCATCCACTAGATTGAAATCAGATCAGTTGAAAGAATACTACAAATTCATTTTGGATGAGACAGTGCAAGAACACCCTGGGGGCTGAGAATCAGTGTTAGGGCACAAAGATCTGATTGAGTCCTGCTCCATTGGCCTGTTTGCAAAGACAAGAGTTGAGCTCACAGGTCTTCTTGCAGAGCCTTCCTCTGGGGACACTTCTCCTTCAACAGCCAGAGGATGGGCCAGGTTTTTCTTGATGCTTGTCAAGCCTGGAGACTTCATCTATAAGGTAAAAGGGGCATGGCGAGGCCAGAGTGGGAAATGCGGTTCACTGAGCCAAATCCCCAGCCCTGGCAATACAAGGTTGCTGCCATCTCGTGGCTGGCTCTGGCCATGCAAAGGTTACAGGGGACATTTTTCCAGCAGAAAAATTTTGCATTGAGATAAAAATCTCTTCTGGAAGTAAGCTTCTGCTGGAGGGAGCAGGGAGTAAACAGGAGTGCCAACGGTTAGACACCATGGGACCATGGCACTTGGATATCACAGCTTTGCTGTTCGCAGGAGGTCGTCTTCTTACCTTCTGCACTAGCTGCTGGACACTGTTTTGGATGGCTCTACCTCAAGCCATAGTAACACTTCTTCTGTCAGGCCAACACTTCCATGTGTCCCATAACCTAAAGAGACAGCAGACGTCCATGCTACTATGGAGAGGCCCATGATTTGCTGTGCACATGCAGCAGTCAATGTGTGTGGCCATTCAGCCTGGCCTTCAGGACCGTCTGGTGTTGGGAAGGGAGATGATCTGCAGGGAAATAGAGACATGTAATGACCCTATGCTTGGTCAGATGGGATGGATGTGGTCTCCAGTACTGTTTCTTTTGGCATCTTTCATTGAGCCATGGTGCTGACGCAGGAATTTGTACTGTGAATAAAGTACAAATGGAGAAGAACCACATGGTCACCATTTCCTCTCCTTTTGGCCTCTCTTCAGAGCTCAGTAGCATGCACAAACCTTTCAAGCAGCCATATTATTCCCCATGGGATCTCCATAACCAACTTGAAGCTGCTTCCTCCCAGGCAGGAGAAAGGCAGGAGAACAGTGTCCCAAAGAGACTCACCAGCAGAAAACCAACTCCTGACAGCTCACCAGAGACCACAGGGAGCTGGCTGCACTGCCTTCAGCAGAGCTCTTGTAGGTGATGTGTTGTGGATGCTTGCTTGTGGATCCTCCTCCTTCCTTGTGTCTAACCCTGGGAGTAGGGTCCGACTTCCCCTTCTCCCTCCTGGGATGCTCCAGGTTCTGCAGTCGCACAATTCAGTGGGAAACAGAGGAACAAGGGCTCCAGAAAAAGAAAAAACTGCCAATCCATTCAGTATTTCTGTGGTGTTTGCTGGTTACTGCCAGGCTTTTCTCTTTGTGTGGTATGTATTGTGGCTCACGTCGCAGAAGCTGAAGTGAATTACTTAAATAAATGAGTCTGCTTGAGAAGACTCCAGGCAGTGGGGAGATGACTGCTCAGTGACCTGGGCAGTATCGTGGCTACACAGGCAGCTTCCCGTAATGATAAGACTACAAAGGCACATTTATTTGTCTAGATACTTATTCAGCTTTCATCTTTGGCAGCGTTTCTCAATCAGCCATTTCAAAATGTTTTGCCAACACTAATTAACCCTCGCAGCACCTCTGTGGTAGGGATCAGCATCCCCACATCACAAACAGGGTGACTAAATGAGAAGACAAGGAACCCCTTCACATCACAAACTGGGTGACCAAGGAGTAGAGAAGACAAGTAATCCCTTCAAGAAAGAAACGAAGGGAGCAAAGAAATAACGATATCCTGAAATCCCGATCCCATGTCCTAACAAAACCACCCCCCACAAGCCTCCGAATCTGCAGATACCCTTCTGTTCGAAACGCAAATGACAACCTGCCATTCTTACCGTGCAAACTGCCTGTCTCCCTCAGCTGTGCACTGAGGAAGCACTGTTTGGACATTTAATAAGCCCCAAAAATGTGGTGCCCTGACGTGACATTACACAACGCAGAAATCCCTGATGAGCTGCAGCCCTGGTCAGCTGCACAGCCTATGCCACCACGCAGATTTTCCCATGATGTTGCACATGATATTTATTCCATTCATTAACCAAGTTAATGGTGACTAAGAATAGACCCCAGATGTCCTTCTGGCCTTAAAAACTTCTTTGCCCTCAAGGAAATGCAAAGCCTAAGTGGCTTATGGCATGCATGGGACATGAACAATGAACCAAAGCTATGAAGAGCTTGCACATTTCCAAGAATTCACAAAAATGTATCTCTGCTTTTAAATAATCTCTGTTCCAGTTTGGGGAAATAAGTGTTTAGCAAGGTTGACACAGAACAGAGCAATGAATATATAATTGTATCATTCATTTATATAGAGATTATGCCAGGCAGAGCCATAGCTGTTCAAATGTCTTCTGTTATCTATTTCTGTGATGTTACCACTGCTGCAAATTCACAATTCTGTAATAAACTGGTGTTTCTGAACAAAGACCTTTAGAAAAATGCATCTTAAGTACAATTTATTCCTGACTTATTTTTTTGATAATGTAAATTATTCTATAGTCTCATTTTTTATACATAGTCCCCGATACATTTGGGAAATTTCCCAAAACATACTAAAGATGATAGCACTATGGTTTTCTGCATCACTGCTAAAAATCAAAGCATTCATGTGCAGAATAAAGAGAAATATTTTTCTGTATAAGCATTTTCCTTCTGTTGCCTGAATCCCAGTCTCTTGATAATCAGCAATTACAGAAAAGAACTGTAACAACCAAATGGGAGTTTGCACTTACAGAAAATCATGCTATTTATTGCATGACTTATTCAGATGAGAAAGCTGTTTGGAAACCTATTAGTAAATGAAAGAAACTGCTATTTCAGAAAGCTGAAATTGTATTAATAGAGACTGTAAAGATTCTAGAGAAGAACACAATCCATTTGGAACTGATTTGGTCTTCTCAGAAACAAGAAAGAGTAAATATGTGGATTTAAGGATCTTTTCCTTCATTAAAATGTATAACTTTTTTCAATTGATATTTTATCAAATCATCTTTAGAATTATATGATATTTTGGAAGGTAGTATTTGGATTTCTATAGCACTATTGACTTGGGGAACCTCCAGTCAACAACAGTTCATTCACCCATACCACACAGTCTCCAAGCTGTGACTGTTCAGACTTTATAAACAGAAAGACCAAGGCAGAGGGTCTGAAATGACAAATTACAGTCGTTTCCACAATCAGGGGCTCCAGCTCCCATTTCCTCAACCCACTGCTTTTCATGCAGAGATAGGGTTAAATACCCGATTCCCCAGCCATGTGGACTGAAGTAATGAATAAAGAACCCAGCAAGCCAGGGAGACCTCTTACACCGCAGAAGTTTTCCTCTTTCTCCACTCCGACATCTAGCTGGAACTTCAGCGAGCTGCCTGCTCAGGAGACCTACCGATGTGCCTACATTGCAGCCAGGCAGGTGATTTTGCAAAGCTTCCTGTGGCGGACGGACTCCAGGAGGACCCACCTGGCTCAGTCCCCCTCCATCGGGGTAGGGACACTTGTCCCGGCTGCAGGGGACTCAGGCCTAATGCCAGAAAGGAGCAATGCATCCCTTCATGCCTGTAGGTTGGATGCCGCTCGGCAACGGGAGCGCAGGTTTCCATGGCAGTGCAAACAAGAGACGGGCAAAAGCCCAGAGCTGAGCCAAGCTGCACCGTGTCCACATCCACGTCCACATCTGACCACGGTCCCCCTGCAGAGAGGAGCCCAGAGAACCTCTCCTTTGGGTGAGAAACCAAAAAAATAAAGGGGTGAGGGCAACCACAGCAATTTCTTTTCTGTTTTCAGCATCAGATACAGTGTCTCACTCAGACAAGTGGAGGTGCTGGTGTGTGTCACTGAGAAATCACACGCACTAACCATTTCCTCCTCTGTGGGCGAGTGGGGGCGGGAGGGGGGGGGGTNAACCATCTCCTCCTCCGTGTGTGAGTGGGGGGATGTACTGGGAAATGGGACACATCTGTCCCTGGAAGAGTTGCTCTGTAGCTCAAAACTTGGAGTGGTTTCCCAGCAAGTATAACAAGCCTTCTCTGCAAGCCATGGTATCATTTAAATCATGAGTGTATAAAACATACGCTCCTCCAGCGCTCTGGGAACATGGTGGATGGATTTTATTGTATTATTTTTTTAGACCTGTTGGCATATTTACTTTGGCATATTTTTTTTCTGGGCATCAGCTTGGTGCTAGAGAAAAACACTGAATAAATGTTTCGGTAAATTAAAACCATGAATGCCTTATCTATTAGTTCACATACTACTGGCCATTGGTATGTAGCTACTGAAACATAAAAATGTCAGAGGCAGCGAAATATATGCCAAGTGATTCTAGCAACAAAGCAATTTTTTATTTGCATTATTGAGCTTAATAATTATAATTAGTACAACTAGTGCTTCTGTAGCTTTTGGCATCATTTCCAAAGTGACGTGCAAACAATCTATTAAAAAAACCAACCACCTCAAACAAAAAATACCTTGATAAAATGAATATTTGTAAGTTAATCTTAGAAACAGATTCCTATACTTTGTTAAAATTATACCATAAAGCACTTTTTATCTCAGAGGGTTGCACTGCCAATTGTTTTCCATATGCCAGTATCCTCTGTCTAGTCCTGCTTTTCAGTCCCATTCCCCGTAGCAGGAATTTAAATTAACCACATGAACAAGCAGATTTTTATGAGACAGGTTTTAGATGACAGAAGTCAAGGTGTGCGCTAAGAGGGCTGAACCTCTAGGTGTTTGCTGCAACTGCTCTGCATATTTCACAAAGTGTATTCAGCGGAACGCTGCAGGGGTCTGACTGCCTTCCTACCCTGCCCTGATGGGGTTTTCTCCAAAACTCACATCATCATCATCATCAGGGGTTGTGTTTTTCCAGGAGGTAGATGAGGAACCCCTGGAGAAAAATATCCCGTTAAGTTATGCAAAGTTCAGAGGGACATGAATTCTAAGCAACAAGTCAAGGAGGCTTTTGGCAAAGGTACTTCAAGAACTGAAAAAGAGAGAGGAAACATTTGGGATGTATTCAAACAGCCTAAATTCTACCTCAGGCTCTGTGTCTCATCAACAGTGAAAGTCTGACACCTCCAAAGAATAAGATACTAATTGGGCAGCTGCAGAAACACAGCCAGTAGGAAATACAAAGCACCAAGGACGTACATGGAAATTAGGCCAGATGAGTTTAGCTCAAAATACATAAAAACTGGAGGCTGTTCATAGCAAAAATGATGCTCTAAAATAGCCTTAAAACTAGTGCAAGCGGAAGAGGATATTTTCTGCTGTGTCTTACACTCGTGCAGATCAGGAATGGTCCCAGCAGCAGAATTGCATCAATTGAACTAATACCTCACTGGACGCAGCTTGCTGCCTTTGTTGATTAAAGGATAACTTTAACAATGGTCTATCTGTTCTTTGTGAGATCATTACAGTTATGCCTTTTCCCCTAGGACCCATAGCAAAGACTACAAAAAGAAACTGGATGCAGAGAAACAAAAACCTAACCTTCAACAGTTTGCCAGCCTAAAATTAAACACGACAGAGTTCCCTACAGCACGTCTGTGCTGTCCAACAATCATTCAGCCTTATCGCAAGAAACCCACGGTGCTGAAGCAATTACTGGTAAGAGCTTTGGGGAGTAAAAATGTTGCTTGTGAAGCAGCGATAGGAGGAATGAAAAAGTATGGGTGTGGATCAGAACTGGAGACGTGGATGGAATAAGAGGCAAGGAACTTGAGTTGCTTGTTATTTCCAAATTGTTTTGTCTTTGCTTTCCCATCAGTGTGTGTATAAGGAGGACTGTGTTTTACACAGCTTTCACATAAGCCAGGGATGAACATCTCTTTTTTGGGGTCAGTACACAAATATTTTCCAGTTTACTGAAGCTTTTTGTTAATTCCTACAGACACGAAAGGCTCAGTGGTTAAGATCCAGAAAACCCCTAGGCCCATCACTGCTGTAAAACCTACTGCATCACTTACTGGCAGGTCCCAACTGATTGATTTGTTTATGGTTTTCCTTGGATCAGGGTCAAAGATGCCATCTCCACCTACAGAGACAACACCTAAAAGTCTCTCTTCCAAACCTGGAATGGAAACCCAGCTTGTGCTGTCAGGTAAGGTCACAATGCTCCGGCAGCTTTTTGTTGTTAGGTCAAAGGAGAGGCCTGTATTCAGACTCTTCTGCCCACAATCAGATAAGGTGGGTAAAACAGCTCCAGACTTACAAAAACCCCTGGCTGAAATCCTGAGTTGATCAGCAGATATGGTCAAGTGACGTAAAAAAATACAGAGGTCTCAGTTATATCACTGGCTTGTTATAAGCCCTATCCAGCTTCCCGCTCCTGGTTCAGCATTGTTAGACATTTGCAGTGGTGAGCACAGCTGCCCACCCTTCAGGCGTGCTGCAGCAGATCAGAGTCCCGTTGCACGGGGTCCTGATATTCTGCCTCGTGCCTTCTACATCCTCATCTATTTTTTGCAGAAAGCACAGAAGAGGATGAAGAAAACCCAATGAAAAATCCATTTACAATTCCTCCAGAAATAGATATTTTCTCAATAAGGAACAAGGAAAGAAAAAAGGCTAAGGCGGTATGTATACATGCTTTAGGCCAATGTATATACAAGTTGTTCACTAAGGCAGGCAACGAACCAATATAATACCAAATTTAGTGCACAAGAGAAATAATAGCTGCCAATTCAGCTGAGATTCCCCCAGATCAGCTTCAAATTCAATGAAGTCCATGATGAGATATTAACTTTACCAGGAGCAGATCTGAGCACAGGCTTGCTGGTTGCTAGTGCAAAATCTGGATATTGTCACTTTGTTTACTTCAAGGTAGATATGCCAACCCATTCCTTTTCCTGGAGAACAGCCAGTGCTGTCAGCATTGATTTCTACATAAAGCTTTGATGCAAGATCTCCTGGTTTCCACTTCAACAGGCTTGGCTTTCTGCTTGGGAAGCTGTATTCCAATGTTTGATCTGATCTTCTTCTGAACTGCCAACAAAATGAATGCCTAGGAAGAAGGACAATATGGATTACGTGCCTTAGGTTTCTCTATGTAAGATAGGGAATCACAGCCCACCAGACCAGAGAGCCAGGTCTCAGGAATGTCTCTTTCTTTCTTATTTCTGCAGTGGACTTCCCTTAGGGCATACAATCCAAAGTGGGCGGGAAGTCATGGAGAGGTTGTCACATCTCGGAGAGGTCTGATTGTTGCATGTGGTTGCAGAAGCCCAGCAGTAGTGTGGAAGAAAGAGGTCTTTGTTTCTAAATCACAAAGGGAGGGCTCCAAACAATCTTAAGCAAGCCTTCTCACCTCACATTGATGACTGATACAGTCTGGTTTTCGCTTGGATTGAAGGTCACTATGCAAGTATGGGGAAGGGTTTAGGAAGAAGTGCACTAAGGATGTCTGCTGAGGGATGTCCTCAGCCTAACCCACACCCAAACGGTGCAGACAGCAATGTACTGCTCTTCAGCCCATGTGAAAGCACTGAGCATGAACAACCTCTTACCTTCCAAAAAGCTCTGGAGTGGCTTTGAATAAATCCTCTCAATCTGAACTTGAAGGTTTACATGCCTTTGTGAAAGTTGGACTGAGTCAGTGTTAAGCGTGAGCTGTCCTGTTGTTCCATTTTACTAGGTGACTTGAAGGATGAATCTCTGAAAATTTCCGTTCTCTCCCAGGAATAATCCAGGAAGGAAAAATGAGGACACTGAGTAGGTACAAACTGGCACAGCTGGTGGCTGGATGCAGAATACAAATCAACAAACTAATGAGAACAAATACTAAGAGATTAAGTGTTTTAGTTGCCTCAAGAGAGAATATCATTGGGATTAGTCAGATAAACCAGGCAAATGTGCATCAGCAGAGTATCAGTAGCCTGCAAATTTGTAGACTGTGAATAATTACTCACGTCTTTAAAAACCACAGCAAACAAAGCACATAATCAAACTGTCCACGTAACTGAGTTCTCCTCATAGGAACGCGAAAGGATGAAGACCATGAAAATCCATGAGAAAATGACTTACTCCACTAAAATAAAAGCAAAGCAAAAAGGGTTCAGGAAAGCTCTGCAAAAGGAGGAAGAAGAGGAGGCCAGAAAACAGGCAACAAATGAAGAGAGGCTGAAAGCTCTTCAGGAGAGTCTTTCGTGGAAGATAACCATTAATAACGGTAGGGAATAGTTTACTATCTTTGTAGTGGTGCTCCTCGGCTGGGTAACAGCCTAAAGCACAAATCAAAGAGGGGATGGGAGTAGCAGTTAGCTTGAGCTGACTTTGGTGAGCTCTTGCAGGCATAATGGTTATATGCTGCATCTTGCCAACCTCTGTGTGGCTGGGCCATCTCCACCTCATGCATTTACATACAGAGCATGTTTCATCCCCACCACAGTAGCCTGGGTTCCACCATCCCCTGTGGCTTTCACAGTAGCTGGGAACTCTTGGAATCAGCTGGGAGTCAGCTGTGAGTTTGCAGGACCTTGTGTCATGGAGACATTTCTACTAAGCTGACCTAAAATTGGATGTTAGTGGATGTGGGCCTAAATTTTCTGCCTCTGACATGAGGAGTAGCTTTGCCATTAATGTCTAGAGGACATAGACCTTTGTAAGGACCAGATTCTCCACTCCATTCTACCTGGTTTTACTCCATGAAAGTCCACATGAAACTTATCCTAAACAACATCAAAACAATAATAAAACAATCAGCATTGCTGGCTCCAGCACCAACCACATCCATTCTCACGGCAGCCTACATATTTACTGTGTTTTGCCTTGGCCATATTTCCCCCTCTAGCCTGATCAACTCTATATCCTAATTTCAGATTACCCATTAGAAAAGGAGACCTTCCGGGACTACATAAATGACAGAAGAGAGATATTTTTACTCGAGGTACTTGGCTTTAAGAATGTTACTTTCTGTTCATTTAATTATTCTTCCCTGTGTTGCTTTGATTTGTTTTGTTGTTTGGTTTTGGGTTTTTTTACCCCTGAGATCCATTGCCTAGAGATGACACCAAGGAGGCGCACGTCAGACCTCATGAACTGGCTGTCCAAGTTCTGTGTTAAAGACACTCATAGTCTATAGCCCAGCAACCCCCTACCAAGAAAGAAAAGAACATAGGTCATTTCCACCATCCCGTAGCAGCCATGGAACTACTTCATTTGTGAGATGCGCAGATGTACTAACCTTTTGGCTCTTGCTGTCCCATCCATAAATTATAGCTGGGAGCCATTCTGAACTCAAAATAAGGGCGCCATGCTGGAATATCCCCATTATTCATCCCCATTATTGTGCTGTAACACAACTGAATCAACCTTTGTCAGCCAGGAGTTAACACAGTGCTGGGACTTCTGGATTCTGTCTTTAGTTTCACTGTTTATTTGCTATGTTACCTCTGAAACATCTCCTGGCCTCTATGTACCTAGTTTGCACCGAGACATACACTTTGGTCTGAAATCCTTACCCTCTCTGCCGACAACTATAAGGCAATAAGGTAACCAAGAGCAAAGCTAAACTAATATACCTTTAAAACCAACCAACTGATGTGACTGTGTTGTGTTTTGGGTTCATTTCAGTATGCCATGGCAGTAAAGCGAGATGAGATTCAAAGGATGGAAAACATAGCAAAGAATGAGGAAAGAAAACTGGAAAAGGCTGAATACTACCTGGAGAAGGATGCTGCTGTGTTTGCTGAGTTCCTGAAGGAGAACCATAAAAACTCTGTTCAAGCCCTGAAAATGTAATGGAAGTTGAGGGAACCACCTTTGTGCTCTTTTGTGCTGGACACAGAAGGTCTTTGGCTTGACCTTCATACAGGGTTTTGGCTGGAATGCTCTATGTCTGTGTTTTCCCAGAATTACAGTCCTGGTGGCACTTTCTCCCCACACATTCAATGAAAGAGAGGAAGGATACTGATAGCTGGGGAAACCCCTCATTGCCAAAGCCCTTGATTTGGCTACAGCAAGGAACCTGCTGTTGACCCCACAACTTCTGTTCTTCTCACAACCCCCTTATGAGAAGGAGACGCCAACCCCTCACAGCAGGAACAGTGGAGCAAGTTGAGCTCTTTGGCCCATTACAGGTATCACAAGGGCAGAGCAGCAATTGATGCTCAGCAACAGCCAAATTAGGAATGGCCTAACCTGGAAGTGTTGCTGGGACCCCATACTCTCTTTGCCAAGGCAAGCAGGGCCTTTAGGCAGGAGCCAAGCATCACTTGGTGTACATCTATAAGACAGATTTCTAGCGTTCTCCCTACATCTTTTTCTCTGTTTTATATGTACCTCAATTCACTACCCACTTACTGCTAAATTGTTTTATGGCTTATGTTTATGCATTCTTCCCTAGTGCCGAAAAAGAAACCACAGCAAAGACAAAGAAAAGAACAGAGATCCAGGCAATCACTTCCCAAATAGAGAACCTCCAAAGGTAACAGTTGCACACTATTCCTGCCTGGCCTTCAACAGCCCCTGCAGCGCTACACCCTCAGAGCCCTCGGGGAAAAAGACTTCTAAACATGTTCAATTTTAAAAGTCAAATTGTTTCAGCTTTTGTTTTCCAGATACTGGCTTTGTTTCTAAAATATATCAACTAGTTTTTTAATGATATTTTTAAAAAGTATGAATATTCCAAAACTAAAATTAAATGCCTAGTCTCAGATTAAAAAACCAAACAAAACTAAGTAATGCATTTTAATGGTAACCTGAGGAAAGAAGAAGAAGAAGAAAAAAAAATTATAATTCCCATTATGAGTTGACCTGGCAAGATTTCTCATTCATTTTCAAGTAAAAATTTCCAAATTAGCAAGCCCAGTGCCATAGCACAGAGATGTGACCAGACAGCTTCCACGTGAGGAACCACAGAGACCGTGCAGGGCAGGTTCCTATTTGTCTTGCATGTCCATGAAGACATGTGCCCGCTTGTCCCTTCTCTGGGTGAAGCTGCATATCAAGAGTGAGAAAGAACCTGTTCAAATAGGGGCTTTCCTCCCTGCTAACCAACTTTGTCCACTTCTCTCACCCCAGTGATATATCCAGATTCAAGAATACTCTGCAGAAGTACAAAATGTACAGGGACTTCCTCTACCAACTATCTCCAAAAGAGTGGCAGGAGGAACATGGAAAAAAGCACACAAAGGAAAAGGATATGAAAACAGCATCCAAAGCTACTGAAGAAAGTGCCTCAGCTCCCACCACTGCAGAGCAGGGTGAGTGCCAGGGAAGAGCTGCCCACTCCTCACTGGGACAGCCCCATGTCCTAAGTGTACATCTCTTCTTGTCTCCAGACCAGGGTCTGACAGCCAGTCCCTATAGTACCAGTCACATAGATGTACCAAGTTCCCTGCTGTCTTCAAAAAGTTTGGACTTCAGCTCATTACATGAGATCAGGCCACATCTCAACAACTTCCTGAAGCCTGTATCAACAAGAAAACTGTAAGTATGAGACAATGCAAACAGACTTCAATACTGTATAGAGCACTCAACCGACTGGGAGCCGGTACAGAGGAAACCTACTCCTCACCTTCACTGTAAGCATACCAAGATCTTGTTCTTACTGGAACAAATCCAAACACCAGTAGAAAGCCATCAAGTGTGCAAGTCAGTACCTGTGTACCTACTCCAACAGAGCTCCATCCTCAAATCCTCTGCTGAGAGCCTGCCCAAAGAGTTTGGACCTTGACCCCAGGAGGAATCATAGACCTTGGGTCCTGGAGCAAAGCTTCTCTGTGGCCTATTTGTGGCTGAGTTACTGGTTCACTCTGTTCGCCAAGCTGCCATGCAAATAGCTGCCTGTTGTTTTGCCATTAATGAAGGTCCAAGGTCACTGTAGACCCGCGTTGCGTTGACTGTCTACTGTCAGTAAGAGCCTTCAGACAGCATATGCTGGGATGCAGGCAGAGTAACACTGCTGTAACGTAGGCAGGGCCGGCCTGAAAAGCGGAGGGGCAGGTGGGAGTATGAGATACGTATGGCCAGCGCCAGCTTCTTGAGGCAAAGAAAGAAATTGCCTGGAAAAGCAAAGCGTGAGCGGCTGGCGAGTCTCCTAAGGCCAAAAAACAATGGCTATCAATAGATTTTGAACTAAGTCATTGCTTGCAGGGCCATTTCCTCTGCCTCCACTCAGAGCATTGCGGGTACTAGGTCCTCCCAAGCAGGGCTGCCGTGTGCCACCCCTCGTGAAGCCACTGCAATTACTGGGCTGCTGCCACATGGCAGGAACGATGTGGATGCAAGTGGGGCTGACATTAAGATGATGCAAACGGAGGTTTTTCACCCCTCCCCAGCACAGGGTGACAGGTACAAGTGAAGGTGATGAGCAGACTCTGCTCCCAACATCACTCAGGCACCTCTTGCCTTGCTCTTCCAACTCTTGTGTCCCTGGGGCTGAGCAGAGAAGAAAGAGGCCATGCTGCTAGTTAATGGTAGTAGGCTGTGCAGAGGAAGAAGCACCCAAGAGCCTTCTCCCAGGGCAGGTAAAAACTGCAGATTCCCATGGTGGCTACAGCAAGTTGTTTAGGAGCAGTACCGCAACCCATATGGAGCACAAGGCTTTCTCTACACTTGCCATGGTGCTGCCCGAGTCCTTTTAAAAAGGCTCCTGCCTCTGCCTTATCATTGCCCAAGAGCCCAGCCTCCCATCGAGTTTAAAGGCATTTGGACCAACACACTCAGTTCAGGCTCATAAGTCAGGTCCTGACCCTGCTGGCCAGCAGAGCTTGGAGCAGCTCAAAAGGCAACTGCATATCTGTGTGACCCCCAGCTCCTCCTGATGCCCAAACAGCCCACAGCCACAGGAGGCCAAACGTGTGAATGTGCAAAGGACTATTCAGGAGCAACCAGCAAACAACAACAGTGCTCATAATTCACTAACCAGGTCTCCTTTGAGCTATCATTTCTCTAGGGGCCTGACACACAAAATGTTTTTTCCAGAAATTCACCAGAGGATGAAGAAAGCGAAACCTGCTCAGATGAAGATGAGGTCAGAGGTCTCATGTTGAAATATTTACACTTTGTGTTTATTGATGTTACTAATGTCTCTCACCTCCTAACCATTCATTATGGTATTGAGCAGTTACTGGAGCCACTAATTATAAATGTACATTTATACATTCATAAATGTTCGTTTTAGCAACACTTACTATAAATAAAGTAGTTTAACTTTCCGCCTCCACTTTTCAAAAACTTACCATCATCTCAAAGCTTGCCATCCCCCAATGAGACATGACATCATATAATAGATGTTTTTAAATTAGTGAAGTTATTGTTTTATGTTGGAAATTGAAGTTTTCCCACTCATAGATGCTTGCACCACTTTTTACTCCCCAAAATGCAACTTGTTTTGGGGGTGAGCTACTGAGGCAGCATCAAGCTACACAGGCATCAGGAAGGTGGGAGACGTTTGTACGTGGACACTCATGGATGTCTCTACATGGGAGAGCATTCAAACAACCAGGGCTGGTGCAGACCAACCTCCATGTAGTTCAATGGAAAAGAAGCTAGAGGAGGACAAAAACTCATTGCATGTGTTTTCCATTCCAGGAGCCTAAGTTGTATTTTACTGATCCCCAACAACTGCTGTCTATTTTCACGGAGATGGAGGAAGAGAACTTGTCCTTCATCCAGAATTCCCAGGAGACCGAGGAAAGTTTGGACAAGGTCCAGCACACTTTCATCACCACACACGAAAGCATGTAAGTGTGATCCTGCAAGCGGTGGGAAGGAGTCCCTGTGCCCTGGCTTTCAAGCAGAATTGACCCCCTCTGCCCCCCACTAGCACCTCGCCATCAGGCTGCATGCTGCAGACCACCTGTAATGCTGTTCATGCAGCACACAACTAAGAGTCTCTTTATAATACCTGAGAGCCCAGCTGCAGCCCATCCAACTCACCATCTTGTGAGCTCCTAGGAAGGTGTCCCTTCTACATAATTTAGGAGATAGGACTGGAGCTTGGGACTAGTTCCTTAGTCCTCAAGGCACAGGTTGGGGAACTGATGCATTTAGCATCCTGGAGTGAACATATGCCAGAAGTATCCTGTAATTCTCATAAAGAAAGATCAAAGGAAGAAACAAGGCATGTCCTGGAGTGATCCAGACCAGCACCTATTCCAACTCAACGCAAACCCTTCCTAGAAGAAGCCAGCAGGGAACCCAAGTGTAATCGCAATACAGTATTTCGATGGCAGATAGACACATATATTCCCATTCACAGTGCAGCTTATGCCCTTGAGAAAGTTTTTAAATGGAATCTACTTCCCCCATTGACTTATTAAAAGTCTTGAATAGCTATGCTACTTCTCCCTCCCCCACACCAGCACAGTAACTGTGACTCCAGAAAAGTCACAAGATCCCTCTGCTCTGAGAGATGTGGGTGCAAGTTCCCCAGAAACGGCGTGAAGTGTTACCTCCATCTGCTGGCAGCAGGAGGGACGGTTCAGGATGGAAAGCAGCAGAGGAGTCGCATGTTTGAGATATGCCCTTTTCAAAATAACCTCCTTTCTCTTCTGGCCTAGGGAGAAGAAGTTAGCAGAGCTGAAACAGCAGGTAGTCACGCTCAAATCCTCCCTCGCCATGGAAGAAGAGAGAGTAGCAGATCTGAAACTCAAAGTTCAGCTCTTTTCCTCTGGAGAATGTGAAGCTGATGACCAGGTACATCCTGAGATCGAGACAAGGGGGGTTAGCATGCAGATAAATGGTTCCTCTCCACCAGCCATATCCATCCTGCGAAAAAAGACAACAGGTTGCACTGGGGAGGGATCAGCGCTGTTTCTCAGCAGGTTTGGGGCACTGCTGAGGCAGCAAACTGGGGCAAATGTGTCTATTCCACGCAGCTGCTAACAGTTAGGAGTAGGGCTCGCAGAGGCAAGCGGGCAGCTGTAACCTGTGCCAGGCCACAGCAAAGCTGGGAAGATGAGACCAACAGAAGGATGGCTCAATACAGCCTTCTATCCCTGACACTGGTGCTAAGGAAACCGGGAACAAGCAATTGAGTCTTGTTCAGGGAATTAAAGGGTGCTAATTTCCTTTGCTTTTGGAAGGATGATGCGGTTCTACTGTGCAGAACCCAGCCACATCTCTTACCATATCTCCTCTCATCTCTAGGACAAAATGCTCACCAGCCTGAACAAGAAGGTGCTGGAAGTCTATTGCCACTGCACTGGAGAAAACGAGGCAAATCTGCAGACAGTGCAGATGCTAAGGGTGATAGAAAAACAGCTCAATGATTTATTGGATAATCTGGAGAGAATCCCACCAGCAAAGATAGAACAGGTTGAGAAAGCCAAAAACATGGAACGGAGGATGAGGTAAGACAAGACCCTCTTCTGGAAACGGGGCCTGTGTTTTTAAATGTTGACAGCCAAAAGCAAAGCCACTGAAAGAGCCAAATTCATCAGATGAACCCAGGACACTGTAACAGCGATCTGAAAGCCCATGTGACCAATACATCCCATTGTATTTCTGTAATGGTTTCACATTCATAGTACTTGCATCTCCCGCTCAGCAAGCAGTAGCCCACAGCTACATTAGAAAAGACCTGGAAGCTACATTAGAACAGGGCAAAATCTGGAAGAAGAAAAAAGAAAAAGAAGAAAAAAAAAAACAAAACTCCTGAGCAAATTAGATTATAAGAATCATCATTGTAAGATGATAATTTGCAGTATTAATATTTAAACTGATTAAATAGAAAATTGCTGCTCTGCAGTTATTTAACACATTCAAAGTCTGACACGCCCTTATATTTTGTCAGCCTTCAATAAGTACATAAGGGCACTTGTCAACAATTCCAGCTTTCAAATGTTTCTTCCTCAAAACTGTTAACTTTAACTTGTATTATTAAATTAAAATAGTAACTAATTAACACAGTAAAATTAGCTTCTGAGATGAGACACATTCCTCTTTGCTCAGTTACACACATGAAATTTCCCCTTGCTAACAGCCAAGATGCAACTGGACGGGTGATTCTATCTGGCCATCCCCCAGGTGAATCAGAACCAGCGGGGGGGGGGGGGGCGGG
>VYXH01008880.1:24932-39774 GCA_013397275.1 Burhinus bistriatus
GGGACGGGACGGGACGGGGGGACGGGACCAAACCCCAACAAAGTAGCGCAAGGATTTTAAAGCCAGAACAGTGACAATTCCCTCCTACTTACTCTCTTTCTCTGCATCTTTCTTCACCTTTGTAGTAGAAAGGTGTGATGCTCCTTCCTGGTGTTCTGTGCATGGTTTTGCACTCTTAACTTACCAAAGAATTAAGACACACATTTGTTTTACTCTGGGGATGGAGGACAAGAATTCAGGAAGGAATCTGACCCCTTCCTCCCCATCCCCAATAAAAAGCAAAACAAACCAAACAGAAAACCCCTCAAAGAGCATTTAAAAATTTCCTGAAGATCACAAGGTTAAGAATTCTTTTCCTCTCCACTGCAGCATTCAGCAGCTTGAGCCCATTTCTGTTCCAGTGCTGCATTTCCATAGGGACTCGGAGCCAGTTAACAGTATCAGCCTCCACTGTGCCCATTTAGGCAAAGCGTAGCTCCATGGATGTAAAACCCTCTGATTCCCATCTGTATGTTACAGACTTGGTTGCACTGGTGAGAAATTAAGACACAATAAGCATCGTTCACACACAAAGCTGGTGAGCAACCTGGTCAACCGTAGAGGCATAAATCACCTGCTGAAGGTGGTACAGAGCGTGTCTGTAACAACCACCTGAAATCTCCGTCTGCAAAGCTTGACGTGCTTTTTCCTCCCCTCACTCCAGAAAGAGTAGGATCCACTGCACTGAGTGTTTCCCTCTCACCAGCGACAAACTCTCGCATCAGCTATACCCAAACCCCTGTGCTCCGGTGATCAGCATAAGTTAGACAAGCTGTTTGTCAAAAGCACATTCAGTGCAGCTGCACATCACATCTAACCCATCCTTTATTTCCTCCCTTCAAAAGGCTCAGAGAGGAAAAGCTCAGACAACAGAAGCAACAGCAGGAGGAAAGATTGCAACGGGCCCTGGAAAGATCACAGGCAACTATAAAAAAAAAGGTAAGTGCAGTAATCCGTAGGAACACCTCGCCTCAACAGTCCACTTCAAGAGAAGCTTGGGGTACTTGAACATGAAGCGTTTAAGGGTGTTACCAGGGGCCTCCATAGCCAGGTGGGGATGACACCCATATTCAGGTGTGGCCCAGTTTACAGGACTCATGCAACTTAAGCGACCGCTGAGAAGTCAGTTATGCTGAGTTATTCCAGCTCAGCGTTCTTCCACCATCCTTCCATCATCCTTCTCCTATCCTTGTGTCTTGACCACATGGCCCCCTCCCTTACTTGCCAATTTTCTCATTAAGCTCATTCCAACTTGTTAACCTGATAGTATTTAAAAAAGCATGAAAATCAGCAAAAGAGGAACAGGGCAGCAGCAGGACACTCCCTCAGCAGCAAGCCCCTAGACCAGTTCAGCCATACCATCAAACCATACCTTTTTTTGGTATGTTCCACATTACCCCAAACCGAGCTTTAGCCCCTCAGGAGGCACTCTGTGGAGCTTCAGGCCATGGCTCCTGCTGCATGTTTCACAGCTCAACATGATGGCGAGGACGTCCCATTTCTTAGTCGTGCACCAAGCCGGTGACAGCACAGGCAATTGAGGACAGGCACCATGAGTCCCTGCCTCTTTACCCAAGATAAAATAAGAGGGTTCTGCAGGCTCCCACAGGTATTTCTTCAAACTTCCAACTTCCCATCCTCTTGAGATGATAGAAATAAGGCTTTAGTCAGAAAACAGTTGCAGGTGGAATAATGCTTTGTAGAAGCTGAAGCACTAGCACATGCATGACCTTCAGGTGCTTGACACTCATTTTTTAATAGAAAAAAGACACAACAGACACATTGAAACCTGCCTAGAAAACAGAGGCAAGGGGCCATAGCCCCTCGCAGCAGGAGAGCCTGGTGGCATGAAGCACCTTTAACAGTAGCTGCACAATTCCGACACGCTACTCCAACACAGCACCGATGCACGTGGCTCTTCTTCCTCTGCAGAGCAGCAGGAGGCTGGTGTTTCGTTCCAACCCACCTGCCAGGAAGGAGAAGAAAAAGCAGAGCCAAGAACAAATGGATAAGGAGAAGGAAGAACAACTCTATTATTTCACCTGACAGCACAGCCTTAACCACAGTGTGGAGGGCTGATGCTGCTCTAGAAAAACATTTTTTTCACAGATGTAGTCTGTTACATCTTTGCTCAGTTGACGAACTTCATGGCCCCGTGAAATTCCCTATCTTCTCCTACCCCAAGATCCCAGGGGAAGCTGTTGTGTGAGGCAACCACTCTCCCCTCCCACTGACCTTCTGCCTAAGAAAATAAAATTCTCTCATTTTGCTTCTCAGGCTCCCGCTAGCAACAATGCTTTTCTCATTCAGTTTTTGATGCAAATAGCCCTACCCCTACAAACCCGACTAGTGAGCTTTATCGCAGCCCTGGGTAACAATCTTTGTTATGGCACAACTAAGGCAGGCACCTACCAGAGACTTGTTATAATCACAAATCTGTTGCAGGACTATAAAAAACAAAGGCTATGCTTTAATCCAAAGGATGGGTTTCATTATAGACTGCACCCCGCTACTGAGGAGAAGACAAAAGCGAAGGAAAAACACAAGCTTTGCAGAAATCAAGATGCTAACAATTAGCTTTATGTCAGATGCATCCATACAAAGAACAATACCCAGTGACAAACTGACCATAAAAAAAAGCTTTATTAACCCTTTTGCACCAGCAGTTCTTCAGGTATCCATTGCCAGCAATGGAGTTCACGCCAAGTGATCCAATTTTCGGCCCCAAGAGGTTAGCACTTTACATTCACTTACAAAGCTGAGTGAGGTACATTTTCAGAAGTAGAAAGATTCGGTTGCAAGTCCCATAAAAAGATGGGAGTGTTCCTTGGCCATTTTAATAGACTAAGAACTGATATGGTCCTTGAGAACAGAATAATGCAGGCATTGGGAGCTCGAGGTGTCTCAGCTTCCAGGAAGAACACGGTGACCACTAGCGCAAGACCCAGTAGTCCCCCTTCAGCATGACTTCTCCTCAACCCTTCTACCTCTTAGAAGCAGATTCCATGCTGCAGTCACAGCTACCAGGTAGCAGATCTCATCTAGCAATTAGTTTGGTTTGGAAACCCAGCCTGAGAGGGTTAAGAGATTCCCTGGACATAAGCTGTAAACTCAGGATGAGAGGAACAGAGAGACCTCAATGCTCAGTTAAGCTAAAGATAGAAAAATAAAATTGGTTCAACCAGAGCATAAAATACTGCCTACAAATCAGGATCTGAAGTTGAATGTAACCTGTGTACTTTTTTTTCCTCCCCAATTCTTGAACCAAAAAAGCATTTATCTGGACACATATGTAGTTCAAAAGGCACAGGAAGTAAAAGCATTTCTGAATGACCTCGTGTGAATTCAACATCAGTATAACTGTAAAATAAATAAATATGTGCAAGATTAGAAAGATCACAACGTTCTTCTGCATGACATGTCTTTTTTTGTAAAAAAAAAAATACACATACGTGCATACACACACACCTCATCGAGAATAAAAAACAGTACATACACCCTTTTATCAAACTCCTATACATAATTTTATAGGCATTCAGTACATCACCATAAGAAACATTTAAATTACTACCTTAAAATGTAACCAAAGGTGGTTTTTTTCCTATACAACCCTATACTTATTTAGTTGTCTGCAAGCCAGGTAAGTACAGTACATACAACCTCTCCCCCTGTCCCCAAGAGAAACTACAGTTTTTCAGTGGGGCAAATCTTCCTAGGTAACAATTCTTTTCCTCTCATAAAATACTCCGACAACTGCATATTCTGTAAACCAGCCGGAAGCTCCACGTGCATGTGACACTCTGGGATATCAATAAAGAACAAGTGTTAACAGTGTTCAATTGAGGGGAAAAAAACCCAACACCAAAATAAAAAGATAGTGGCCAGTTTACAGGTAACTTGGCAGCAGTGTATAGATGAGATAAAATCAAGGTGCTTAAATTTACATGACACTCAACATTCCTCCCAAAAAAGGGAACACAAAGATAAAACGAACCTCTCTCAGATGCTGTTGGACTCTTAGCTAATCACTTACAGTGAGCACAGTTCTATTGCAGTTTTCTTTTTCAAGTTTTGCTGGAAGAATTCAGCAAAATATTTGGGACACAGGAGCAAGTAAAGGAGAAACTCAACATGAGCTACAAACTGATTCACAGCTAAGTTAACATTTAGAATCTAGCTTTCTAAAACAAAGATTTCAGAGCATCTCATTTGCATGGCATAGGACATTAATTTTGTTACCTGTGACACTTTATTCCAGTTTTCTGCCAAAACACAGGGGCCAAAACAATTAATTTTTTGTGTGTGAAAGACACTTGCAAATTTTAGCTCTTAATTCCTCGACACCACTGGCTCCAGCAGGAGACCAACGGAAGAAAAGTTTTAACTGTCATAGGCAGGATTATAAATTTGTACTTGTTAGCTGTAGAATACTTGCTTTCCTGTGAAAACAGTAAATATTACCTCAGTTTGAAGTTTAATACAGTACTTCTCCCTGAAACAATACTGTACAGCAGTCTGCCTCAGTCTCTCCAACCACAAGGCAGACAGGGTATCTTACACAGGCACATCGAGTGGGATTTACATTTTTTAAGAAAATCTTTCAGCTGCAACTGTCCTTAGCAAATTGCAAAGAGTGCAACCATAATCCAGTACTCTTAGTTTTCATATTTTCCTTGGAAAAAGACCCACGCGGTAATCTCACTCTGTCAAGACGTGATTGCCCAATTTGTTTTCAAGTAGCTGTTCTTAACAATGGTCATTCCAGATCCTGTAAGTTTATTGTGCTTCCAGTGAACTGAGAGTTATCAGAACCTGCATCATCTTCAGTGGAATTGTGTGGTTCCTGTTAAAGCAAACAGACAGCATGAAGAGTTCAGTGCTTTCACCTCTAGATGCTTTTAATGCTTATCAGCAAGACTACCTCAACATTTACCCAAGAGCAGAGAAATGGCTTTGAACGGTTTAGAGGAAACCCAAAGTTTTCCTGCTTTGGGGACCCACTCAAACAGTGCTGCTCCAGTTTTTCTTCAGAACACTTCAGATGAGCATTATTAATAGAGATAAATTTAAAATCACTATTTGCTTTTCCTCTATTAACTCTCTACCATGGCCAATGATCCTAGTACTTCTAGGTTTATCATACTAAGGTGCTCCTCTCAAATACAAAAGCTTTATTCTCTATCCAGGAGAAGAACACTTGGCAAGAATAACTGCATTGCAGAGTTTATCAAAACCAAAGCCTCGCATGGTCGAGTAGAAAATGTGATTTATGTACACGCTAATCATTCATTGCTGCTTGGTTCTCAGCTGCTCCTGCTCACTAACATGCAGTTTACCAGAACAGCAGATAACAACATGTTTAGCAAGAAGTTATATGAAGCTTTCTTCATTCAAACAACACTGACACTCATTAGTTAACAAGGGCACATAGTGAAACCAGAGACTGTAGAAGCAAGCAGGCTTTTTAATCTAACTGCCATCCCCATATAGATACCGCCCTGAAATCTAGGCTCAAGATTTTATTTCCCACTTCCCACCTTTCCTGTAGCCTGTTACACATCAATTCTGATCCTCTTTCCTGACCCACTTAATAGCTGCAGGATGGGATCAGGAAAACAAGGATGAGGCACTTCAGTAATAAATGAGTAACATTTAGTTTTCATTACTCAGTAACAGAGGAAGAAAAACAACCACCTATGATGTGTCAAAGGTTGGCAACATATACAAGATAAATCTTGCAGTGCAGCTCTCCGCTTACTACTTCTTCTAAGTAAAATTAAACTCCCAATGGAAAACAAGGTATTTTCATTAGGCAGAACACCAGTGTTCACAATAAACTGTCTTCACTTTCAAGCTAGGCAATAAAACCCAACGGCTCTGACCTGCCGTACCTGAAGTATGTGAACAGGTAAATCCACGGTGAGCTGAGAATGTGATGAGGAGGACTGAGAGCTCAGTTGAAAGGGCAAGTCTCCCTCTCCTGGGGAATCATCCTGTGAATGCAGAAACATGATGCGATTACACAACTCCCAAGCATCTCAGCACAATATGGCAAATTTAACTCCGCCTCACAATCTTAAAAAAATCTGATAAAGCTACTGTATGTTACTAATAAGGCCTAGATCCACAAAGACATGTGGAAAGCTAACTGTCACTTAAATCTGAACCTAGCTCAATGTACAACTTATCATAATCAACTCAGAAAATTGGCCAGATCTGAAAAGGAAGGGAAGAAAAAAGGAATGGTTCATCTTCCAACAAACCTAACACTCAGAAATACGTGACCAGTTTTATCATGTTGTGTGAAGCTGATACTTAACATAAAGGTTACAAATGTTTACACCCATCACAAAATTAGAAAGAGAGAGAGAGAACTCTGCCCATAGCTTCCTCCAGTGGAATGCACTTACCCTCTCTCTGGATACTACAGAGATATACACACCTGGCCAGAAACACATTAGCCACCACACTCCACTAATCAGCCCACATGGATTACTAGGTACTTTTAGAGAAAAACCTTAAGCTTTATTTCAACAGTTTAGAGAAATAAAAGTTTAGGCTGAAACTTCACTTTGCAGGAATCTTTTCATGTCTGTCTCATGTAAATGACAGAGGTGGAGTAACGTAAGAAGTCGGGGGGTGTCAACAAAGAAAAACACTGGAGGAAAAAGTCATACTCCCGTGCAACCCCAAAGGTAATGCATACTAGTAATCATTTCCTTCTGAAAGAACAATTACCCCATACTTTGAGACAGGAATGTAGCATCTGTTTTGCTGCTCTTGAAACTGCCTGTCCAAACCGGAAAAATCCTAAGCCCTTGAAGGATCGTAACTCTTACATGCAAAATGGAATTTTGCGAAAAGTCTCAGCTCTGCCACAGTGTTTCCTGCATGAAGCGTATCCAGCCTAAGAAGCTAACAGGGTGTTCCCTACAGTTACAGTGCCCGTATGTTCAAGGCTGGAGTGAATATTAGTACTAAAGCAAATATAAACATCTTGCCCATTTCCACAATGCATCTGGTTTGGGCCCCCAGCAGTTGTATGATTGAACTAGCTCTGTTTTCAGGCATTTCTACACCTCTGTAAAGCCAGCTTCATATAAACTTCCCAGGAAAGTGCTTCTTGCAGGCAAATGCCCTAATGGACATGCTACATACTGCAGATTTCAAGATCCCATCTAGGGGGCATTAGTACCCAAGTTCACAGATAGTCAGATTCTTCCATAAATATGCAAGTTTGGGTAACGGAGAAGATGAGCATGTTTTTCCTCCTCAGCTCTTACCTGAAGAAGCTGAATTTGCACGTACTGGGCTCCAGTGGCAGGGTCCCTTATTGTCAGCCCTCCATTTGGCAGAACTATGTTGCCACCCAGCCGACTGCCAGAGTTGGACGATGAAAAGTTGGTAGGGCTTACTTTACCACCCTTGCTTTTCCTCTGACCAGGGCCAGACACCCCTAAAAGAGAGCAATTTTCATAGTTAGATGGCCAGGAGCGATTTGCCAAAGTTTCCCACTAGTATTTTTCAATTTTATGCAGTTATTTACAGTACACAGCAAATGCCTGGAACAGCACAATACAATCAAGCACCATCTGATAACCGCTAAAAGGCCAGACGGCAATCAGCTGATGAACTCCAACTGCTGACTGAGCATCTTTTTATATGAATACCATTAAAACCACATTACAAACTGCTAAGCTTAGGGCTCACCCCTGTGGCAGCACAGAAATATCAGCGTATTTGTGGAGTTACAGAAAGGAATTAGGAAGTAGAATTGCATTTTCTATTTTTAATTTTGCAACTCGTTTCCTGAGAAGTCATGTACATAATTTTTCCAAACTGCAAAAAGAGCATAGTGAAGGTCATCTATTTCCAGAAAGATTTCAAAGACTGTTAGGTAGAATGGGCTACAGAAGTACAACTATCACAACCTTAAGCATTTTTCAGTTTAAAACAAGACAAACCAGCTGCTTGTAACACAAGCTGAAAACAAAAAACCTAATAAAAAGAAATGTAAGGATACAATCCTGTCAGCTGTTTCAGGTTGTTGTTTTTTTTAATTTATAGCAAATAAAAGGCTTGGATAACTTCTTTTTAAACATGAACTTCCCTCTACAGTGATTTAACTAGGTTGAATGAACAATGAGAAACACAAGACTTTTTAGACCACTTTGAGAAGCACATACTAGCAATTAAGGCAACAGCTGGTGAAAAGCGGACTACTGGGAGTCTTGAGTAGGAACACAAATAGGAATTTTCTGAGGTCATTTTAGGAGACATGCAGATTACGTGCAATCACCTTTTTAAACTAATGTCCAAAAGACATGTTTGATGATACGTGCATATGTTTGATAATACAAGCACGCTTAGAACGAGCTTCATAAAGCAGTTATCCTTCCATGTGACAACTCACTGAACCAGACAGAATTTATGCAGGTACACCTTTCACAAATACAGAAACAGGACAGTGCTCAATTCAGAACTAGTCTCTTAACTCACCTTAAAAATTATCACCTTGATTTTCAGAGGTGGAAGGTATTAAGAAACAGCAAGGAAGAACTAAACTATATATATGTGTATGATATTCCACCCCAGCCCCAAGGGGGCCTGAGCTCGTGCAGGTCGAGTGAGCCACAGACCACGTTTGATCTGACGAAGTAACTGTGTATAATTCACATCAGGCAGCTTTGAGTCAAACTACAGTTTAAGAGAAAGAGAATACATCTGAAATCATGACCTAAACCTCACCCTGCACAAGAACTTGCTACGTGGCTAAAATCTAAGAGCGAGGTTTGAGTATTTCTAGATAACTAAGAAATAAATTCCTTAACACTGCATACACACTGTTACTAAGTGAAACACTGAATCAAAACAAATCCAGCTGATGTTTTCATTGTCTGTACTGAGTAAAAGAGAACCCACTAGGTAAGACCAAAAGCATAAACAAGAGAAAGCAAAGTGACCTTAATTTTTTTTTATTTTAGTAAGAAAATAAAAAGCAGATGAAGGGATGAAGGGGTAGCGTCTTGTTAACAATCATGAAACATATGGTGCATATTTCTTTGTAAACTTACCATGAATTTGATATTCCATAGAATGTGATTATCTTGAGTAACAGATGGTACACCACATGCATAATTATTTTAACTAGCAATAAACCAGATGGGGTATTTAAGAATGTGCTCAGGTACCTGCACCCATTTCACTGCCAAAACCCCTAAATAATTGTATTTATTAAGCTTAACAAAATTAATGGCTTCTCACCTGTGCTGCTCCCATTCCCTTTTTGTTTTCTTTTCTTGGCTAGCTGAATGGCTCTGTAGTCTGTTCTCGCAGACCCACTGCTCTCCTATTAAAAAAGAAAAAAAAAAAAAAAGCCAAGAGATGAAAAGTTTTTTGAATGCAAGAGCAAACCAAGAAAATCAGCACAGACTAATGAGTTCTCAGTTGCATTTATCTTTCACACTGCAAACACTGATTTCTAGTTTCCCATGCTCTTTCTGATAGAGTTTCAATAAATTCCCTTTACGTACCTAATATCTGGAGTTCAACAGAAAAGGAAGTTGCCTCCGCATTTTTAAGTGTTCAGATTTTAACAGGGTAAACATTTACTTTGTAATGTAAATAAACTGTTATGTTTGCAGTAACATAGTAAAGCAGAAAGGGAAGAGTACTTAAAACAGGAATAAGGACTGAGATGAAAATGTTTCAGTTACTCTCCCAGCCCAAATCCTTCCCTGGAATGAAATGCACCAGACACAGCACGTATTCTTGGGTATTCTGGTAAATTCCATTCCACCCTCAGACAGATGGCTGCTTATTTTTTAATCCCTTATTTTGAAAGGTTCTCCCTTAACTGTCCCCATCAGAATTCCAGTATTTCTTAAGAGAACCTATCACCACACTGAACCTACTTCCGGTAACACACAATTCAACATAACATTCTACATCCTTAATCGAAAAAACCCAAAATGCATGATCTGCAAAATCTGAGAAATCTCTCCCTGTAAGGTGTAAGTAGCAATGGATATCCCCAAAGTCAGGGTGTCTCAAGTCACATGAGGGTAAAATTAATATAGTTATTGCATACCAAAAATGAGCTGCCAGTCACTGTGCCAAGATCCATTTCTTTCTGTGCACTGTAGCTCCCTGGAGGGTTGGAGAAGACAAACTGCGTCACTACTTTGCTGCCCTCTTGTTGACCAACAACGTCTGAGCTAGGAAGCAAATTCCGTTCAACCTTAGTTGGTGTTAGTAACTCAGGCACATTGGTACTGCCGAGGCTACTAGAAGGAGTCAAAGTGGCTGTGTCGATTGTTAAATTATTGCTGGACGTCAAACCATGCAGATCTTGACTAGAATTCCTCACTGACAGAGATGCTAGCGAACCCAAGGCTTCTGCATTGACAGTCTGTACATCATCCAAATTTAAAGTGCTTTGCTGTAGAACAGTCGCACTGGTTCCCAGCAAGAGAGAACTGTCCAGGCTCTGCGGCATATCACTGCTAGCCACCAGTATCAAGGGATCAACTGCCTGGCTTAAAGAATTGTTGCTGACAGGGAGGTTTCCTCCGAGTGTTGAGCCCACCGAAGCAACATCAATCGTGACAATTCCAGAGTTCACTAGCGCCATGTCTGTTGCAATTCCAGAATTGTTACTAGACACATTGGAGAATAGGGATACGAGGTCTATGTTGCTGAGATCGCTCTGTCCCGGACTAGTGAGTTCACTGCTGGGTGTGAGGGAGCTGGTTGCTTCAAGCTGAGTTAGGAGATCTGGAAGAGAAGGGTTTGGTTATAAGACAGACCTGTCATGAGACAATGAGGCGGAAAAATACGAATGATCAAGGGAGGAAGCTTAAAACTCTAGTATCTCAGCCTACTGGAATACTTACCAGCTTCCCTGAAAGCAGATTTAAGGAAAAGAAGCTTACTGAAATAAGTTCACTCCTTTACTGAGAAATTTCAGTTCCAAAAGCACTTGCCAAAAGATAACACTAAAGCAGTCCAGACTAAGCTAGGTCGTATAGGAGTGGAAAAGGGAGTGCAAAAAGAAGTACTTTTAGTTCTCACTCATATTTTACAGATGGCATGGAGAAGGACAAGCTCTACTTCATCCAAAAGAGCTGCAATTTCTCACAATTTCACACAGGTCAAGATCAAGCCTCACTTTCCGATACTTAGTTACAGGTCCCACTGAAAATCTTTGCGGGAGGGCAACCAACTCCAGCCTCAGTGAAGATTCTGCCATTCATATCAATGGGGCTCAGATTTCAACGTCAGTAAATACGCATTTTCCTTAATAAAACATAGAGTTTTTCCACTGCACCCTCCTATTGTTTGAAACAAATACTTTACCTGGGCTGAAGTTATGCTGTTTGACCATGTGTGTCTTCATACTGTGTTTGGAAGTGAACAATTTATTACAGCTGGATACAGGGCAACGAGTCTTTAACGAGTCCACATCCTGAAGATGTTTTTTGGAGTGAATATACAGACTACTTCGTGCTGAAAATTTTGCACAACAACCTGCAAGAAGATACACAAGGCTTTAAAGTTTCATCTAATTTCAGTTTGATGTTCATATTTAGTATCTTAACAAAACAAATCAGAGTAGCTCTGCAGAACTCTATCTGCTATTTTGCAGCCCCCGTGCATACATTCAAAGGAATCGGAAGGCGGCCAACAACCTGTTTGAAGAAGTTCAACAACCTGTTTCTGACAACAGGAAACTCTTAAGTCATTCGGTGCAATGCACAACCTTTCCCTGCTATGGCATCTTAAATGTAAACTCTTCATGACGACTGCTGGCAAAACCATTAAAAAGAGGAAACAATCACCAAGTAGACCTGCTTTACTTTATGAAGCAGAATATTCCAGATCAGACTCAAAATCTTTGTTCCTGAAGTCCTACTGAAGTGATGGAGGTAGCACTAAGAAAACCATGGAGCATCAGTGAGGCTCCCGTATGACCACAACAGATACCATTCACATGGCCATTTGCCATCCCAGCAGCAGAGGCTGCCACAGTGCTGAACCTCTGAACACTCAAGATGACAGGTCACAACAGCAAAACGTGGCCTTGAAGGCGTTGGACAGGACCACTTTTCATTACTTCTCATGAATCAAGTGAAAAAGCTAACCTACAGAAACTGAGTATCGGAAGTAAGATTTTCCAGAATAAAGTAGTCCTGTTCATCATAAAGGGAAAAAAAAAAAAAAAAAAAAGCAAGCTAGAGCATGAACCAATGTTTTCTCCACAATCCATAAATTTGAGAATGACCACTCATTCAGTTACGATGCCTTCTGTTTATTTTTACCTTTTCAAACCCTGTTAGATGACTCACTCTAAATTGTTCCGATCCTGTAAGAAGCCTGCATTTGGGGAAAAGGCACATATACACGCCAATTACCAGTTAATACATACAAGAGTGGAACAATACCTTCTACGGGACACTCAAATGGTTTTGTACCAAGGTGAGTTATACTGTGGCCTTTCAAGTGTTCTGCTCTTGTGAAGGACTTCCCACAGCCTTCTACTGGGCACATAAACCTCCTATCATCTTCATGTTTCCTACAAGGGGAGGAAATTGCCATTAGCATGATTAAATCCACTTAAGTACAGGAAGAAAAACAAACAAACAAACAAACAGCAAGTGACTTAGGAGGACAGTATAATCGGAAAAGGCTACCTTTTATGTCTCAGTAGCTTGGACATACTGGTGAAAGACCAGCCGCAACCTTCAAAGTCACAGATAAAAGGCCTCTCACCTTAAGCAAAGAAAGGTCTCATTAATAATCTAACACAGAAATACAAACAGCTACTAGAAAATCTGAAAAGCTGCTTAAATTGAATTAATTTAAGACATGAAGACTCAACCACCCTCTCCTGAAATTCACTGCAGGATACTGCGATGCCCCTTCCCTCTCGTACAATCTGAGCCTTCTTAAACTCAAGGCCATTGCATCTTTCCCTATGCATCAGGGAGAGCAGATAATTATCAATCCATCTCGTATTACTCTGAGCCATCTTGAAGGTGCTTCGATAACTAGTAACAGCATTATTCAAAACAGAAACACAACTGAAATGTTTTTTTCCTGTTTTCATGACCTGTGGATTACAATACAGTGAAGTATGTGAAGTTGGTTTCCATCACGTCCATGAACTTTCACTTAATAAAAGTGACACTTTAAAAAAAAAATCCAAAACCCACACTGTAAAGCCATGAAACCAGGAAAACAGAGGCCAGTAGAGACTACACACAATTGTCTTTAAACCATTAAAAGGCTGGACTTCAGCTTAGCGATGGTGCTTGCAAGTAAGGAGTGCTTGCTTGAGTTGAAATTTATCTTCTTGCTGTTCCAAACCTTGGTACATACATTCCACACATTCTGAGAGTTTTTTTAGCCATTTGTTTTGACCAAGACTAGAATTTACACAACATTTTGAACGTCTATGAACTTGGGAATAGAGACAGGATAATTTTTCTGAAGAGAGGTCACATGCCAAAAGCCACAGCTTTGCGCATCCGTAGCTACTTTGCATGGGGCAAGTTCATTCAGCACTCCTACTCCCCAGAAGGCCAAGAATCAAACATTTTCACTGACTCCAAATAACTCGTGTCACCCTTTCTCCCTTCATGACTTCCAGTTTTTCCAGCAAATTGAAGTCCACTCTCCACATATTATCTCCTGTGTACCTCCCCATCTACAAGTCACCCTCATGAATACCTGTGTGACTCCTCATGTGGATTTTCAGCCGGCAGGCTTTGTCATACTGCTTGTTACAGCCAGGGAACGAGCAGGAGAACTGCTCTTGCTCTCTGAAGTGGGCTCGATTATGGGAGAATAACGCGCTCACTGTGATAAATGTTCTTTCACAGCCTGGGGAGCGAAGGGAAACAGCACATCAGTTTGATACAAAACTGAATCGGGAAACCTGGATTCTTTTCTCCCTCCCAACTTTTAGCGAGAGATCTCCACGATCCTTTTTCCAGGATATTACACCGTGGTATGTGGGAAAACCAAACAGTGCAATCCCGAACTACGTTACTCCCAGGGATTACAATTATTTAGACAAGATGGACAATCAAAACATGTACAGGCCGGTTTAAGGCATACCACGTAAGACTTGTGCTGTGACTTAAGGCGTTTCAACCACACCAGCACAAAGCCAGCCGCAAGCCGAGCAGGCAAGGCGCAGCACCCTCCAGCTCCCAAACCTTCCCTCTTGATCACTGAGGCGGCCTGGAACCCCTTGGGGTTCTGGGGGTGACCCGAAGGCAACGGAAGGGGCAGCGGGGAGGGAAAGCGAGCTGAGCCACAGGGATCCCACCCTTCACCGCAGCGAGCTATTTTTTTTGTTTGTTTGTTTGTTTTGGAAAGAGGAGGGAAGGGGAACCGAGCCCCGGCGGCTGCTTACCGGGGAAGTCGCAGCGGTAGGGCCGCTCGGGCTCCAGGTGGCTGCGGCGGCGGTGGGCGGCGAGGCGGGCGGCGCTGGGGAAGCGCTGCCCGCACGCCTCGCACTTGTGCGCCGCCTCCTGCTCGTGGGCGCGGCTGTGGGCCCGCAGGTTGTAGACGGTAGTGAAGCGCTTGGCGCAGCCCGGCGCCGCGCAGGCGAAGGGCCGCAGCTTGTCGTGCGAGTGCAGGTGTCGCCGCAGCTTGTAGGCCGTGGCGAAGGACCAGGCGCAGCCCGGTACCGGGCAGCCGAAAGGCCGCGCCGCCGTCCCCGCCGTCCCCCGGCCGTCCTCCCCGCCGCCGTGCGCCGAGAGGCGGTGCAGCCGCAGCTGCTGTTTGCGGGGAA
>VYXH01008880.1:39888-91764 GCA_013397275.1 Burhinus bistriatus
GGCGGCGCGGCGGGGCCGCCATGTTGGGCGCCGGGCCGGGCCCGGGCCGCCTCCGCGGCGGGCAGCCCCTGCGTTTCCATCTTGGGGGTCCCTGTAGCAGCGGCTGAAACCGGAGCCGCGGGGCGGGGCCGGCGCGGGCGAGCGGGGAAACCGGGAGCGTGGAGTTCGGAGCGGGCGCGGCGCGGGAGGCGCCGGGGAAACCCGGAGCGCGGAGCGCCGGACGGGACGGAGCGGGAGCCGGGCGTCGGCGGGGCTCCTGCGGGCTGCCCCGGGGCCGGTGGGCCCCGCCGGCTTCCCCGCTCCCGGGAGAAGGCTGCCCCGGCGGGTCTCGTACACCAGCGAGCTGCTGCACAGCGGCTTGTACCTTTAATTCACCTCGATAGCCGCAGTGGCATAGTTGGCTTTATTTCAGTATTTGGGGATTATTCCGGTATCTATTTATCCCTGTTAACAGCCAGGAAGAAGCTGTGCCGGAGCAAAGGAATTTTAAGCTCACAGCCACATTTGGAGAGTTGCAATAGGTAAATACTTTTGCAAAATATCCTGTGCGCTTCCATTGGAAATAGGAAGTGTTATGAACCGGCCTCGAGCGGTGCAAGTTTCCCCGTTGGAAGCGTGGCTGTGCCGCTGCGTCGCCCGGGACAGCCCGACTCGCAGGGAACGGGGGCCTGAGTGACCGGGGGTAACGAGGGGTGCGGCACAGGGGGGTGTAGGCTGCGAAGGAGAGAGGGAGAAAGGACAAACACAGACAAAAAGAGACTGAGGGTAGGAAAGGGGCTCTAAAATGACATACTGTTGCTGAAGCCAGTTGAACCTGTGCAAAAAAATCCTACGAATTCAGCTAATGCGTAAAAGCTTTTTTTGTTTTTCATTCTCGGGCAAGGCTTTCTTTGGGAGAACGTTCAGCTGCCTTCTGGCTCTCCAATACGTAAGGAAAAGGGGAAAATAAATTATCACGTATTTGATGTGGAAATGACACCGGTCCCCTCCTTCTGTGGGATCGAGGAGCAGTCCCAGCAGATGGTGCTGTGATCCTTCCCCTGGGCAAATTATTTCTCCTTTCCACTGAGCAATTTAGCATACATCTCTCACAGCAAGGCTGGGAAACTGCTGGCGAGGCACCCTCAGCTCCAGGGAAGCTGGTACTTCTTGCCATAGAGCTGTAGGTACACCTGGAGCTCCACTGTGCACCTTCACAGCCATCTGCAGAGTCTGAAGTCCCTGGGTGCTTCAGCTCAGCCTCCTCTGAAATCCCCTTTACCCCACTGCGGACTGTCACTGGGTGCAGGTCATTCCTGTCCTTGGCTGCCCCTAGCCATCCTGATCTCTCTGTGGAGCTCTTTGCAGTACCTTCCTCCATGTTGCTAGGAAAAGAAAGGTCTGCCTGGCAGTTTATTACTTAACACATAGGTGCATCCCTGATTGAAGGATGTCAAACCTAAAGGAGAAAAGGAAAAAAAAAATAAGCCACAAATCCCTTATGTTTGCCACAGCCTGGAGAGACTCAACAAGACCCTAACTAGGAGAGCTAACAACTCTCTAATGTCACAAACTTTATACCTTTAAAAACCACTGCAGTTACAGACATACAAGTGTCCTGCATGAATCATCCTTTGTCACCAAGCTCTTGTCTCTATCTGCAATCAGGCACAAGCTTTTTGGGACAAGTGTCTGTGTTTTGAGGAAAGCATTGAGGTACTAGGATTCATAGGAAGGATGCTTTAGCCTGTAGCAAGCTTGAGACTTCGCTACAGAAATTCACTACCTCTGTATCCACTGCCTGGATCTGATGCAATGCCTACAGACGTATGGCTTGAAGACTGCTCTCCCTGTATGAGGTTTGTCCAGCAATGAGATCAGCTACCTATAAATGACGTCAGCATCCCCACAGAACAATAGCACATTCACAGTCCCAGCTTCTCTGCAAACAAGTAGAGAACAGATAAAATGAGGCTCAGCAGAGCTCAGAAAGGGAGTCTTCACGCTGGTCTTGTTTATGGTTTCTGTATGCTGGAAACCAGCTACTGTTTCACCCCAGGCAGTAACAGGTTACTGTTTCCCTGTGCCCTCCCAAAGGTATTGTAAACTTCAATTCATGTTTGTTAAGTGCTTGAGATGCAGTTAAAAGAGCAAAGTAGATTTGAATGTATATACATAACTATATACTTCAGTTAAAATAAACAACAGTGAGTTGTTTATAAATACGACCAACTGCTCATCAGTTCACTGCTTTTCTGTAACCCATTTTGTCTTACTCGTGCTACCTAGTTAATAGACAATATTATAATCTTTATGGACAAAATTATAATCCTTATAATTAGAACTTCAACCAGTAGCTCTTGAATTATGCTCACGTATTCCGGTTCTATGTCTCCCTACAAGTAAGTCCAGAGTTTATAGACTCCCGGGGTCTTGAGTGGCATTCCAACACAGGTCTACTTGCAAGGTTATGTCCCCTGGTCAGTAAATCTGTAAGGATGAAAACAAGGTTCCTTTTTTGTCTGGGATGTGAAGGTTGAGCACACTGGCAGGTACTGCAGTACTAAACAATACAAAGATTAATAGTTCACAATAAATATTGCTTCAACATTTTGTCTTTGGTGGATTTTCAACTCAGAATTAAGATGAATCTCTGGAGCAGCTCTACATTCCTTAGTACAGAAAAGCCAATGTATTTTCTGGTTGTTTCTCACGACAAAACAGTACCCTAGTGCTTTTGGGCTATGAAGACTACAGTTGTTTTGTACAATACCAAGATACTAACTTTGGACCCAGTCCAGTGTGGTTATTAATAATAGGTAATGCATAACATATGTCAAAGCGAACGCTGTCAAATCTGGCTGACAACTACTCACATCTCAATCGTATAACTTGGCAATGTGGGCGTTTTTTCCATAATATAAAGCAATTCTGATCAACTGCAGATTGCACTTCACAGAAGGTTCAGTTACAAGCAGATGCCAGGCTCTCACTGTTCATCTGGAGACATATACAGTACGTGAACAGAGTAAAGAACTGATTTGTGATTCAAAATAAATGGTTTCTTTCACTTGGCACCAGAGGCAATACAGAGTTGCAGAGCCTGCTTGCCAGGCAAGTACCACAGGGTCTATAGGGTTGTATAGGTTCTTGAGACCCCACAAGCCTGAGGACTGCAGCTCATCACACCTCATCTGCAGCCACCAACGCACACTTACCTGCGTAACCCCTTTCCCTTCCAAGGGGTAACAGATACAATGCCAAGGAGATTGAGTGACAGGCCAGACCAAGTCCAGTACCACGTGGGCACCAGGGCAGGGACCGCTGATGCTCTGTGGTCGTGCCTGATTGAGGCCCACGTGCAAGGGCCATGCTTAGCATGAGACATGATAGCTAAGAAGAACTATTTTTGTACGCACACATATATAGATATAGATGTAAAATATGTTTCTGTAAATAGATACACGTATGTATCTGTCAATACGTATGTCTATAGGAGGTTCAAAGTAAACCTCAGCTTTTGGTTCAGCATCACAGCTGATTAGAACAAAATATTCCAGTGAGTTACTGTTAACACAAATACAAGAGTAGGTTCAGGTGCAAAATGTGAGGTTTCTTTCAGTTGCATTTAGGCACACTGGGTTTTGTGCCTTCCTAACTCTTCCCGAGAAGAAGAAAGGAGACCAAAAATACCTTTCTATCTCTGTTTTTCTTTGTCATCAACTTCTGTGTGCAGGAAGCCCACACTGTCTTGTCTTTGGTGCTTTAGTTTGTTTCACATCAGTTGTGTTTTATTTCAGGAGGAAAATCTACGTGATTGTTTTATTATAGTGCTTTACTAATTGCACCACTCATATCCAAATGGGTGAGTAGCCCATGGATTTTCATTTAAAAGCAGCAGCCAGCATTAAGGATCTAGATTTTCTGGAGGTTACCATCCATTTAGAAGCTGCTCAAGTGCAATGGGCTTCTACAGAAGAACAAACTCATCATTGTGAGGCAGCAAAGCACACACAACATCACATTCAGCAGAATGACACCATCTCAGACTGATGCAGAATTTGGCTCACGCTAATTTATCATGAGTTGTTCCATATTTTCCTGGCCTTGCTGTAAGACATTTGGAAATTGTCTAGTACTTACTGCCCTCAGGCTTTTCCACCCACTTACCTGGCACTGCATTCTGTTCCTGCTTGTGGTGAAAATCTTCAGTGAAAATTTCAGGGAAAAACACGTGCAGGCTAGCTGCACTTAACCAGTTACAGTTTGTCTGTCACTTTCTATTGCGATCACTAAACACTTTTATGGCAATATAGAAAAGCTTGAGTCTAACACATGATATGAGTACATCCTCCACCAGCTGAAGAATAAGTTTGGTTACACACTCACATGGCTCTTGGCTGATAGCAGCAGACTGAATTAGAATTAAGAGTTCCAATTTCCGTTCCACATTCGATCTACCAAACCTAAGAGTCTCCTTAATTTATGAATTATAAGGAATAAGTGGATTTTTTTTTTTTTCATTTAATTTTCAGGACAAAATTCCAGTTCCTTTCCTTACAATGAATAGTTTCTTATTGCAAACATTGTTCCAAACATGTTAGCGAAAAGGCTGTTCCTGACATCAGTAGACCCGTCACAGACATACAGATTAGCCCCATTAACAAGTTAAAGGGGAAGAAAAGAACTCACATGGAAGAGACATTTGCACGGCTTTTATCATTTGACCAGAGAGCAAAATAGGATATCAAGGAAGCAACTTCAAAGGTATCTGCAAGGACAACAATGCACCAGGAATACCACTAATGTTTCAGGGCTTGCTCCAAGAGGTTCTCGTCCACCACCTTGTGAGGGAGAGTCACCTTCAATGTGGCGTTCTCTTTCATTGCTTGGCAGATCGTTTCATAAGCGTAGTCATTTCCTGACCAGCAGCGTCTGGCAACCTGTCAGACCAGAAAATCAATGGGTGTAAAAATCATGCACTTCTCTTGCCACATCCATCTTACACAATATTTGTGCAAACACTGGCACCCAATTTCATGACAGCCCTCTGCTGGTTTCTAGTTTCCTTACTGATTTTGGAAGTAGGTTTTGTAATACCTACTTCATTTTTATGAGTACTATTTGGATAGACTCGGTACATTTTCATGCAGAAGCATAACATTGGACAGATAATATTGGTAGAGCCAGGTACCTTATAAACTTTACAAAATTCTCTTGCTAAAAATAATTGCGCACTCCATCCCAGCTCCGTAAAACTAGCGCTTGCTTTAGATAACAGTATCATTTAAGCAATTGATGCTTTTATATTGGGATAAATATTTAAAAAGGAAAATGTCACTCAATGCATTTTCAAACTATGAAATCAAGGAGCCAAATTCTCTGCCAGCACATAAGGATGAAACTCTATGGACAGCCAGGGAACTGGTAAACACTTCTTCCAACAGCAAAACTCTGAGTTTTGGTCTGTGTACAAGCAAGATTCCCCAGATGAAAAAAAGTCAAGATTTGGCACAAAAGAAATAAGTCCTTCCCTCTATTCAATGCTTTACAAACCTCTATTATGAATTGCAAATCAGTGTCTGAAATATTCAGACTCAAAAGTGTTCAAGAAAGAAAATACTTAGGTTCCAATTTAGCAAAATATTTAAGCATATGATTAATGTAAGCCTAGTAAGTTCCCAGGATCATAGCAATAACAGCTAGAAATGACCTTTCAATCCAACAACTTGATTTCCCTGCCACTCACCTATGATTATTCCTGGCAGTATATTTTCAAGGGTACACTCCAGTTTCTTTTCAGTCTTGTGTATAATATGGGTAGCATTCTCAGATTGCCCTTTTTCAACATGTGTGTGGAGGAGCAGGGCTTTTGCTTGCAATAAATCAGAGCAGCGAAAGATTTATTTAGTTTTGAATAGGCTGTCTCTGATACACAGTGCATGTTAAGGGTTTGTCTTCATTACTCTGATCTACAAATTAATATAATTGTCCTCCTCCTCCTTCCTTAATAGTTTACTAATATGTTATTTCAGATCTGGAACAAGGAATACATGCAAATTGTTCCTCTTCCTCTTCTACCCCCAGTCGTGACAGGTCTTATGGGGAGAAAAGAAAAAAGTTTAGGTCTAAGGCAAGAAGGAATTCTGCAATTCTTACGAGAAGTAAAACAGAATAGATCATGTCAGCATTGGCAAGGAGCTCCCTCAATTCATCAGATCCTTGTGAGGTTTCATGACTGAAACACAACAGGTTTTGACCTTTAATTGGACTATGCACCACTATGTCCTGCTGATTAGGTCCCTGCAAGTATTGAATCAAAACCTTGTCAGAGTTGGGATCCTAGTCTTAAACCCAGACAGGATCTATCTGGACACTAATGGAATGCAAAAACTCTAATGGTAGCAAGGGCCGGACAAGCTGGCGCTTAAATGACAAGCCTTTCAAGATACCTACATCTAGAAGTTAGGAATAGACAAGACTAAAGTTCATATAGTTGTCAATTGTATTACGTAGGCAAACAATAATGCCAACATGTCTAACAAAATTATGGTAAGCATGCTTGCCTTTGTGCTTAAAAATAACAAACCACACACTGAGATACGTGGAAACTATTGCGCTCCAATATATTGTAAAATCAGAGGGGGTGGTCCTGACACTTCACAGTAAGTTCTTTATCCAAGAATTATTCCCCCTTTTTTATTGACTTGGAGTCCTTTGAAGTTGGTTGGAGAAAAAAACCCAACGAAACAAAACAACTTGTTGGCTCTGGTGGAATCAGGCTCATAACGACCCGTATCAGCAGCAGGGAACAGAATGTGTCTCTTGGCCCATGAGGACTGTTCCTGGGATACAAAAAGACAGATCCCAAAAACTCCTGCCTGAGTGCTCATACTCCCATTCAGTTAAAAAGAACAGGAGCACTGGAACCTAAGTACCTAAGTAAACATAGTCCCAGAGGCAGGAAGATATTAAAGTGAACATATATAATGAGTTTTGCTTACTCCATTGGAAACATCCCAGCTGAGCATCATCTTAGCCCGTTCTTCAGCCTCTGCAGATCCATCCAAAACCAGGCCAAATCCTCCATTGATCACTTCACCCCTGAAAAATATAAATGTAAGAGAATTAAATCAAAATAATTCAAACCAATCCCACAAAATACACAGGAGTTAATTTTTTCAGTTGCACTGCAAGAAGAAGGATGAGAACATAGAAATGGTGCTGAATAAGAAACACTATCAGTGACCTTTTATACTGATTTAAAAAAAAAAAAAAAAAGAATTTAGCAGGGCAAAGTCCTAGTTTCCTGACCTGCAGCAAACCCATTCCACCTTTCTTGCAATTCCCACCTAGTATTCAGTATCTACTCCAAGCAGGAGTGCCAAAAATTAAGCTTGCGCTGCATCTCCTGGGGACTGCATGCTGTACTGGCTCTAGAAACAAGTAAAGAAAGGTTAGCGCTTCTGATGGGCTGCAGAGTTACCTGTCTCAGGGTATTTGTAAAGGTTCAGCTGTTCACGTTTGCTACACTAGAACCTACCATACAGATAGGATCTTGAGGAGGACTGTGTGCTTATTGAAGCCGACAGATGGATCTATTTATATTCTCTCAGGACAAATGAGAGAGCATAAGTATTTTATTAAAAAAGTGTTAACCACCACTTAATGCACATCTGCCTCGATCATTTCAAAAAAAAGTCATTCATTTTGTATGAGACACATAGATGTTTAAAGACATCAGTGCCAACTTTTCAGGAAGCAGACTTATTGGCAGAAGAAGAACAGAAATATGTTAAAACTAACAGATTATACTTGAGAGAAATACCAGTCTGGTTTTAAAAGGACAGGGAAAACACGTAGAGGAAAACATCTTGTCTGACTTCAGAGTCTGGCCTGCTCAAGTTCCTGTTTCATTGCATATGGTGAATAGTGGTGAATGCAGTTGGATAATTATCTGTTGCTGTAAATCTACGAGAGTTCTGGCATTATAGCTCAGCATCAGCAATACCTGAGGGACGGGGCATATCACACACCACCACGTGGTATGAGAGGCAACTGGTGGAGATCCCTGGAGGCAAGATTTTGTCCTGTGTGTTTTATAGTTAATGTAATGAATGTTTGCAAAATTTATGTAGAATAACATCAGACATATCCATGAACCAGACAGGAGTTAGGTGTCTTCCTGTCCAGCAAGGAATCATTTCTTACTGTATATTTTCCAGCAGTAACTTGAGCTTCTCAGGAAATGGAAAAATGAGGCTACATGGGAGGCTCACGGAACTGAGATCTACTTCCTCAAACTAGAACTCACATTTTCTTATTTTCAACGTAATGTTGTTACTTACCCGATGTTAATTCCCTTTCACTAGTTATGTACACTACGTGCTAAGTAGGACCCTATCACACAGCTGAGCAAGGAACTTAGAGCTCCAGGTCTCACCATCACGGTGCCATTCTGTGAATTCCCACTTTACCATTATTGGATATATCATTATTACAAATACATTTTCTGTGGAAAGGCGCAGTTTCCTTGAAACTGACAGTTCTCTTTAGCAGAATGTCAGTGAATGAATCAGTTTCATTTCTTTAACAGGAAAATTTGAAAGAAAGTCATGTTTTCAATTGAGATGCTTGAATATTGTAAGTTCTGACTCTTCAAAATAAAATGTTTCTTTTTGATTGACGCTGTCAGCACTTTTCAGCCTGGAATTTAATTCCCAGGATCTTTCTACTGTGTGAAATCTTTCATTAGTTCTGCTCTTAGTCTCATTTTAGGATGAAAACAAACATCCAAACATCTGCATTTCTTGCAAATTCTACTTTTTTGGATAGCTCATGTTGTTACTGTCTTCTCCAAAAGCGGGGACCAGACTGGATGACAACATTACAAATGTAATTATATCAAGACCAGGGCCAGTTACCTCACCATACTCTGCTGCTTCTATGTACAGGGACCAAATTAGCACTATTCTTTACTGTCAAAGTACCAAGGTAGAGTACACTTAGGATGTCAATGACGCCATTGCAATGTAATTGGGATCACAGTATGAGCACACCTCAAGACAGCCTATTGGCAATATCAGATAATAAGAAAATCAGACCGCTGGACCAATGCTTTATAAAGATATTCCACATGGGAAGATGATGTTCTTTCAGTGGCAAAGATCCTCTCCGTGCACGGCATCCTAAAGAGCATCCTTTGAAGCTTAGGCATGAACACTGAGTGTCTGATCTCGCTTGCACTCCATAAATTTAGAGCCTCTCCATCGATTTCCATGGAGTTACTCCAGTGTAAATCAGAATCACTCATCAGAATCTGTCCTACTGTCTAAAAATCACTCATAAATTAAAAGGCAATGTTTGTTAGGATGGGTTTTCTAGCAAAACCTCTCACTTTTAAAGGGGAGCTCTCCTCTCTGCCTTCATTAGCATTGGGTCACATTTTCAGATAATTAAAGAAACATGTGGCATTTTGACCTAAGCTACCTCCTATAATTTCCAGATGTCTCCTTCTAAGGTGATCAAAGAAAACAAGGCCTCTCTCACAATCAAGATGTCACACTGTCAACAGTGCAGTTCGATTCTTAGATTACTTCTGGCTTTTTGTTACTACAGGTTACTCAGGCTCTGTGCTAATATACACTCTCCTGCAAATAAACAGGCAGCAAGAAATGAGTAACATTCATTTGCTGTAATTACAGTCAAGACTATGTTAATCTTAAGTCTCTCAAACAGCACATGTGATGCAGATTCCAGCTAAATAAATATTAATCCTGCTTTTTCTGTTTGTGCCACAAGGCTATAGCACAGAAGAATCAAAGCAGGTAAAAGGCACTTCTCTAGTCTCATAGGGAAGACACGGCAGATCTGCCAGCGGTTCCAGGCAAGCCCAGCCCCTGCAGGGAGGACTGGTAGCTGAACACAGCGCAATTGCCATTTCTGAACTCCCTGAACAGAAACTTGCCCGTGACAACTTGATTTCTCTCTAATCACATGCATATTTGTTTATAAATATATATAAGCTTCCACGTGCACTTTCACATTTCCAAATCAGCTGATGACAAGAAGATTTTATCAGGCACATGGAGATTTCTTTATGGCAAAGTCAGCTGAACTTTTAGCTCTCCAGAGAAAAAGAAAAACAGGGTCCAGAAACCTAAAGGCATCTCTCTTTCAGGCAAAGAAAGTAATTTGTTATGCTTGGGGGTAGGTTTTGCTTCTTTTACCAGCTTTAAATTATTCCTCTCTTTCTGCTTAGAAGGCAAAGGGGTGCAGCACTTTAACTAGCCAGGGTGGTGCCACGATTAGTTAAGCGGAACAGAACCACCTGTCGTGCTGCGGCTTTTGGGGGCTCTCCAGACCACGGCATCTAATGACACGGCATTGTTACCACATCGGAGTCTCAGCGTGGTGGCTGATTAAGGCTCGTGCAGAGACAGGCCTAATTTTCAGGCTTTGCATTCTTCACTAAGCACAGTAATTTAATCACAGAGGGCTCTGACTGCTCCCGAGAACACGGTGAGCAGATACTGTTCCACAATGACAAGCCACTAAGCAGCCATAGGAAACGTCAAAAAGCGTAAGCAAACCCTGTTCTTCCATCGATATTTTGATTTCAGTGAGTAGCCACATGCTAATTTTCTAATGCATTACATAAATGACAGCATCTCTGCTCTGCCTCGGGGAAGAGCTTCCTTCTAATGATGTAACTCGACTTAAGAAACAACTAAAACAATACAACTGAAATTGCAGTGTGGTCATGCCAGTTTTCCAGAAGTCTCACCATTCGGCCAATCTCTCTTTGAATTGTTCAGAGGGCTAGAAATGTGCAGGAGGGATTGGCGTTACAGAGGCCAGGGAGACAGGGAATGGGATCATTTGTATCCTTTGAATTAAACATCACCGATGCACAGAACATTTGTGGCATGAGCAATTATTTTAGCAATTCTAATAATTATGATTATCATAAAAATATTCCAAATATTTTGCACAACATGTAGTAGAAAGTGAATTTCTTTGCTTGTATTTCATAAGCGGGTATTTTAAAAGGTTAAACTCAGCTAAGGCCATTCAGACAGATCTAGTCTGCTGCTGTCCCTGGAGTCTGAGAGCGAGATGCCCAGAGTAAGCAGATATTCTGGAATGCATTTTCCATTCAGAATTACGGAAGTTGTGAATAAAATCCTGGCCATGGTGGTTGTTATCACTGAAATCAGTAAAGCCAGATTTCCACTCCATGCATCTAGGCCCTCAGAAAGCTTTTTTATCCCACTGTTTAATTTTTCTCTCACATACCTTCTATTCAGTAGTTCACTGAAATCAAAGGAGTTAGAGTACAGGAAAGGGAATTCTCCATCTGACTTGAAGGGATATTTTCTAGATCCAGCTCATCCGGATGAGTAATAATTAAGTATCATCAAGTGTCTCTGAGGATAACATCTGCTACAAGTTCTTTGGCTTGCGGTTGTTGGCAAATTCCAGAGCTGGATGGAACAGGGAAGTGGGAGGATTCACTACAGTATTTAATAGAGGGTTGTGCCCCTTTAGACTGGTGACACCAGAAAATGAAGACATGGCTGTAAATGGGAGAGACTTTGCTGGACTGTGCTGGAAAGAACAAACCAGAACTCGACTGCACTGCGGCCAGGCTCTCCTCTTCCCTACACCTCTGCCAATCCAGAGTAACCCTTTAGTGGCGTATGAAGGAGATCAGTTTCCCTCTCTGTACATGGTATTTCTTTCATCCTGCTTCTCAGTTTAGGTATTTCTCTTAGTTCTGCATCTTCTGTGAAGGAGGTGTTTAATCCAGTCCTTACTCGGCTGTGGTCTTTTATCCTACCAGGCACGAGTAAGGGGCAAAAGACGACTGGGGGTTTGCTGGCACCTGGGCTGTTTTGTATCAATAACCCCTCGTTGCACTTTAGCACATGGGCATTTATATTGGGGTCCTAAGGTCACAGATTTAAATACAGCTTAAGGGGAAACCTAAACATAATCCATCCACTAACACTCTGGCAGTGCATGTGTGAAGACAACTTTGGAAGCAGGAGCTGTTCAGAAAGACCATGGCAGACTGTCCTTGTTTGGCAAATTAAGTTCTCCAAACAGGGCTGTGGGCAATGTCCAAAACACTTTTTCTAGACATATGGGCATTAATTAAGAAAGCCTCATACAATACCACTCTTTACCTTATAATATGTCCTTTCAGCCCTTGTCTCCAAACCCATCCTTCCCATGATCATGACATTGTACTACTACTCCAGTAATATACACATCTTTTCTGCAATTCCCCTCCTGTCTCTCCTCCCCACACGCATACAGCAGTGGTAACGGCATTCAGAGTCCAGCTTTAGAAACATAAATAAGTTCTTACCAGCCAACTCCACCACCGTTGTGCAGTGCGACCCAGGTAGCTCCTCTGAAGGCATCTCCTACAAAATTTTGTACCGCCATGTCTAGGAGGAGGAGAAAGGTGTTATCATTTTTATGTTGTGGTGCTCACTCCTTCCACTGAGACCTTGACTGTGGCTGTGTGAAGGCAGTGTTGGAGGCAGGATTTACTCACAGCTTCTCTCACAGATACACAGCAAACTTGTCATTCTTGGGAGGAACAGACAAGAGAGATTTTCCTCCCGCTCTTTGCCCCTACACTGCAAATGCCAGTTACACACTGTGGTTTGTGCGGACTCCGGTGCTTTCCGCATTTGCGATCCAATTCAAACCATTGAAGAACCTAACCGCTCCTTAGATGGGAGATACCTCCTGAGGGTGGAGAGAAATAACAGTCCTCTCCTTGGGGATGCCTCAGTCATGGAAGAACAGGCTGGACACATCCATGTGGAAGGTTTCAAAATGGTGGGGGGACACTTGGAAAACTACACACCTTGCAGTTCTCAGAATCACAGAATCACAGGGGTTGGAAGGGACCTCTGGAGATCATCTAGTCCAAAGCCTGATGTATTTTCAGGTCAAACTGCAGATTAATTCAGCCCTGTGCAGAAAGCCAGTCTAAAGCTAAGGATTTGCATTTTGGGAACACAGTTGGAGTGAAAGTGATATTGGCCCCGGTTCTCTGGACATGGGGGAATTTTACCCTGAACATGAATGGCTGAAATCACACAGGAGGTTCCTTTTGTTTTAAAAAAATGAAGAAAAATAATTTAGCAGACAAATGTCATTTGACTAATGTCAAATGCATGTTTTCCACTGAAATGTTCACTAGAATTTTGTATGTTCACTAGAATTTGGGCTAAAGGAGATACCCAGGAGAGGTGGAAAGAGGTACACAGAGAGAATAACAGGGTAAAATTTACTGAAAACGTTTGTCCAGATTTAATTCAGGACAGATTTCATAGATCATTTGCTGTGCTTTTAATGGCAAAAAATAAGAGACAAACAGCAATATCCCCACCAGCCACATTTGCAGACCCACAGCTGTTACACGTCTGATGGAAAAATGAGTTTACTTGAGCACTAATCTATGTTAAACCCTGTCAAAAGCCCCATTATGGCATCTTTCATCTGGCATTATGTCACTTTAATAACCCAATTACCATAATTACAGTGCTGTCAAGAAGGAATGGGAGAGATCAAAATCCCCATATTCTAAAAATGTACAGATTTCTACCTCAGCCACTAGCGCAATAAGAGTGGAGGTTGGACAAGAAGCATGGCAAGTGGACTAACAATGTAATAACGTGCTGCTTCTTGGCTTCAATGAAGGTTACTAACTGTGCAAATGTCTGTGCTGAACTACACTTTGCCAAGCAGCGATGACCCACGCTTGCCAAGGATCAGGCTGAGGTACTTACTGCAAAACAAAACGAGACAGGCAAACACTGGATATTTCCTGCGTGCTAGGGAGGAGCCGATTTCAAGTGAACCAGCTCAAACGTGGTGTTAAAAGAACACGAAAAAAGGAACAGAGGAAGACCTAAGATGTTCTTTTTTTACCTCCAGAGGCTCATCTGGTAAAACAGTTAGGCCTGGTTTCAAAGACCGGTGAAATCAGTGGTCAATAAGCTTTACGTAAGCCCTTGGAGAAGGCAAATGGTTCATGTAAATCACAAAATGCAAAGAAAAACACGTAGTATGATAAGCAATGGCGTTTTAGCAAGCCTTGTTTCCATTGCACTCTTCTGAGGGCACCGCCTGAGGTTTCCTTATATTAAGCCCTTTGGTGGAGACATTACTTTGGATTGCTCTTCTCTGTGCAGCTGCACCATTTTCTCACAGCTTGTCAGAAACAAACATTATCTGAGGCATCTATCCATCTGGCCTATTAGAACTAGCCAACATACTCAAAAAGTGTTGAAGTGGGACTGATAGACACAGTTAAAAGCCTCATTTCATCAGGAAATCCAGTTAAGATAGCAGGGAACTTTTCTCCTTAAAATTGAGCCATAATTTGATTCTATTATGAATTCCCATAATGGAAGTAATTCAATATGCTCAGCTATCTCTATCATAATTTCTCCTTCTACAGCAGCTTGCATCCTCCAATCTCAAGCCACTTTGTGATTGTCAGTTCATGACATGCAGAAACACTACTGGGCTAAAGCTATTATCATAATTTCCATTTTATGGATGGAAAATTGAGGAAGATTTAGGTTAAAAATTGCTTAGTGCTTCACGCATTTTTTCAGGTCTCCAATCTGATATTTCTTGGGTTTAGTTTTCCAAAGCACCATTTCACAAACTTAAAAGCAGAGTCTGGTTAGCTCAGGTCAGATGTGCAGAATTAAAAGCTCCTTTTGTATAGCAAACCGACATGATTTGCCCACAGTCACACTGTGAGTGAGCAACAAGGCTTGGGAGTCTAATCCAGAACGCCTGACTTCCATTCCTCTGCTTTTACTATCAAAGTATGTTCCCTTATGAACAGAAAAGTTCCTTTCAGAAACTCCAGACTGTTTTCTTGAGTCCTTGAGCAATGAAATGAACACACCTGTGAATCTTTTTGCTTTAAGCAAAGTATTAGTATAGACCTGATTTGGATTTTGTGGATCCCAAGGAAATATAGCGGTAATTCTGCTCAGATCAGCTCTTTGAAATAGTGAGGTCCAAAATTAAAATCAAACAGAAAATACAGTCCTGAGATAGACTGCTCTCCATTTACATTCAGGTAAATCTGGTGCATCTTCTTTGAATTTTTGGCATAGTTCTGGACCTCTCCTATTTAACTACCTCCATATTCATGTCTGTATCACTATTAAATCCCACAAAGCTTTTCAGGAAATCTGATTAATTGGTTAAACAAAAACTTTTTTAAATGTTGCATAAAAACCCAATTTCTCTTTTAACGCAATTTCCATGTTTGCCTGGACAGACAAGCCTCAGCTGCTCTGCTGACCTGCGCAAAAGGCTGATCCATCATAAATGTTTGACGTTTCCCTGTAAGGACTGTCGGTCCCACTCACATCGTGGTGATCTCTGCTGAGGACTACTGGAGCCTGCAAAAAGCCAAGGACAAGAAAATGGAATCCTTCATGGACTGTCAACGCTACCGAGGATCATCATTGGCTGAATTCATGTCTGTCATTTCAAATCTCAGCTTTGTCCCCTCTCCTAAACCCCCTGAAACACATTCTCTTCCTGCTATTATTTATTACAAAACAGTTGTTCACGTACTGTTCATGAAAGCCCCCATCCTTTCGTAACTAAGACAAGAGCTTGTTTTTATGCCAATGGCATCCTCAAAGGAGGGCAAGGAAAAGAGGGGAAGCAGTATGGTTATTTCATCTGAGCATTTCTTTGCTGGAATTTCAAAGACATTACAGTATGCAAAAACCTTCATTCAAAAATAGTTCATTTGCTGTTGAAAATGAAATGAAAACTAATGTAAGAAATTTTACACTTGTTCTTTTGGAAGACTTCAAGACTAAAAATAAGTTAGCAATGAAAATCAGTGATTTCACACAGCTCAAACAAGTCCATTCTTGGTGTGGAATTTAAGTGACAGTAAGAATCTAGACCAGCCTGCAGCTCTTCATTATCATTTGCCGTGCTCGGGGTTCATATGAGAGTAATTCACTCTTGGCATGGTGTGGTCTGGATTCAGCTGGTTCTGGTTTATGCTGGCAGTGAATTAGAAAGTCATTGAAAATAGACATGAGCACCCAGCTTGCAAGAGGGGAATGGAGATTTGCAGAAATGAAAAAAAGGGACGCAACAAAATCTAAAGGGCCTGGGAGTGTGACCTTGTCAGTCACAGCTCCAAGAGAGTGCTCTGTCTGGTCAGGTTTATTTTTTAAGACTAGCTTGCAGTGACGTTCGTTTTGAATCCTGAGAAGGTCAACAGCATTTGAAATATTTTAGCAAACACTTTCTGAGTAACAAAACCCAGACCTTTTCTAGCTGGAATGCATTCTAAGTTTTACTTGAGTTTGCCCTTTTAAAAAGGGTAATTGTAATTCAGCTATAAAAGAGATGGAGATGAATGAGTGAACATGTCTTGGTCTGATGCTGTGGTACACACAGCAAGTAATGGATGTAAATTACTGAGTGGTGCCTTCAGGATTTTGGTCCCCCAGGATGTCACATTGTGCACCTACCTACAATACTCATGAAGAACTTAGAAAATCTCTATACAATCTTGCCCATAGTATGTACTTTTACCACCACCACATACAGTCAGTGGGATCTTACTCAAATGACTAAGATATTACTCATTATGCACTAGAATGGCAGCATCAAGCCTAAAGATTTTCTGCATTCACATACGCAATGAGAATGAAAATTGACTGCAGAGCTGGCGGTAGTCTTCATATGGCTGAACATGAGGGACAGAGGGCAAGAAGCACTGGGCAGTGGTACAGTCCCTTGTACATTTAATATCTGGGGCACTGCTGAGGAGTTAGAGTCCCTGGCTTGTGTTTTCAGCAAATCACAGCAGGATACGTTGTGCTTGTAGATGCCCAAATAGAAAATAAGGCAGATTCCCAACATGAAATAAAAGGTAGCTTATTTCAGAAAGTTTCTAAACCCATCTCTCTTCTATTTGGCAGCACAATACAGGTAGCAGGCAGAGAGAAGGATTGAGCTCTAATACATGCTAACAGAATACTGATCCCACGTAAACAGCAGGCACTTCTGCTCTCACTGGTTGAAGCTTTCTCCTTTCCCACCTGCCACCCCAGTCTCAGTTACTAAACACAATTACTGGACCATATCAAGACAAAAAAGACAAACCTTAATCCTTCCTTCGGAAATCGCTCGATTAATAGCCACAGCTATAGACACACGACCTCTCTGATCAGAATATAAGATTCTAGCTTGAGAGCCAACAACCTGGAAAATAAAAATGCCAGAGCGATAAGGTTCTCTGTGCAACTGGCTTATCTTCAGGCCCCAGATAAACAGAGTCACAGGATTGACCCCTTCTGTAGGAGAAAGAACAGATTATTTCTTCATCAACATCCAGCTTCCAGAAGAAAAGAAATTAAAGTCCCTCTTTGAACTGAGTTTTATCTCCATTCACACAATCAGTGAGATGTATTTCTGTATTCAGCTGCTACTGTCCAATAAATCCCACTTTTTAAATCAACCTGATTGCTAGGCTATAATCCCCCTATCAACAAATCCCTTATCAACAATGGAGAAGCAGAGGTTTGGAACTGGTGATGGTGGGCTGGAAAGGAAGAGAAATATGGAATGGCAAAGAATGGCAAAGAACATCTGTGCTGCACAGCTATGCTCCTCTCCAGCTTCTACCCCACAGACCAATCTGGCTTCCAGATGAGGAGAGCACGTGTGAGCCCTACGGTGTTACTGGTTATCTTCACAGTGAAAGCCTGCCCTAAAAGAAAAACAAAGGATGCTTTGCTGGCATCCTGCTTCCCACAATGCAAAAGGGCGGCAGTTCTTTGGCCTCATGACCTGTTTTAAAAAGGGTACTGGGAATTGCAGAGGGGAAGAGGTTGGGCCAAAGCAATGCCAAAAAGGACATTTTGAATAGTGCTCTGAAAGAAAGGTGGTTACAAATGAGGTGGAGGGCGAATCATTGACTTGTTTCACTCCAGATATAAGACTAGATAATATGGACTATTTGAACATTTCCAGATAAGGAAGAGAAGGGAAAGAACTGCTTCAGCTCACCCTAAAACCCTGCTGTGGTCAGATGTTTAAGTTCTCAGCCCTGGGAGTTACTGCCAGTGTTTTCATTCATGCCCATTCCTGCTTTTCACTACAGCATTCAAAAACTGCATTCTGAACCAGTAGTCACATGTGCTGAAGGAGGTTGTGCACTTACCAAGCTGTGCCTGCCAGCTTCCCGAATCCAGCGGATGTTGTCATGGTACTGCTGCTTCACAGATGTGCTCACTTGCAAGAGAAAGCAAGAAAAGAAAAGAGCTTTTGAAAATGAATGCAATATGCTCTACATTTAATTTAATTCATCTGACAGCACTAGGAAGTCAAATTCTACTCTCAGATACAAGCATGCATATAGGAAATACTATATAGAATCTTCTGTGCAGCTGATGCAGTAACTGGTACCATATATTTAGAGGAAGGTATGAGATGTTGCCCAGGAGACAGCTGGAACGATAACTCCCATTCAGATCTTTAGCAAACTAAATCAAAGCTTGAAATATGGGTTACATGTAGTGTTCATTTTTGGTCACCTGGCTTGCTGCCTGCTAAATCCCCAATCCCTTTCTGAGCCTTTGCTAAATTAGGAGCTTTAGCAAACGCCATGACATTGGGTACTACAGTCCAGTCTTGCATCAGGTAGTAAACAACTCCTTTGAGTCAGCCAGCAGAAATTCTCAGAAGCAGGTGGCAATACATATTTGAGGATAAATTACACCAGTGCTGGGATATAGATTTATAGCACAGCAGTTGCTCTGTACTAAATGGCCCACGTGAATGTTTTTATCCCAAGACAAAGCTGAGATCTCTTATTCTACAAACTGACCTATGTTGTCTCGCATTACTACAGAGCACAAACTGCACAGAAAAACTTATTATGGAGTAGGCTACTTTACGTGTAAATCCACCCTACACCTTGTTTAGATAGGTTAACAATATAAGAAGATAATTATATATAATGGTTTTATATTCTCCAGCTTCTCTTCTCATTTATATCTGTGCCACTTCATCTCAATCAGCCAAACCAAAGAGGAGTAAGGATAAAGATATTTGAAGTGAAAGACAAGTGAAATATGGCATGTATCAGTCAGATACATGGTGAGCTCAGTACAACCAGCTGCCTCCAAAGACACGGCACCACCTGTAGCAAAAGAGTAACAAAAGTGAGAGGTGGTATGGAATGGGACAGAAGCATTGTCTTACTGTCTTAATTTTGGGGGCTTTTAGAGTTAGGCCTTTCCACACAGGCTGAGTGTGAGCTCAGATGGGGTTACAGTGGCTGAAGAAGTTACTGCCTGGAGGCTCTCTACGGGCTAAGCTACGTCACACTACCTTGTCCTGAGAGATATGGTCAGCTACCAGGGCTCAGCTGGCACGTGGCAACACGTTAAGCCACAGTGACTTGCTCATGCGTTGGAGCTTCAAGTTATAATCATTTCTGCAGATGCCAAGACAGCATGTTCCCCATCACTTTCCAACTCTCACCCATTTTCAAGTCAAATTATCACGTACATATAATTTATGTTTGAAAGTCAGTCAAACTAGAGAAACTGCACACTGCTAACTTGAAATTGTCCCTGGTAACTGAGAAGAGTGTTTAGACTACTGTCTTTCCACTAGGCAGTATGTCAGCAGATATGCATGGTAAAACTAGAAAAATGAAAGAGGAAAAGGCAAGATACTCATACTTAATCCAGGTTAAACACATTGTTAAAGGGAAATGTAAAATATGCTCATTCCTGTAGAGGCAGGCCTTCCATACAGAGAGCTTTAATGATCCTAAAAAGACCTGTCAGTGCTTTAGGGGCTGGCTCCAAGTGATAGCTTCTAAACTCTGCAATGAGGATTAACATGTCAGCTCTTCGCTTCGCAGGGACTGAAAGATGAAACATCTGCTAGTGCTGTCCTAGTAGGATTGTGCTGCCATTCATAAGCTTTAAGGAAGCATCTTCTAGAAGGTAATGGGTAGTATTCACTTAGGTTATTATAGATATTCGATGAGAGTTTACAGGAGTTACTCTAGAAACCTGAATAGAGAACGAGTTCCTTTCTATTGCTTTCATAAGCTATTTCAGAGACTACTTACCGTATTTTATACTTCACTGTGCACAGACATATAGAAAAGATCTTACTGCCTGTTAATTCTATAGAACACGTCCAGAAGAGAAGCCAGATGAGAATACTGGCTACAAGGACATATCTCAACACAGCACATCTGTTCTTCCCAGCCAGCCCCAATAAACAGTCATATTCTCTGTCCTAAACTGTGGCGTGTCCAAAGTTGGATTTCATCAGTTATCCCTGGGGAAGTGAAGAATCCTCCCTTTTACTTAGTCTTACTTCCTGCAATTGAAAAAAATCTCATTTGCTAAACTGCTGCCTCCATCCCCCCAGGCAAGCTACTGTCTTGCTTTCATAGGCCCTTGTACTTATTTAGGGTTTAAAAGATACTAGAAAGCATTGTGTACTCAGAGGAATAGTCCTCATCAACACAGAGTTTGGCTCCCCTTGCTCTTGGGAGATCTGCATTGTTGTTATCCATCAGCTCAGCCTTCAAACTACCACAGAGATCGTAAATCCAAGTTACGCTCCAATCATCAGTGCTGTATCTCTCGTGCAAAGGCTAACTTAAAAGCTCAGGTACCTTAGGAGTGGAAGCAGATAATAAAACTTCATAGGACTTTTTTTACAGTTTGTGACGTTTAAGCACAAAAATTCATCTCCACAAAAGGAGAAAGATGGTTAACATTGGACTCAAGGCTAGGTCAAAAGTTTAGACTTGGAATGCAACAGACTTCAGCTCTGTGGAGTTTTTACTCAGCCTTAATAACAGATTCTTTTATAAAATTCAAAGGTAGATATATATGTGTATGAGGATATCCAGACCCTGGAATTTGGTCCAAGCCCAGGTCCCATAGGAAGTGAACAGCAAGTGGAATACTCAAGAACATGAATACATGAATGGCTGTTTATTTTCTGGCCAAATTATGTTTTCATTTCTTTTTGAAATCCTATTCCCATTGTCCTGCCAAAGTCACAGCAAATCCAATAATAGCCTTGCCCTTAAGCCTGTTTTTCACCTGTTGGGATTTTTTAAATGTCATTTTTCGTTTAAATTAAGAATATACATGCAAGAGGTCAATGCTTTTTGTCTGTGGAAGAGATTTCTCTCCCTAGCTTTACATTACCATCTATATAAACACCCCCATACTATTGCACACACAGTAACTGATTCATTTCCTAGTCTTGCCATGCAAACCATCCAAAGGCCACGCATCAGTTCGATCTTAAGAGAAGATGACTGGAGATTGCAGTACATGGCAGAAAAATTACTGCAAACTTTTGAAGATAGATCCAGAACTATAGTATTGGATTTCACTCTCCCTTCAATTAAGTCCAGAGACCAGGTTTAAAAACATGAAAGTTTCCATATGCGTAGAACAGGGTAGGCACTTCTAGGTCATTGCATTAAAAACACCTCATGCTCCAGTGCTATTTCTTGAAGATGACTTCTAAGGAAAGTTCAGGAGAACAGACAGAACTAAGGACCTTGCAGGGTCAGATCCACTTTATCAATAATTCAACTCTTGGGAGGATGAGGAGGCTGGACACCAGCCTTACGTTATTGGAAGACAACAGCAGTTTTGTTTCAAATGAGAGACATATCTGAATGTGGTATATCCTTTTCAGAAATACCACCCTAGATCCTTGCAATGCTAATTGTTCCAGAACAAATAGGAGAGCATTCAAAATTTTCACATTTCTGTTCATATTTCAATGATGTCTCTCATGAAAGAAGCAACAAATATTTCAATATTACCAGATAAAAATATTATGCTCTCCTCCCCATAAAATAAGCTTTGGATTTGTGATCCATTTCCTTCTGATCCCTTCCTTCATTCTGAGAAGCACAAAGCTCAAGTCTCAGGAAATGTAAGAGCTGAGGGCTTCAGTGCTAGGGGACTATGACACTTAAGTCTGTGAGCCTGCTGTCCAGTTACTGTAAAAGTAGACAAAGAAAGGGAAAGTAGTAGGGCCTTCCACTGCAACCTGGGAGATCAGTATTCATGTTTGCTGGCACACAATCAGCTTTGTCTCAGTTCCCATTCATAAGCAGGGGATAACAGTAATAGCCCACTTTCAGGGATATGGAAGAGTGAAAGTGTAATTCCTAGATACTAGAGTAGCATGCAGAGCCATGCAGATATTGCAGGTTGGTTCCACCAGTGAATAGAAGCAGTTGTCAATTTATTAACAAATGACAAAAAAGGAAGACCTCAAAACTGTAATCACAAATAAATGACACTGGATGGAGCACCACACCCATGAAACCTGAGTTTCCTGCCACTGACCTGCTAGCTAGCCTCTTAAAAACCTCCCTAGATTCCCATGCCTCGTTCACTTGTGAGACTGAGGCAAAGCAATTTGACTCTAAAAAACTCTTGGAGACCTGTTGATGAAAAATACTGTTTGCCTTAAAGTTTCAAGGTGACAAAGTGCAGGAAAATCTGTAACAAGTGAAAAGAAAGGCTTTTAGCCAAAATTGCAACAATAGCTTTCGGATCAATAACCCCTCTGCATGGTGGTTTTACATTTTACCTACTGGTTACACTCCTTGCAGGAGTTTGGAGAATAGCAAGATTTCCTGCCCACATGGAACAGGCAAGAGACTGCTTTCTATGGTTTCAGCCAAGAGCTAACACACATTTCACAAGTTTCAGTTTCCTTTTCTCCCCAAAAGCACCCCCAGTGATGGGGGCATGGGATGGTGTCTTACCTCCCTGACGTATAGAGTCTTCCAGCACAGACATGGCAATTGAGTCAGTGGTAGCAAGATCCTGTGGGTCACCTGAGGTACAAACCCAGCGGAATGGCCCAAATCCCAGGGAAAAAATGTCCCTGGGAAGAGAACATGTTTCATTAAGAGATAGTTGAAATTCTTTCCTTATTTATCCTGGCTGCTAGCAGCGCTTTTCTTTCATTAGCTGGAGACGGAAGAATTTGAAACATTTTCAATGAACTAATCTAAACAGAAGCATCAAGGACCATTAATTGAGAAACTAAACAGTGCAGTTCCATGCAGCCTCCGACTGCTGTATAAAAATACAGTCAGGCCAGAATTTTGATAGAAATATTAGGCAGTCCAATCAAACAAGTGCATCATCAGATGAATTGCAATTTTTCTTTTGTTTCATCAAATATGTTCTCCCTGCTGCCTGGTCTTTTCATCCTTAACCCAAGCTAACTCTGAGTGCATCTACACTATCAGACAAGTGTAAGTTCTGAACAGGAGCCTGAGTCCAGACTCATTTGCTGTCCACATTGTTTACACACAATAGTAAGACACACTTCAGTTGAGTTCCAGAAGAGATCTAATCTGGTTGGTGCCTTACTCTATGTTCAAGCTCTCATTCACATGGTATAGGCAAGTTAAGCACGAGTCAGAGGCAAAAGGTGTTATAAACCCAGACCCACAACAGATCTCCTAAGCTCAGCTTTCATACAAGTATGCACAGCTTGGGTAAGAGGTACAGTCGGCGACATGGGCAGAAGAGTGTCCTATTTCAGACATGCTTTTAACTTCAGTGCAGACATAGGCTTTGATGATTTGGAATTGAGCTGTACTGCTCTAAAGAGACAAGCTCTTAATTTTTAGCACCTAGAAGTGAAGTTATATATATTTACAGTTTGAGGCTGTGACTTGGCTATTCTCTTAAGTAGAACTGCTTAAGTGATGCAACAAAAAAGAAAATGCAGTTATTCACATAAAGAAGTGAAGAGTTTTGATTTGGCAATGTTTTAGCTTATCATTCACATATCAGGTGTCTGCTTTCATAAAACCTTTTAATTCTAAAAAGGATAAGCTTTACATCAAATTATCAAGACACGCCATGCCTTTCAGGACAAAATATTAGCAAAATCTCTGCTATCAGAATTTACTTATGTTAATCACATACAACATATCCCTCCAGGTCTGGCTCTTCTTTTCACCTGTACACAGGAAAATGCAAGGAGTAACTCTGAGGAATTCAATAGAAAACATGAGCATGATGCTTACAGCCAACAGGATATCTTCCTAAACCACACTGGGCATTACTCCAGAGTGGAGAAAAATAAGACTAACTCTGGCATAACACCTGTGAAATCAATTTTCCTACCACTGCTGTTGGCTCCTTTGCATCATTTAGAGTACACTGCAAGATTTGCACTAAGTGGAATCTCTGTAGTACTCTCTCCCTAAACAGAGGGAGTCACAAGGCACCCGAGTGCTTTATTCCAGACTCTCCCCAACATACCCCATGATGTGCTGAACGTAGGAAGGATATCGAAATTCAGTTTTATTGGCTCCTCTTTTCTCAACATCAGCACCTATAAATGAATTTTAATAGTCAGTGCCTCGATGAAGAAAAACTATAAAATGTAAATCCAGATTGCACCTGGGTTCCCATGAAGGCAGAGGAGGTCAGGGGTCTCAGAGAATGAGAGAAAGAGAGAGACTAAAGAGTTAGCATAACACAGTGGCCAATCCTATCCTACCAACATATAGGGCTGGCAAGATGCATGCAAAATTGTCCTTCTTTCCACCTAACAACTCCAGGATCTACTCACCAGCCCTTTGAGCTTCCAAGAGAAAAGCATTGCCATAGTCCCAAAAAAACATGCCCTTATCAGCTAGTCTGTTAATAGCAGCCACTTGTCTCTTCAGGCTGAAATAAAGAAGGAAACAGTTATTCTTGAGATTGATAAAATATCAAAAAGAGTAATATCATGAACTCACTAAAGACATGGGAGAAGGTGGAGACAGATGGAACTGAAAGATCCCGGACAAATTCAGACATAAACCCATAAAATATCAATTGAGATGCTTTCAGTCTCTGTAGCACCTGTTATGCCTAAATTTTGAAGTGATTTACAGTCATTAAGGGAACATCATTAATTAGCAGAGAGAGGTCACGTCTCTCAGCAAAGAAATGCAGCCAACTGTGAGGTTTGAAGGTAACAACAAAAAACAGCCTACACAAAACTGCAAAACAGTTTAAGTTCACAGAGAAAGTGAGCAGAGACAGAAAAACTGAAAATGGTTAAACATCACTATTCTGGTTTCTCCCTTGGCCAAAGCACCCCAATTTTCCCTTTTTTTCCAGTAGTGGATCATACCCCAAGGACTGCTCTCTGTGATACCCTTTCCACTTAATACTATCTGGTTCTAATCTTAATGCATAGTTGCATATGGAGTTTTACATGCATAGGTGTAACCTCTTGGAACTCTAGAGAGGTAAATCAATGCCTACTAACGAAATTGCATTTTTTTACATCATGCTTAGCTTATTAGAAATTAGTCACTCCCAGAAATTTACCTTTCTGTTACCTTTGTCTTAGAGTAGTATGATACAGAACTGGGGAACCGGAAAGGTCCTGGTAGGTCACTCATCCAAAGTCAAATAGATTATATGCCCGTATTCTACCTTCTACTGGAAAAAGGTCTCCAGCAGGAATGCTCTAGGTGAACAAAACCAGAGCAGGACCCCTAAAGCCTCAAAAGTACCAGCTGAGAACAACACTACAGTTTGCTGCCTCTGTTCCACAATTCTTTTTATATAAATTATGCCAAATTGCTCCCTTTATAATGTTCAATCCCAACTTCACTTGCAAACTTTTAAATCAGGAGTAGCTCAACGAAATCAAGATGCTAAACAGAACCTAGTTACAGTTGCAGCAAGGTGGGAGCAGTGACTGGGTGAGATTGTCCCCTGCTTTTATCCTTCCCTAAAAAACAGCTGGAAGCATGGCCCGCTAGATGGACTCTCTGGCTTACCCATTGGGTTTTTATGCTCTATTCAGTGAACCTAAACCAAGTGGTAGACTACGTGGAATTGTACTTATTGTCCCAGATTCTTGAAACCTAATGCAATTTAGGAATTTATAAAAGTGAAATAAATCATTAGTGTTCAGACCTCTGATCTTATACACAGGAGACTATTCCTAAAATGGTGGGTAAGTGATGTCTGCCAGATTCTGAGTGATAGTTGTACAAAGTTGGGAGTTATTAGCACTGTAGCTCTACTCCAGATTTCTACTGAAATATCAAAGAACAGAAACTTTTTTTGAGAAAGACAAAGATCTGGTCACTTGCAGAGCAACTAAACTTAAAGGTTAAAACATGTATCGCCAAAACATTTACCTCTCTTGTACCAGGGTCCGGAACTTCCCCGGATTGGTGGAAAGGAGCTGCTTTGCTTCCTCAAAGCCAAGCTGTACTGGATAGTATCCCCCGCTGAATGGGTTATGACATGAAGTTTGGTCAGACCCCAAATCGACTAGCAGCTCTCCTGTTGTGTCCAACTCATATACTAGCCTCTCCCTGGGGAAGACAATGAATGGATTGTTTGAACAGAAGCTGTCATTTCACATTCTAGCTCCTCTTTCAGGTGAACTTCTTCCATCTCAAGAGGTTGTTTATAAAGGTATGCCCTTGGCAGGCTAAGTCCTTGTTTTAGCAGTCAGGAGGTGGGAAATGATGGCGATGAAGATTTAGGTGCCACTTTTATACTTCACATTTACCTGTGAAGGAATGCTGACAGATAAGTCAGATACCAGTATAACATACCAGTCTTACTGGTCAGTCTCAACCCTTGGTAGTGGTGTGACAGCAAGATTTGCCATTGGATAAAGTCTTGAGAGTGCCCGAATTTCTATCCATCATCTGATTATTTTTGTTCAATCAATACCTCGATACTTCTATTCTTCACTGAAGTCAAAGACATTTTCTTGCTATCAAATTAGTGAGAGGTCAAAAGGAAAGGGATAAATTCTTTCTTCATCCAAGGAAGAATCTTAGGGATTTATTTCCCTAAGAAACTAATTGTTCCATAAGGAAAGGAGAAGGTGCATAGGAAGCAACTAGGAACTGGAACTCGAGGATGAAGACTACCTCTTTTGATAATACAGTTTTTCATGATCATCTAGAGTAATGAACTCAGCACTAGGTTTAACGCCTCTTCTCTTCCAAGTTTGGGAACTAATTCCAGGTTGATCAACAAGCAAGAGTATTAATATATCCATTATCCATATATACTACTTACCATAGATCTACCACATTCCCATGGTAACCCAAACTAAGGGCAATTTTATTCTTTCTTGCATCTCTAGAATAGATTAAAAAGATTGGTTGAAGAAAACGCACCTCATGTAATTCCATCTTGCAATGTACAAATCACATACAGAGTCAAACCCAGCAAAAAACTCTATATGTAGTTTCCAACACTCATCTCAGCAACAGATCTTTAAGGTTTATGTAATTGTTAATCACCGATTCCAGAAAGCTTGAGTAGTGCAAGTGTAATATTATTTGTAATTGCTTTATGCATATTCATGAAACTGAATGAAGACACATTCAACATATATAACTGATATGAAGCATTGGTAGTGGCTTGCAGTGTGCATTGGTAGTCACTAATAATGAGTGCTGCTGTTTGGAAGGGTGGATTCACATTCAAAAAGCAGACCTGGAATAAGTAGAGGTGTCCCCCAACGCCTTCTATATGCACACTACAATGGCACAATGCAGAAAGATGTAAAGTGAGGATTAGGAAGCAGAGATAAACCCACTGAATTATGTTACAAATCATACCTAAGGCGAGCAATGCAACAGTCCAGGTTGTTAGAGATTTCCATCAGCCATCCCTGCTTGTGACGTTTCAAAAGTGCTGCTTCATCAACCTAAGAAAAATAGCAGAGATCTTAAAACTCCTGGTTCCCCTATCCAGTCACTTTTACCTTTAGTTTTTCAATTAGCCTGCCAGAAAGAGTAGCAAATAGGTAGAGGGAATAGCACTGCCTTGGCCTTAAGAATACGGACTCATTGTTCAAATATTTATTTTTCACCTCTGAGGTTTTTTTTACACTTTCACTTCTCTTTTACTCCGGGCTCGAAGCAAGAAAAAAAAGACTTTTGATACATCACTTCCCAGAATATTTTACAAACCAAAAATTATCATTAAAATCGTACAAGAAGTCATATTTTTCTGCCAATTTTAATTATTCTTACTGTTTCTTTTCATGATTACATTGAAAAAAAATGAAAGCCAAAATGTTCCCAATTTATTTTTCAAATCTGGGTATTTTCTGCAAAAATAAAATTTCTATTTAATTAAGGAAATATTTTATTTGACCAGCTCAGAGATAGACATTTCTGCCAGACTGCCCAGATGAAGCAATGGTTTGCTGAATAAAATTGACCCTCACTTTTGTTCTTTGACTGCTGGTTGAAAATTTCAACCAAATATGGAAAAGAAAAGAGGAAAGCATTTTCTTGTCCCAGCTGGCCAATGCCTCTGCAAAATGCAATGGATCAAAACAAAACTACGTCTTTAATTCCCTCTTAGCTCTTTGAAGCTCCAAACAAGCTCGATCCCAAATCTGTGCTGTCTTCTGGACTCAGCTTCTGTGCGTGTCAGTGTGTATATGCATAGGAGACATAGGATAAAAATATAAATGGATAGACAAACTGTGGAGGCTTTGGCACAGATTCCATATTAATGGTTCAATGTACAAACTTGCACATCATTAATACTTTTATAATGAGCTATCAGTGGCATAAAGCAAGTGGTAAAATTATTTCAAGCCAATTTTCGGTGGTAGCAGCAGATTTAAACACCCACAGTGGTGTGTGTACATAAGAACACATAACCTGAGTATCTTCTAGTATTTCATTACAGCATTTTTACTTTTCTATAATCCACTCCCATCATTTTCATTCTATTATTTCTCATTAACAAAGTATTTATATGTAAATTAAATAAGTTCTGTATTCAGGAGTCGCTTGAACACCAGGAAACCTTTTCTTTCCTAATTATCCTTGGCATGAGAAACCTTCCATAATTTCCCACATCAGTAATAAAGACTATCCTTCCAAAACCCCAGATTATGGTAATATCAGTGTCACTGCCAATGGAATTATTCAATAAAGTCAGGTGCTGTGGGGGACAGCTTCTTTGGGAGTTATTTAAATCAGCACAGGAGGAAAGATATTAAATGGTCTGTATGAATTACAGGAATTTGCTTCGTTTAAAGCTCAGCATAACACAGATCAGATCTATTTAAATCTGTTACCACATCCTACATATTTTACTTTAGCTGTCTCTGACAGTCTTAGTCTTTCACAGACTTACTAGCACAGTCAAGAAAACTAGCTTCCTTTGAACCAAGCTTTAAAAATATGCTAATTTTTTGATCAGCATCTCAGTAGTTTAAAAACTTGCACAAACATGATGAGCTAATGTCACCTCCAGTGTAACCCTAGAGAGCTTAGTGCAGCTCAGAGGAGATAGTCTGGCCCTCCACACAATTATTTCATAAAACTACAATCTGCTTCATGTCAAACAGAAGAGGTGAAAGACTTGCACCATTAATCCCTTCTGTCTGAGCTTCGGAAGCCCTGGCTGACAAAATGACATCTCTTGCACAATTCATCAACGCTATTTGCATAAATAGTTCCTTAAATAAATAATATGTACATATATATAGCTGTCCACATGTGCTCCTGAGACTCATTTCCGACAAGGATCATCTCACAGGAGATAAAAACCAGGCGATATTCAGTCTCCTGAACAAAATCATCTGTAGCCGTAGAGATGAAAAGGACAAAGGACTGCTGTGAATCACATTCACTGGAATCTTTCTTTTGTATTCTAGCATTTGAAAGATCATGATGACAGAGTAGAAGTCTGAATAAAGACAATTTATTCAATAATAAATTCAATAAATTTATTTCGTGTGCAGGGAGTACCTGATGAGATCTCAAATACATGCAAAACTCCCATGTTGACAAAAACACTTTTGCACCATCATTGTGAAACAGACAAAACCCTAACCTTCCATGAATAAAACGTGAGCTAGCCAGAGCAGGTCACATTTACTGCATGCCACGTGGGCAGTCTGACCCATTATGTTTTGAAATTTCATTATAATTGCCATCGGATGGATTGCAATATTCTTACCCTTTTCATTGCAGCAAGTGACGTGCCCACAGCAGAGGTCTGCCAGCTAATTTTCTCCATAAATGACTTTGGCTGAGAAGGCTAAACTCCCACTCCAGTCAGCTCTGACTGGAGTTTACTTCTCAAAAATCTCTCTTCCTCTGGAGCAGTTGCAAGAGCTCATCAACTGCAGATAGTCAAAAAGAGCTCAATGCATTTTGGTCGGTCTTATATCTGCTCCACCAAGAATGTTTCCCGCAGTGTATTGAATTCAAAGGTAGTCATGAGGAAAGAAATGCATGGAAATGTTTACTGTTTCTCAACAGTCAATATCATTAAAGATATTCACTGCCATTTTCACAGAACTGCAGAGCAACCTTTTCTGTTAAAAATCGTTGCAGTGGTTTTGTCCGTCCTTCCATCTGATTTGTCAGAACAGAACCCTGTGATAAGCATAACAGCTGAAAAATGCATGTATTAGGAGAACCTATTGTTACTTTTTACGTGAAAATGTATTTCACTCAAAACTTACAGGCATATATACTTAACCAAGATTATGATGTTGGTGTTCTGCATTGTATATGATCCAGTGGATCCTATCACACGCCATACCGATTGCTTGGACATTAGAAGTCTCTGAATCACAGATGGTTATTAGATTCTCTTTGTTTATGGGAGGAAATAGCTGGGCTATTTTAATATATTTGGAACAGAGAAACATTACATCAGGATGAAAGACTTTCTACAAAGAATAGATGCTGTGGGTGAGCTTCAGGGAACAGGGAAAATGGTACTACAGAACTTCTCCCCCATCAGCATTTTCCCTTAGCAGAACTTACCTTCACTGTCTACAAACTTGTAGACATAAGTGCTTGTAATTATCCCCACCGTCTCCATACTGAAGCCAACTTTAAAATTCCCACTTTTACAAAATCCCATTGACTTCAAAGAATCACAACACCAAGAAACTTCGTTAGTCTCAGCCTGGATGACTGACTCATACCAACATTTTTAACAGGTACTTTCCATTGCACCTGATAAGGGTGCCAGAGGCACAATTAATTGTGATTAATCATAATGTAACTAACATCTTTTTAACATAGACTTTTTCAGCATAAGAGGGTGCAGTTCCCATGGGAATTGCTTGCGGAAGTTACAGCCTTTCACACATGAAATAAGGGTAGCTCAAATACTGAGACAGGCTTATCTGACAGCATCATTCTGCATTATTTGTGAAGGAATCCTAAGAAGTTACAGTCCATATCCTTACAGTCTGATCCGGTGAGTGAACAAATAGAGGGTGAAATAGCAGTGAAAAATGCTTAGCAATGAAAAGTACAGACAGATCTTAGAAAAGAGTATCTTTCTTTGAGTTTGGCTTGCCAGGGTTACTTGAGGACCATGTCAGACCAAGAGAATGAGGGTTCTGATTCAGCACATGAAGGAGAAATGACAAAATGAAAGCAGCATTGCTCTCACCTCTGCAATGATCCCCACACACCCAGCAATGACTGCAGCCTTTGCTTGAGCCCCACTCATCCCTCCGAGGCCAGAAGTAACAAACACCTTTCCGGACAGGTCTTCTGCCTTCAAGTAGCGACGGCCTGCATTGAGCACTGTGAGCTGCACACAACACAGCATAGCAATTATCAGGAGGTATTTTTCCTAGAGTCCCTGAAATTTAAAAATCTTCTGTCCCTTTTGCAAGCAGAGTTTGAAACTCAGGGGTCACTGGGAAAGACCCCTGGGAAAGAAGGAAACCTGTTTTAAAGTGATGTTATGAAACCATCTGTCCTGATTATGTTTATTTCTCTCACGGTGAAATACAATAGAATAATCAGTGGTTCCCAACATGCTGCTCTTCGGCTATAGAGACTTATTCAGGATGGCTGCAAAGGACAGCTGAGGAAAACAGCTAAGAAAACAAGCTAAGAAAATGTTTTTACCTAACACATTTGGTCAATTCATACTTCACTTATTGCAGCTAGATATGAGCTCAGATTGAGACTTTGGTTGCAGATTCCTTCAGGTCTGTATTCTGGATAAGATGCCAGGGACTATCTGAGCGGAAGGACACTAATTCCTTAAGGAGTGGGCAATGAGAATTTCTTTGGTAGCCAGAACATCCTCTTATAGCAATCCAATCCACTCCAGTCCCTGGTCACTGTGGGAGAAAACCTCCTCCAAAAGGTACTGACAAACAGACCTTTCCGCAGTTTCTTACCACAGTCCCGTGGACTATTCCCTGAGGCCCAATGTAGCAGTAGCTCCCTGCAGTCATCTGACCGTACCTAGCAATAGCAATGAACACAATTATACCACGTTACTCAGGCTGGCATGAATTCTCTACGTGTCTACGTATGTTTCCAGTACAACAACAAAAAAAGTCTGTGCTTCAATTCATTGTTAAAGATCTGCTATTATCAGATTCACAACTTAACTGAGTTTCTTCATTAGCAAGGCACCAACATGTTTTCAGAAGGTCACTTAGCTCTTAAAATTGAGTTCAAAAATGCATGGATCAAAAAACTGAGTGTAAACTTGTTCTGGTATTTAGCATAGTGACTAGGACACAAGGACACTCCTTTTCACATTGTTGACATTTTAAGCCATTGGTTTCCAGTGGCACTCCCTCTTCTAAGTTACAGAGTCACTTTTGAAGTTGCTACCCTAAATGGTTGTCCATAGTCCCGTGAAATTCCCAGGAAAGTGGCAGTGGACATTCTCTATTCATGCCCATTCTTCCAGCTTCCTTATCTGTACACACCCAGCTCTCCAGCGGTTTTAATTTATTCTTTCCATGGTACACAACAGAATAATAATCCTGCTCATCAACTAGATGAGCAATAAAAAATACATAAATGATCATTCAAAAAATAAAAAATTATAACTTTCTACTTCAAAGCTTTCTCTTAGTGCAAAGGAATGTTTTATAACTTGTGTTTTCTGTAGATTGCAAAACAACCACTGCAAAGTGGAACCAGCCAGTGCTATAAGTAGGTTATGATTAAGGCTTCAGACTGTAATTCAGCCAAGTCCCACACATAAACGTAATACTAATTCCTAGCAGACCTCAATTACATCCTTATATATGAGGCTGAACATAACTCAAACTCCTAAGTAATTCCACTTAAGTGTGCATTCATGCTTTGTAGCATCAGGACTTTGTGCAGCACAGTTGAAATCCATCTGCATTAGAAATTGTAACCAGCCACTGCTTGATGTCTGAATTACATTTTAGTTAAGTATTTGATATATTTTAATAGTGAGGTATCTTCTTACATTGTTACTCCCAAAGCAAACATCTTCTCATATTCATCTCTGGTGGAATAGTTGGGAATAACCTAAGAAAATAATCGAAAGAAAACCCAGATAAGCAAATTGGAGATTTAAGCAGATCTTCTTAACAGCCTACATTTCTCTATGTCACACACATAGAAAAACAATGAAAACCAGGAAGAGTAATTCCAGTGTTTTATTCCATGAATTCTAGTATTAGAAAAAAGATGTCTGGTCTTTCTGGCAGTGTGACTGTCATGCAAGTTTTAAGGAAAGCAGCACTCTAGCCACAAAACTAGCCTGCAGAGAGATAGATATTGAATGTCTCAAAAGACTGGCAATGAACCAGTATGTTCACTTGTCCAGCTGTTCTTCCAAGCGAAGCAATCCAGATATCTGAACATCTGATGAATAGTCATCTGTTTGCCTATTGAGGGCTTTTAAATCTTCCAAACTGAGCCTAGCTGAACTGTTTTGGTCAAGAACACGTACGGCTTAGACTCAGTTAAACAGAAGCCGTCTAATAAGGAGAAGGTTGTTCCCTCCGTCACTGCAGACCAGCACACTTGAGGTGAGAGCAATTGTCCTGGAATAAATGCTGCAGAGTTTGGACTCCAGATTCTCTTGTGTGCTGTAGTTAAGTTCAGGTAGTATAAATAATATTTTAATTCAGCAAACGCTTGAAAACTAAATAGAAGAGGAGAAAAAAGAGACAACAAATTACTAATACCTACCATGCCATTAGTAATGATTAATCGAGGAGCATACTGATGGCTGGGAAAGAGTCCCAGAGGATGTCCACTGTACATTACTAGTGTTTGGTCTTCAGTCATCTCTGACAAATAGTGCATTACCAACCAGAACTGAAAGGAAAAGCAAGGAAGGTGAGGGAATCTGTTTCCATCTCACATTTATGTTTCTTTGTGAAGCTGCTAAACTTTGAGTATGAAGGCAGCTATAGAGATAATGAGGTGTATTCATATGGAGTAACAGCCAGAGCTCTCAATACATTTTTGCTTTTATAAAGTCCATTAAGAGATATCACTCAGCAGGAAACATAAATCACCTACTAGCAACAGTCTGAGTAAGTTCCAGAATAACTCTCCAGTACAAACCCCAGAAATCCTTCATTTTTAAAGCCATTCTAATTTTATCTTGAGGTTAACCATTTGGATCTGGCACTTTTCTGGCAATCTTTCCAAAGCCAAACTGCAAATTTTTCCCTATAAAGTGATTCAAATACCCATGCATATTGTTGATCATAACCTGAAATGGATAATTCAGCATCTTCTAGTGCTTGTCATCTTTTCAACAAATGGATATTACAATGTGCACTTAAAAAATGACATAATTTTTCTTCTCAAAGAAAAAAAATTCAGCTTTCATTATTGACAGTGAAGAAAGTCCTTGAAGCACCCAGGAGTACACAAATAAATGCACCTCAACTTTGTCTGCATAATTTAACAGTTACGCTTGATGTATGCCAAAAAGTAGGCTTTGACCATCCGGGCTGCCTATAGATTTGACTCACATCCATCATTGTCTATCATAAAGCCCATTATATTCCACAGGACTTTTAGTATGCGACAACTAGGCCTGAGAGGACCTTTCCCATGCAATATTGGAATTCAACAGTAGTTTGAAACTAGAGTTTCTGTAGGGACACAGAGACAAACTTTTGAGAAAAAAAATGGAACTGCTGATCAAAGAGACAGCAATATCAGTTGCAACGGGCACTTAACCTCTCTTGTCTTTAATCTGAATTAAAAGTGGCACAGATTTGAAGCCAGTCCCTTCTAACCCAGCTCATTTCCAAGCTGCAAGGTCAGTTGAGCAGGACAGACTTACTAGAGTTACTGTCTTGCTTTTTACATTTTGTTTCATGAAAAATGTTGAAGAATCAAATTCTGGTCCTAGGACAGAAGAGGTAACTACCTGAACTCTCAACTCTTTAGCAGGCTAGGAAAAACATTGCAATAAAACTAGAAGCTGTAAGATAGATAGATCTTACTGCATTGAAAGGCACAACTAGGAAGAAGGAGGAAAATGCCTTTCCTAGCTTAAAGAACAATGCGGTTGTCTGTAGGCTTTTAAAGTTAGCTCTGGACATTGTTCTTTCTTTTAAAATTTTTCAGAAGAAAGCACAGGTCTGCGTGGATGATATAAAGCAAACTGAACCTTTTCACTGGGAACTTTGCAATGACAGGTTTCCAAAAAGCATGCTGTTTTCAAGCCACAAACAGAACAAAATGTTCTGTCATAACTGAATCATTCATGTGATTCCTACTCTAAGTAAGCAAAAACAAAAAGGTTTTGTTTGTTCTGCTGTGAAACAACTGCAGGTCATAGCGCTGGCTTGGATGAGAACAAGGGAAAAGAGAGTATTTCTGACTTTGGCAGTGGTTCTACTTCACCTTGCAGCCCAGCATCTGCCCAAGGGATGTCAGTCCAATACAGGCTACTATATAAACTGCTGGCACTGCCCACATCAGCAATGCTGCAAAACTTACGTAGTTAACAGGCATTAGTTAACTGGCATATACTAATTAATACACAGAATAAAGAAATGGTGTGCACTGTTTTGCCTCAAAAGCTGCCTAAGACTTCTACTTAACTCCCATTTACTAGATTAGGAAACTGAAGCATGAGTTTTCTCTCAGCCACAAATGAAAAATCCCAGTCAAACTGAGAAGAAAATCCAGGTTCCATGCTACAGTGAGGAACCCATTCCTCTCCCCGAATTGCACCTTCATTTACATGTTAGTTTTGCTTGTATTTTTTTAATAAGCAAGAGGCCAGATTCAGGTAAAGCCACAACAAGGGGCGTACGTGATCCTTTATGACAGAAGTTGGCTCCTTAAGTGAACTTTTGCTTATGTAAGCTACAGAATCATGGAATCATAGAATGATTTAGGTTGGAAGGGACCTCAAAGATAATCTAGTTCCAACCCCACTGCCACGGGCAGGGACACCTTCCACTAGACCAGGTTGCTCAAAGCCCCATCCAACCTGGCCTTAAACACTTCCAGGGATGGGACACCCACAACTTCTCTGGGCAACCTGTTCCAGTGCCTCACCACCCTCACAGTAAAGAATTTCTTCCTAATATCTAATCTAAATCTACCCTCTTTGAGTTTAAAAACATTACCCTTCATCCTATCACTACACTCTCTGATAAAGAGTCCCTCCCCATCTTTCCTGTATGCCCCTTTTAGGTCCTGGAAGGCTGCCATAAGGTCTCCCCGGAACCTTCTCTTCTCCAGGCTGAACAACCCCAACTCTCTCAGCCTGTCCTCATAGCAGAGGTGCTCTAACCCTCTGACCATCTTTGTGGCCCTCCTCTGGACCTGCTCCAACAGGTCTATGTCCTCCTTATGTTGGGGGCTCCAGAGCTGGATGCAGTACTCCAGGTGAGGTCTCACCAGAACAGAGTAGAGGGGCAGAATCACCTCCCTNGATTTTTGCACCTTCAGGTTCCTTAGATGGTCTTGAACCTGATCTCCTACAGCGGGCAGCTCTTCATTCTCCCAGTCCCTGCCTTTGCCTTCTGCGACTTGGGCAGTGTGACTAGAGCACTTGATGATGAAGACTGAGGCAAAAAAGTTGTTGAGTACCTCAGCCTTCTCCATATCCCAGGTAACCAGGTCTCCCATTTCCTTTTGGAGAGGGTGAACATTTTCCCTAGTCTTCCTTTTATCACTGATGTACCTGCAGAAGCTTTTCTTGTTGCCCTTGATGTCCCTGGCCGGATTTAATTCCATCTGGGCTTTAGCTTTCCTGACCTGACCCCTAGCTGCTCTGTATTCCTCCCAGGCTACCTGTCCTTGCTTCCACCCTCTATAGGCTTCCTTCCTTTTTCTGTTTGAGTTTGTCCGTGAGCTCCTTGTTCATCCATGCAGGCTTCCTGGTGTTTTTGCCTGACTTGCTCTTTGTTGGGATGCATCACTTCTGAGCTTGGAGAAGGTGATCCTTGAATATTAACCAGTATTCTTGGGCCCCTCTTTCCTCCAGGGCTTTATCCCATGGTAGTCTACCAAGCAGATATCTAAAGAGGCCAAAGTCTGCTCTCCTGAAGTCCAGGGTAGCGAGCTTGCTGTGCACCCTCCTTGCTGCCCTAAGGATCTTGAACTCCACCATTTCATGGTCACCGCAGCCTTGTGCTTCATATTCCCCACCAGCCCCTCCTTGTTGGTGAGAACATGGCCCAGCATCAGAAGGTCCAGAATCAGAAATCAAGATCTTCCCAGACTTCAGGAGTGATGCTACCCTTAAGGGTGAGGTAGCTTCCTACCTGTGCCATTTCTGTTCTGCACTGCAAAACTCAATGCCACATCTCCACCTGTTCCCACTCTGTGACCTTGGGGCATACCAGAGGCTGCAGGAATGATGTGGGTTTGGCATTCACAATAACCACATTTATGCAAATCCAGACACTCAGGATGGTTGTTCATTAAATGCCCCTCCTGCCACCACACACCTGTAGATCAATCAGACCCAAAGCATTCTTTTTCTTGAGAGAATAAATTGAGCTCCTAGATAACATAAGTCTAAATATGTTGCTGATGCCAAAGATCTCCTGAAAATGTTTCCCACATGCATTTTGCAGTCCTTGGATTAAAGCAAGTGTATTTGTTGCCATTTTTGGATAGAGAAGGAGAAAAGAGACTGTACAACCACACCTTAAACATCCCAGCTCCAATTTTAGACAGGCTTTTACCCACCTGTTTACCCACCCATTATTCTCAGAAGATATGGGATAATGCTGCTAGGCCTGACAGTAAAAAGCACTATGATCTGGCCAGCTAGCATGTAAATATTTACAGTGAATCTGATTTGCTTGGTAAAAGACTCAGGATTGCACTTTCTTAAATCAAAGCTTTTTTTTTTTTTTTTATTCCAGTACTTGTTGTGAAAAATGTTGCAAAAGTACCAGAAACAAGCAAAATATATGCTTTTTTGTTTCCTAGAATTCATTTTGACTCTAAAATCATCTGTGCAAAATGCACAGGCACATACAAATGTATCAGAGAAAGACAAAGAACTGGTCTTTACATCATCATACACAGCTTGGTACGTTTATGGTATTATGTTTAGTATGTCTGTTGGGCTATTTGTGCTCTCCTTACTAAATAAATCTCTCCCCATCTATGCAGTTCGTAACTGAGCATTCCTCTACCCAGACAGGATGCTTTGGAGTATTTTGAGACAACGACTGCCAAGAATTTTCACAAACTGCCTAAGCAGAATGTGCATGGGGGAGGGTGAAACTAGTTTTGTGAAACAAGTTGCAAAAGCAGCAATGATGTCCTACCTGCGCCCAGTTGCTGAAGACCTGCCCATTTCCTCCATAAGTGACAAGCTCCTGAGGAAACTGAAAAAGACAATTTAACAGTAAGGCAACCACTTTTCTGAAAAATTTCACTGTATCTCCAAGCTATTTTTTTAATCTCAGTAATAAACCATTTCTATAGCTTATTGCATCAACACTCTCTAGATTCCTGAAATCAGAAAATGCCATCAAAAAAGGTGATAATTTAAGAAAAAAAAAATTAAAAATTCTTTTTAAAAATGAAATGTTTGTTAATGTTACAATGGTATTTCGGATGCAGAACACTGCAAAGTGCTTCCTGGATTGCAGTTTCGGTAACAGACAGAGATCGCAGTAAACTCCCTTAAACAGGGACTGAGGGAGCTTACAGTTTGGTTGCTACTGGCATTTACAGCTGGAAGAGTCTATGGCCAGCAGGGCATAGTTGCATGGCCTCTCTCCTGCCATTTGTAAAAAGCTGCATTACACTGGGCAGTGCTTGTAAGGTTGGACTTTGGTCCTGTAATCCTCTGTTCTTGAGGGACGAGCTTTCAAAGATACAGGAAGCATCAGCACTGGTTTCTCAACATCTGTTGTGGAAGAATGTACTAGAGCTGAGCTCTACCTATCTCACAGACGGCGACCAAGCTCCTGTACTAAAGGACTTGATGAAAAAGACCCCAAACCCAGGAATCAAAGCATAACCACAAGAAAAGTATAGAATCACCTTTAGTCCCTTGCAGGCTTAGCCTCGCAGAAACGGACATTCTAGCACATCACTCTGTAAGGAGGCCGCCGTGGCCGTACTGAAATTTGCCTGCTTAGCTAACGCACAGCAGCCAGCTCTACCTGTACAGGGCCTGGCACCTACCTTGGAGCACAGAACCAGCAAAAGGCCTATGAACAACTAAAATCCTATTCAATCCATGGAAGGAGGATTATCTGCACAAGGATTAATTTCACCTATATACCTAAATTCTTCAGTTTTTATGTGAGAGCACATACAGGAAGCAGCTTGCACATTTGCAGCTGCCCTATGAATCCAGCTTCCTTATTTTCCCTGTACCTTACCTGAGCCACTGAGGGATCCAGATTATTCATGATCATCAACATAATGGCAGCAGCTGATTTGGTCTTGCAAGGGTAGTCTCCTATGGGGTATGCTCTGAAAAGGCAGTCACAAAAGTTTAGGAGAGTCACTCCAACTCACAAGGGCAACCACAACACCATACCCCCCAGAAATATCCCGGCATGCCAACACATTCATTTGAGTTGCAGGCTTTTATTCAGGGCGGGGGCAAGGAGAAAGTGCTGATCTGAAATGACAGATGTACCATAAGAGGCAAATCAGGTTTTAATTGTTATCAGAACTAAGCAAAAAACAAAATAGTATTCAGCTTATCATTTGCTGAATCAATTAATCACAACTGGTTATAAATATGGTGGCCAAGATCTCTCATTGCTTTTTAAGTGGATTATTTTGGGGATGCTGGAACTGGCCTCTGTAATGCAGTTACCAGGCCAAGCAGCTAAGTCCTGCAGCGCCAAGGGAAATGGCATCAGTGGAAGTTGCCTTCAGGCTCATCAGACCTTGTTATTTAAGATCCTATCTAAGAAAACCAATCAGTTTGAATTTCAGTCCAAAAAAAGCTCTCAAAAACTGAACTAGTTAGGAGAAACACGGGTCTCTACTGAATAAGATGCATTTCATCCAGAAAGTAGAGAGGTGAGATATGGGAAACCCTCATAAAGGTATTCTGAGTCAGGTTTCCTAGCACTAATGTGCTTCGGTGCCAATTGCTGCGATCATCCCACTATTACCTTCTCCTCCATCTGTTTGTTATATCAAACCGCTCTAAAACTTCTAGTCCTCGATTTATACTGCAGCTCTTCAGGGCAGGGACAGTTCCTCTGCTGTCTTTGCGCAGGTCTTAAAACAATTGTGCCGAGACCTTTAAGGTATGGCACCAAAAGGAAGTATAACAATTAATCCAGAGTTTTGCTCTTTCCCTTTCTGTAAGCAACAACACCATTACAGATGCTGAACATTCCTAAAGGTAGATAGGATCATTTGACATGGTTTCTATATTATCTTCCTTTTCTTGGACCATAGGTCTTCACGGCTGGACACTTGCTTTGTACGGGGAAGACAACTGAAAATGTTAGGCTAAAGAGTGCCAACTACAAAAAAAATTGGACATCCGCTGACCAGCTCATGAGCCAAGATCTGGAATGTATATTCTACAGATTTAGAGAATGGACTCCTCCCATGATCATATGCACTTTATCCTACGTTTTTACACCAGGATACTAAAACAAATGCCTTGTAGTCATTGCCAAACCAGGAGGGAAAGCATTTGAGTTTTTCCACAATACTTTTTTTATTAGTGTTTTCTGCTTTTCTAAGCTTGATGTGATAAAATAACAGGATTTCTGTGGAATGACAACAATTCATCAAGAGGAGTTATTTCCACATAATATTGCTTGACATAAGAAATGCAAAGTTCAGATATCAGCTGAGTGTGCTGGTATGGGAACATGGCTGTCAAGTGGAACAGAACCAAGCTGGCCTGTGCTCCCTGGGACATACAGAACAAAAATCAAATAGTACCAGACTACAGAGAACAAAAGGTGTTTTCTTAATCTGAGACTGTAAGAATCTATTAGAAAGAGTGATGGGTGAAATGGTCACAAAGAAAAAAATATTTGAAGCTATCAAAGAGTCACTGATGCCAGTGATGGAAACAAGCTGGTGGACTGGCTCATCCAAGCCTACTTGGAAGGTGCCCTCATCTGCAGTTCAGGACTACAGTCTTATCAAGTCCAGCTCTGCAATAGCTTTCAGACAGTCTTCCAGTTGTCCTACCCGTAGCTGAATTTGCAAGAGCTGACCCCACACTAATATGGACAGCACAGAAATATGGATGTCCATGGAAATCAGAGTGCTTTCTAGTTGCTTGCTTTATTCAGATTTCTGTACAGACATTAACCAGGCCCCTGCTGGATGCAAAAAGGAATCAATCAGTCTAAAAAAAGCAGCTAGCCCCTGGCAGCCCTCTCTAAAACTGTTCTGCTTCACAAACATTAGCCCCATCAACCATAGAATGAAGTGATGCTCCAAGATCAACAGGCACAGCATATTACAAACCAGGGTCAGACACAGGTTCCAATGATGGAAAAATGTACTGTCTTTCTATTAAGCCCAGAAAGCCTTCTCTGGAACTCTGGGAAATAACCAGCCGCTCACAGCAGGTCTCAACCCATCCACTCATGTGATCTTACCACTTGGTTCAGTTGAGACTTGACTTGCAGCAGCTCAGGACTACTGCAAATTTTCTGTCCAGGTTGCAATCAGAGGTCATCAGTAATAACTGGCCTCTAGAAACTAAAACTTACCATGGGTCAGAGCACTTGGATCTCTGTGGATGGCAAAGCTGGCATTACCAAGCGCACAACCTTGCACAATCCTTTCCCTGTGTTGAGTGGTGCTGAGCTTTCCAGCAGCACGACTGTCCTGGACCTGCCACAGCTTATTGAGAAGGGTACACACTGTCTCCCTACTAGTCCCATGGGACTCTCATGAGGACAGAGAACAGGATGAAAGCTGGAGAATGGAGATCACTGGTGTGTAGCTTTACAGAAAAGCATCCCAAAACATGCACTATCCCTCACTGGAAATTAAACCACTGCTATCTAATGATACACAGAACATCCAATTTATTCAGATGATGCACTTCATTAATATGTTATGACATGAATTCTACAAGAGGTAAATTAGGACACAGCAATGCCACCCATTAAAAGTCAGTTTCACAGGTGAAAGCTGGTAAGCAAATGGCAGCCAAATACAACGTGAACCATCCAGTCCTTACCTCATCTCAATATCTGGAAAGAATCTGTACATATAGATATGGCCATATAGCCTGAGTTCTTCAGCAAATTCCAGTGCCAGCTTCTTTTGTATTTCAGGTGGGAAATAACGCAAGGCATTGCACAAAGCCAGCTGCCAAAAAAAACCCAAGAGAGACAAAAATCAAGATAAAAGAGAAATGGAGGTAAATGGGTGGCCCTGAACTATAATCAGACACAGCTGGAAGCCTGCCTAAGCTATCGCAAGGATGATATAATTTAAAAGGCCAAGCTCACACCAGGGGAGCTCCATTCCTGCTTTCCTATTGAAGTGTTTCCACCTGCATCTTTCCTTGTAGATTTAATTGCTGTACACATGTAACCCTCCTCTTCCCACCCCCCTACCTGTGAAATCTGCATGGAGAGACCTTCAAGATTTAAGTAGTGCTCAATCCCATCAGTATTAGACATGGATGAATTCCCTCTCACAATGCTAGGGGGCACTGAGCTACCAAGGAAAAAATTGTTCAGAAGTCCTTAGACTGAGACCCTGAACTCCTAGAGAAGTCCCTACTGTACTTTCCATTCAAAAAAGGCACATTAGCCCTGCGCTATGTGACATACTCCCAATGAGACTTGGGCTAAGTTTTTTTAAAGATTCACTACATTTAGCATCCTAATGTATTGCAAAGGGTGGTGGTTTACATTATTTTATTGATGCTACAGGTATCACTTCCAAATTAGCTAAAGTGATTACTAGGCACTGAATTAAATTCTGCAAATGATACTACATGGATTATACTCCCTATTGCTTTCAAAGACATTACCCATGGTTTGCAAAGTACAGTATGTCCTTTTGGGTGAAAGAAACCATAAATAAATCACTATCTTTAGTAACAGTCTGTTAAGTCATGTCTCTGTATTCCATGTTCCATTTGATTAAAACCATAATGAGAATAAAGATTTTGTAATCTTTAAAAAGCCAATTTCATGCAAAGATGCTAAAAGATCTTGTAAGTTCCCTGACAAATGGCGACATATCCAAATGACTTTTAGTTTAAGAGATTCACAAATCATATGGAATTTCACATCATCTTTAGGCTAATTTTTAATGGCTGTGGAAAGGATAGTAAGGGATCAAGTTTGCGTCCAAATCTGATAACAGTCTACAAAACAACCAGGGAAGTCCAGTTTAGGAAAGGGCTGAGTATAACAAGGATACCTCATGTTTGTGACACCTGCCATTGGCAGTTCGAAGAGTTATGGAAGCAAACATTTTCTGGAGGAAGTGAAGGCGTAGGCTGTAGTATAGGAAATAGGTATCTACAACAAAGGCACCTAGAACCGAACCATCCAGTCGAGGTATCATCACCATCCATCCTGATACGAAGTCCTGAAAAGCTCTATAAAGCCTGTAGTTCAGTAATAAACCTCCTCATTCAACACGACTATGGTCTGGCTCTTATGGCTAGAGCTCTCCAGCCCCTTCATTTGAGCATGCTGGTCTCACATACCTTAGAGCAGACAGAAAGAACAGTATCTCTAAATCTAAAAATGCCCCATGCTAAGAGAGGTTTTTCTTGGTGTACTTGCTACTGAACAGGCATACGGGTCTGACAATCAGACCAGTAAGTTAGATTTGCCACTCCACACAGAGAATGATAAGGGGGAAAACCTGTTTACCAGATGAGCAAATGCAACTTCCATCACCAAATGCCACCTTACTCTTCTGTTAGATCAGCAGTCATTTTTCAAGGACATGTTATTAATAAACACAAAAATCCCAGCTATATCCACACCATGTCAAAACATGTGAGGATTTTCAAAGTCAATCTCAGTGTCAAGCAGCCATCACAGTGGGTTCTAGATCTAAGAAATTTCTAAAGTAAGAATAAAATCACCTGCACCACTTGCAACAACAAAATCAAGAGGAAAACATTACCACATTTGGCATTTTGTCTGCCTATGAGAACTACAGAGAACTATCAGGATGAGTGTTTTGCTTCCCGTCTGGCAAAGATCACCCAGTCTTTGATCAATGTATTATTTGTATTATTATGAAACTCATGGGCAAATATTTTTCTTCACCCTAAAAATACAAGCAAGCAAAATCTGGTTGGATTTTCAAATAAATTCACTTAGACTGAGCCTCTATCCTATATAATGTTACACATTAGCAGAAGCTGGAATTTTGATGATGCAAACATTAATGAAACATGAACTTGGATGTTATATGAAGAGTGGGAAGGGCGCCTTGGTTGCACAGGCAATAGAGAACTGATCTTATGAAAGAGGACTAACACTGGGGCTTGTTTAGCTTAACGGAACAAAGGTGACATTTGATCACTGTCTCACTGCAGGATAAATGTCAAAGCAGGAAGGAGCTTCAAGGAAATGCTGGAAGATGAATAAATAGCTGTGAATCAGCCATAAAAAATGTAGTCTTGAAATCAGAAGAATTTAAATATAAGAGATTCTGAAGCAGTCTCCTGATAGGAGCGCTTAAAATTTCTTGACTGCTTTATGAAAGGGCAATTGCCATGTACACCAGGAAGAATTTTGCATATTCATTATTGAGTCATAAACTGAATAACCTGAGAAAGGCACTTAAGGTACAAATTCAAATAAGCTGTTCATCATGCTTTTGTGGAAAGGCAATACAAGGCCATTATTCCTTACATTTCATCAAAGGCACCATTATTCTCACCTTTAAGTAGGATTGATTTTACCTATAACTGAGACATTGCACTCTGAATATTAGACATTGTGCATTTGATATTTAGGTGTTCTTCCTGTTCATAACTTCCACTGACAGAAGCTTAAGCTGCATGTGCTCAGCACCTCTGAAAAACTACATCCAGAGTTCATTGGTGTCTTAAAAAAAAAAATAAAATAATCAATTGCACTGATACTCCTGAGCCTGGTAGGTTGCTTTAAAAAACCCACTCTGAATTTGTTGAGTTACTGATTCAGTTCAGCTCAGTGCAGTGCAAGCATCAGATGCAAAGTCTTCCTCTTAGATCTGCCACCTGGATCTAACATTTGATTCTTGTGTTTAAGCTCTAGTCACTAGCAGGGGAGTGATTTCTTGGATTCATAGGCATTTATACAGCAAAACATGATCCTGCTGCCATTTAATCAAGATTCACACCTCTCAATGTCAAGAAAATGTAGTCAAAAGAACCCATGAAATCCTGGTCCTATTGTTCAGCTGTAAATATCTTTGTTGTGAGATTCTCTTGAGAAATCAAATACTGGCCTCCTTGTTAATTAATGTTTGCAGAAGAACCAGTGCCTCTTCAGAAGGAATGGCATTCATTTCCCTTTTCTAATAACATCATCAGGACTTCCAGTTTAAGGATCTTGAGACACTGAAACACTAAGATTTGCAGTCTCCCTGTTTACTGAGGGGGAGGAGAGCATGAGGTGAGGAAGTGATTAGCTAAACTCTACAACAGTTTCATTCTTAGTTCTTCCCTTTCCCAGTGGAGATGTTACTTGCCTCCCACTTGTCCTCTTCTGCCTGATGATGTTCATGCCCAGAGTCTTAGCTGGCACTATTCTCTAAATAGCAACTGTAAAAGCAAGATGGTTATTTCACTTATTATACTTCCTGATAGGTCCCAGTTTAGATCAGCTTGGTTGGGAAGTAAATACGGTGATTTCTGACTGGCCATTGCTATAAATGCCCCATGAGCTGTGACAGTTTAACCCAGGTCTTTATCATCCAGACATTCCAGAATAGGAGCCAACAAGTTGGCCTTCCCAATCCACATCTAAACTTTTTTAAAGTGGCCTCATTTTTGGATGCATAAAGCAACCATTAAGGTCAAACATCCTGCTGCTTCTCCAGAAAGTTCACCAAGAACTTCAGGTGCTATGCAACTTCACAGGCTCTGGTTTTCAGCTCTTTCTACTAGGACATCATGAAGCAGCAATGCCCAGCTGCTCCCTAAGGGATATGGAGCCAGAGTAACACAGCCAACAGGACAGGCATTTCATCAGCCAGCATCCAGCCGCATAGTACCTGAGGGAGGTGATCAGGGCAGCCCAGGGATGGCAGCCAGGTTCTACCAGGAGTCCAGGTCATCAGGCAAGATCATGGTAACATGCAGGTCTGGGGCCAAGCTAGGAATGCAAGTCAGGATCGGGTCTGGTGATGGTTACCACAGAGAGGTAAGGCTCAGAAATCACCAGGAAGGTTCATAGTGGCAAGTCAGCCTGCAGGTTGGAGGCCAGACCAGTGCAGTCCATGGCTGGACACAGCAACAACCCATAACAGCACTAGAAACAGACACATCTCCAACATAACTCAGGTAGGAGTCCCAGGCCTGAGCTTAAATGAAGCCCCTAAACCTATGGGCAGAGGGCATGGGTGGCGATCTCAGTTGAGGCTCGTCAAGGTTATCAAGGCCCATTACTGACCTCAGGGCCCTGTGACAGAAACACAAATGGTACTGCAATCAGGTGGCAGATGATCATGCTGGGGTAGCAGGAAGACTGTAACATGACTTGGCTCTAAGATAAATAAGGGAAGTGCTGCATGGATGAAGACATACCATTTTTTTCTGATTCTGAGCAACGCTGAGAAGTGCACATTCTTCTCAAGTTGCACCAGCTTTACTGGAACGTCAATGAGTATTAAGCATGCAACATCCTTGTTCTGCAAACGACACACCACTAATAGGGTTTTTAGGCGTAGTTTCTTTGTAGCATATTTATATTAAGATACAGATGCTGAGAAAGAGAAAGCTAGGGTTTCCTGAGCTGTGGAGGGAACAAGAGAGGATGTGGCTGTTTCAGGCCTCAGGCAAAGAGCGCCTAAGGAAGAGAACTCAAGAAACATATTAACAGAATCAGCTCTGAGAAATTACTTGATTTATTCAAGAAGATTAAAGTTGGTATGATAGGAAGAATTATATACCTCTTCGGCAAGTCCCTAAAGACACAGAACTTTATAAATCTCACTTACAGGATTTCTATTATAACCACAAAAGGAAGCCCAAGAAAATAAAACATTGGCAGTGCTAAGGTTTATTATTGTAGAAAGGGCTAAAACTGGAATGAAGAGAGGGACAAATCCTGAGGAAATTAGCAGAGCATTATTCACTTCTGTCAAATCTTCCCCTGAGTACTTCAATTAGAAAATGAACACAGTGTCATACATAAAGACAAGCCTCACAATATGCTCAGCATTATATGCTGCCAACAAAATGTGGAAGCTTGTCTCAAGACTTAAAAACCACCCTGTAGACAGAGACAGACAAACTTTTCTATAGTTTTCTGTCTACATGCTTCTCTAAGCATGGAACACCTCTTAAAAAAAAAGATATTTGACCTTTCAGATGTAAAATAAATATCAGCTGAGCCTCCAACTCTGTTAAGAGTTTAAGGTGGAAGATTAAGAGTAAAATAAATCAGAAAGGAAGCTTTTAAATCTTTAACAGTCTAATAAAAAATCCAACTAGCATGACCTCTTATCACATGTGGTAGATAAGAAGGAGAGATGAGGGTAGGATGTTAGTCGACTGGGACCAGAAATTCAGTCTACTGCTGTCTCCCTGTAACACTTAAAGGAGGCAGGAAACTATTCCAGTTTCTATATAGGGAGTGAGGACTTTGTCATGACCTTTCTCTTCCCAGGTAGAGACTAAGATTTGGCATCTTTTGAGAGCTACCATCTTCTCTCCTGCAACATGAACTCCTTCATGCGATAGCAGACTTCTCATGGGGAAAAGTGATTTAGCAAGGGCAAGGGATAAAATGGAGATGATTGGCAATGTTCTGACATGCAGTGAAACTCACTCCCTGCTCCTTTATCTTCACAGCCATCACCACACACCACAACCCCCTTCTGCACTCTTAGTAGCCACACGTCCATGTGTAGAGCTGTCCCAGGCACACACAGGATGTCTCAGCCATGAATGCTCCTGACACTGAAGTATATCCTCTTTGGATATCTGACAGCTGCTCCTCTTTCTACCCTTTGACTAGGCTTGTGGAAGTGGACTTTGAAAGAATTTGGTTGTTGATGCCAGTGGGGAACTCCCACGAAGGCAAGGAAGTTGCGTGCAACTTGTTAGTAGGGGAGGAACTTCTGTGTTCTGACCAGAATGTCACATTGTAAGGGATGTTACATGTGATGAAGCACAGGCTTTCAAACTAAGGATCCCACCTTACCCTCTCCCACACAAATTCCTAAGGGTGTCCTCCCATTGACAATTATTGTCTGCTGATGATTTTTTAAAAATCTCTAACGTGAAATAATGCAATGATTACTTTAGTCTGTACATAGACTATTCAAACAAAGAGACAGGAAAAGAATTACACAACTGAAGACAAATAATTAACTCAACACCCTACAAACTTGCCTAAATTCCAGGACACTTCAGACTACTGGTTAAAATACATTATCTTTGGATCTTTTATGCATATATACAGATGTGTAGCTTGTACTGTGATGTTGATTCGCCACATTTGCTATTTATTGTATTTGAGTGGTTAACTTTCACTCCCATACCTATGCAGTGTTTTTGCAACAGCATTCATAATTTCATCTCCAAGGAACGCCGCTGGATTGACAGGATTGAAGTCTAATGCCTCTTGTTTAGCCGTTTAAAGTCACAGAAGCTGTTGTGCAGCAAATCTCCCTCCTATCAACCTGCTTATCTCTGGGGGAGGAAGAAAGCAAGCAAGCAGAAGAGTTTCCAGTACTCTGTTCCGTTGCACACCAAAATTATAACACGAAGGAAATACATTTGCCACAAAAGTTAGGTGCACACTCAGAAAAGCATTTGAGGCAATCAGGTCTGCTGCCCCGAGCTGCGTTTATCTGAAAGGAAGAGAAGTGAGGCCCCGTGAAACCCCATGTTACCTTTTTCTCCTGAGCAGTGAGATTAGGGGTTCTCACGGGTGCATGGGGTATTCCTTTCCTCCGACCTCTGTTCTCAGGCAAAGGGTATAGAGGAAGGCCACAACAGATTTCCTTGAGGCTGGTCATAGCTGCTGAGGAAATATGAGGAGGAAAGGCAAGGCAAACTGGAGAGGTACAAGAACCAAGGAACGAAGGGTGCAGGCAAACAAGATGCTAAGCGATTGAGGTGTACCACCACTCCAGGCTGATCACGAAGAGGACAGCCTGTCCTCTGGCTTTGCAAACAGGCCTGTCAAGCAGAGAGGGCAGGCGGCACAGGTGACACACCTCCCCCCTCTGTGCCATGCCATTGGCTCTTCCCTCCTCCCCCAAAATGAATGATTCACAGTTTTGCTGTTTATTCTCTGGGTGCTTTGTCAGCTGATGCTGTGCTAAGCCACTAGAGCAAACTCGGTCACTTTCCAAATCACCTGATTCCCCCAATGTCTTAGTGAGAGTCATGGTCTGGAGCATGAACCTTGCCGGAGACCTCAAGGATTGTGCATTTACATTTCTATAGTTTAGGAACTAGCTAAAGTTAATCATTATTATTCACATCACTGTTCATACACACTGTTCAGCTCAGGTGAGTATTCTTTGTTTGACAACTCTAGGTATGGGCTGTTCCTCAGATCTCATCAATTTGTCTTCTAGACAACAGTGTCAATGATAACAGCAAAATTTCCCCCTTAAGTGTTAGCTCCTCTTAGCTCACAGGCATGAATGGATTTTAGTAGTATTTAACTGGAAATGTACTGATTAGCACTGGTAATGGTTTTCTCAAGGCAGGCAGTTATTGGGAGAAAGAACTAAGGCTTTCAGTTGTAAGTCACTTTTATACCCTGCAGTCAAAAACAGCTAGAAAGTCTTATGGTACTGCCATTCAGACATCACAAGTAAATAAATATGCTTAATTTTGATTTTCCACTTACAATGCAACATTAACTTTGCTCTCCATTTTGAGCTGTTGTTTGAATTATACAGGAGCTTCTTGACCTTTGTTACATCCCTGGTATTACAACTCGTGGCCAGGAAATTTTCTCAAGTGCCACAGATTAAGCCTGGTGAAATTAACTGGGAGAAACATTTCAGTTAGGAATGAGCCTAAAACCTAGGAATAAAAAAATACTGCATTTTCCCACAAAGGCAGCAATCAACAAGCGATGACAACAAAGCACAATTATTAAATGACAGCATCTCATTAATGTCACATTGCCTTTAGCTCTAGGACATACTGCGCATCCCCAGCTCCCACTGAAGATGCTTGAGTTGAAAGAACTCAGAACATCCCAGGGGAGCTGAGCACACAGCATACTCCAGCCCTCTGAAGGATACTAACTGTCATTTGTGGCAGGAGAATTTTGTTTTGCAATTATACAGTATTTTAGCTGTTTTCAAACAAAAGGCAAAGACAAAAAGGATAGGAAAAAGCCTCCTTCATATTTTAAAATTTTCTACTGGGTTTTCTTATTAAAAACATACAAAAAAAGGGAAGATAAGGGTAAAGTCAGAAATTTCTACCCCAAAAACAAGCTAAATAACCCTGCCTTACATAAACACCCCAAAGGGAAATAAATCTGTCCTTATTCTCCTTTGTATGACCCACATTCTTCAAATCCTTCTAAGGTCTGATCCTGCACACACATGGGCACAAGGATAACCTTGTCGACATTTGGACTCCCATTGGACCTGTGACATCAAGCAGGAGTTGATGGTGTTACACTTGGGAGAAAATGGAAGAGAGAATGAAGCTGGGGAGGGGGAGGACAGGACACCTCACTCCCTCAATTCAAATTTTTTCTAGGGCTGAGCACTTTCAGCCCCTGATCGCTACATGCCGGAGCCTCTCTGTGACCCTGGGAGCTTTGTGTTGGAGTTACCTGAGCAAATCCCACTTCAGGGTCATTCCCACTGTTGGCTGGGTCAGGCAGGGGTGTCAGTGGTGGCAGAGCAGCCACCCCAGCTTCTCCAGGAAGCCACAAGTCCCCTCGCTGCCTGGCTCGTCCCGGCTCCAGTCTGTGATTATGAAAAGAAACCCGGTGCCTGTGCCCGTTTGTACACCGTGTGAGCCACACCCAAACCGAACCCCAAAGCCACCCCGCTCTCCCCACGCCTTGGGGGTGCCTGGGCGGGTGCTGTGTCCCCGGGGCGCCGGGCAGTGCCCGGCTGCAGGGCCGGTGTCATGTGCCGGGCGGCCTGGCAGAGGGTGCTGCAGGGACAGCAGGCACCGGCGGGCGGGCTGCCCCCGCCCTGCGCACACACACACACCCCCCCCCACACGGACACACAGACAGACACAGACACACAGACACGCACACGCGCACACACAAACACACAGGCACACGCACGCACCGGCTCCTGGAGGAGAAGATGCGGCTGGAAAACAACGCCTGCATCTGAGCGCGACAAGGACCAGCCCAGCCGACGAGGAGGTGCGGAACCGACCCATCCTCCTCCTCCTCCTCCACCCTAAAAAA
>VYXH01008880.1:94354-168256 GCA_013397275.1 Burhinus bistriatus
AAAAAAAAAAAAAAACCAAACCAAAACCAAAAACCACACCTCTGGACCCAAACGAGAGCAAGAAGAATGAGACAGCAGCCTTGACCCCTACACTGAGAGGAAGGTGAGCAGAAAGAAAGAAAGAAAATACAGAAAAGCCATGCAAGCACCAAACCTGTAGATTACTGCAGCTCTTTTTTTGCTTCACTGAGGAGAGATATTTTACTGACAGCCATGCAGCATAAAGGCATCATGCTGATTATGTTCTTGGAATATTTTATTTCTGGCCATGGGGAAGCAGGTAAGCAAAATAAATCAATATTGTCATTCTGAAATTATTTAGCCTAAGTTTAGCAAGGGGAAAGGGAATAGAAATCAGATCTGTTTGTTAAAAAAATTTGTGTCAGCATCTTTATTTTAGATTGGATTTTTATGAGGAATATGGAATATATATACAAATGCTTCTTATTCCCTGCAATACACAGCTTTATAGCTCAGTCTCCTCCCAAAGACTTATAATAGGATGTACAGTTTCATACATCCTTGAAAGAAAAAAGTGTATGATTTTTGAGAACCAAGGAAAAATAGGAGAGAAAGAAAGAGGTAGATGGGTTGAGATATGATGAATATTTGTTTTTGAGGATGAGGCACTGCCTTCTCACTCAGGACAAGAGCAAAACGACAACATCCATGGACAGCATCACTGTAGGAATCTGAATTATTCTCTGTTAACTTAATTTTGCATCATTAAAAGTCAGAGACACTGTTTAGGAATTACTATTTATCCAAGACAGTCCATTCATTCAGTGTATTCCCTGAATTAATAGTTAACATGCAGTGGACAAGGTTAAATTAGCATTAGAGAAAAAATGGATTAGGACAGAAAAAGAAGTTAATCAGTTGTGTGCATATGTAGGTGTACAAATCAGCATATATAGGAATGATACAGCTGTAATAGTATTTACATGGGGTCCTAAAAATACCTGGATTATGATGGAGACAAATTGCTTAAGGGAAAGGAAGCAAAGCATTAGATTTTTTTCTTCCTGCTGTGGTTTAATACATCTTTAAGTTTAAAAGGGATTAATTCCAAAGATCAGGTCAGAAAAATAAAAATAATTATTGATAAAACAATATGTCCTTGGTGACTTTTCCTCTGAGATATTGGCTTGGGATCTCTCTTTCTTTATAGGAAAGCATATCAGTGGTTTAAATTTCACCTGTGTGCTCAGAGTGTTAAGGCAGGAACAACACTCTCCATGCAGTGATTTGAAAGCAATTGAAGTGTTCAGCTACCCTGCAAGCTCCAGTACAGTCAAAGGCAGATCAGGTGGCTTCAGCTTAGGTTATTCCCTAGCTAGAACCTTTTTGATAACATAGACATCAGATTTCCATAACTGCAAGGCATATTTTCTTAAAAACTGAAAACAGCTCATAAATTTACAATCCTGTCATATTCTCCAGTGACTCATTTGGCTGTCTATCACAGCCTGACAGGGAATGAGTGCAGGGAGGACATGTACCTTAGTCTTTTTAGTGTCTTATCTTGGGCATTCACTAGTTTCCCAGCCTCAGACTCTCCCTATAGGATACATACGTTGACACACAACACAGAAAGGTTACAAACACGTCTTGTAAAGTTGCTGATACTGTTGCGGAAAGCAGCCTGTTATAAACTAGCTTAAATGTGCTCTGCACCCAATTCACAAAGTGAAAACAAATCTTCAAGGAAATGCAGCCCACAGGTAACTGCTTGGAACGTGAATTTGAGGGGAGGGAGTGTGTTCTGTATGGAGCTAAACACACTCAGAATAATGGTGTAGGACACAGTGAATAACAGCAAAATAATTGGATATTGAAGGTGATGACGCTAAGGGTTCGATGTCAGTTTAAATATATGCTGCTTGGTCAAAAAGTTGAAACAATTCTTTTTTAGAAGCAATATAAAAATTTTGAATCTTTACAGGTTCTGTTACAGGCAGGGCCAGTACTGCTCAGGCTGAGGGTAGTTCAGACAGTGCTTAGCCCATCTGAGTAAAATGATTTGGAAGTCTCAGCCCTTTCCTGAGCAAGCAGAGAGGTGTACAGGGAAGTATGTTTTTGGCATACTTTATTAGCCGCTACAGTAAACTCCCTTTTCAGCCCTATAGTTGACCCCTCCTGCTCAGAACTGAAACAAATTGATGGGACAGTTGTGTGGGGAGTACATGACACACAATATTTGTGGGGAGTAAAATATTTGCCTTCTGTCATCTCTGTGCAGAGAAGACAGTCTGGATTGTCAAGATTGGCTCCTTCGATCTTTAAATATAATGACAAGGGGCAAAAAAAACCCCCACAACCAACAAACAAACAAACAAAAACCCAAACAAAAAACCCAAACAAACAAACAAACAAAAAGAAACAACCAACCAACCAACTAAACAAACACAAAGAAAAACATTAGTGGTTAGGCTGGAGGAGTCACCTAGGTTTTATATTGTGAGATGTGACACTTGGGTGATCCTTCCCCTAGTCTTATGCAGGTGGAGGGCCTTATTCCCCTCAAATAAACTCTTCAGTGGTCTGAAAACTCTTGCGTATTGGGACAGCCAGCGGGACTGACAACAGCTTGGGCTCTTGCTTAAGCCCTAGACAGCCTCGGACCTCCCCGGGGGAGCTGCGCCCCGGGGAGCAGGGCCTGGGCCAGCTCTCCTCCCGATGGCAGCCCTCCAAAAGGGGGCGTGGTGTGGTCAAAAATGGCCATTTCTAACGCCAAGCTTGAAATCAATTGCAGGACCTGATTATCAGCAGGGTTTGGCTTCCCCTGGTCTGGGGTTATTCAGCTCATCCGCAACTGAAGCTGCAGGTGTTGGAGCCCACTGTTGCTCCAGAAGGGATGCAGGTAGGCAGACTGCAACTGGCCACAATGGAAGAGAGCCCAGACCTGGGATTTTATTCTTCTGTCCATGCCTCAGGTCATGGAAGCAGCTTGGTTTTGTAGCATATTCAGAACTTCACCTCTGGGGTATTTATGAAGGCTGGCTCATTAACTCCAGTTATCAGGACTATTTTAGTGCAGAAATACATCAGGCTACTGATTGCATGTTGGCTCCAGACAAACCAAAGGGTTGTATAGCACTTCTGCTCTAAACAGCATTAAGGGGTAAAGTTCTGTGTCTGATTAATAAAAACTTGAGCAATTCATGTCCCTAGAGTGGTTAGCTTTAAAAGAACATTTAAAAGTTTTTGATTCTTGAGAAAAAAGTTAAACAGATATAGTATAGAACAAGTGAAATCCAGGTTGGACATAGGTGCTGAAACTGCTCCATCAAAAACACAGCAGAAGATGCCCAAAGGTTTTAGTGTTTACATGTTGCTCAGAACTGTGAAATTTGTTCTCCTGTCTCACTGTAGGAGTCTTGAACACACAAAATCATAAATTTGCATATGGCAAAGAAATAAAAATTTCAATTCAAATCACTCAGAAAATATTAGGCATTTTCCCAGTCACATCAGCAGGCTTTGACTGAGTTGCTGTATGACCTTTCTTCTGTCGGGTATCTTCTGGAGGGTGAAAAAAAAATTTTAAAAATGGAACCTGTTTTTAATGTCTACAATGTTCAGTTGCATTGCAAGGCTCTGAAGTAAGAGATCTCTATTTGAAATGGTGTCCCAGGAATATCAATAGTATCACCTCCCTTTAACTATATGATTCCCTAATCATCAGATAACACCATTGTTATAACATGTGCCCGGCACGTGCCATTGACCTGACACTTTGTGGCTCAGCTCGGAGGGACCAGAAAACAAACAAATAAATTAATCATACCATTTATGGAGCGAAGCCATCCTCCATGGAGTAAAAGCTAATCAACTTCATAATAACATGCAGTGCCCATGCACAATCAAACTGTTTGGTACTTTATGAATTATTCAATGAGTCCTCCTGGCAGTTGGGGTAAGTTGTTTGTTCGCCTGGCTCCTGCTTCTCTTCTGCAACATTCCCCCCTCACTGTTGAGATTCAACATTTCACGTTCTTTCCACAGAATCAGTGAGTGATGAACAGGCTGCGCTATCCTTGTGGCCAAGCAATGTTCTGCCAATTGATTTCTTTAAATGCAAAGCTTTTAATCGACTGCAGATTTTGTTTTCCAATCTCTCTCCTTCTCTCAAACTCCCTTCTGCTAATTTGCACTTTGTTCTTCTCCCATTTTCCTAATGACACAGCAGTTCAGACAGGAACTGTTTATCGATGTTGCTGCATTAGCAGGCAGAGCAGATAAACCTTCTTGCGACTGTTGTTCAGGAGAACAACCATGTTTTTCTTCCTTTTCCAGGTTCAGATAAAAACAGCTGAAAAACTCAATACAAGACTAATAGCCCATTTATGGGAAATATAAAAAGCAACCATTCCCTTTAAAAAAATGTTTCCTTTTTTACTTTCTCACATTCTTGTCTGCAAAGCTTCCCCTATATAACTCCTTAAATTTAGAACTCCAGCATCCCACTTCCTCTGTGAAAGCTTCAGTGGTGTGATCCATCAATAGAGATGGACTTTCTTTTAATTACATGGTATATTTATCCATAATCCAATAGCCTTTGTAACATGGACCCATTCTTAATCAAAACTAAGTAACCTGACTCTTAGTCAGAGCTAATGCTTGTTCAAAGCTCAGTTGTAAGACCAGTCCCACTTAATTCTCTGAATGCAATGATGACACCATTCTGCAGCACTGAGCAACATCAGTTAATATCCAATCTACTTTAAACACGGAAATTGCTGTGCTTTCCTTATTTCTAGTATTTTTTACCGAACAGCTTGGAGATGAATGTGAACCTAAATGCCACTTGCAAAACATTCTTGAGGCATGCAGTTGTAGCTCGTTATATTTTTGCTGATCTGCAAGGATAGATTTATCTTTAGTTCAAGAATTCTGCATGACCCAGTGAAATTCACCCTCCAGAGCAGTCAAAAATTTGGAATTTCATATGCTTTGCAAATAGGAGGAAGCTCTAAACAACTTTTGAGGAAACCCAAGTCCTTTTTTCAGGACAAAAAGACTCAGAGAAATTGCAAGGAACCTCCCAGATAAAATCTCTCAAGCTCCTGGTGTTCCCCTGCAACCGTACTAGGCTCAGATGGAATAAGAAGTTCATAATCAGAAAGCAAATACATTGAAATGGTCATCAAGCAGTCAGGACGGTGTGAGGGCTTGGTGGAGGATCTCCAGTAGGGCTAAGAAACCCCTGCTCAGTTGAAGTTTGGGAGCAAAGAGCAGAACTGATAGAGCCAAACCTCCCCATCTTCTCTCCTTTCCTCTCCAGCTGACTTCTGCAGTTCCTCCTCTCTCATGAAAATTCATCTCTGTGCTGGCACAGGGAGTGGTGGTGGGACTGAGGAGGGGCAGCTTTCACTCCTTTGATCCGAGGACTATTAGGTGCACATGTAATTCAGGCCTTGCTGCCCTCTAAGCTCTGCCAGTCTCCACTGGTGGAAGACAAGCTCCACCAGGAGGAAACCTACTGTGTCTCCAGACACCCCCTCTTTCCTTGAGGCTGCTGCTTACAATGTTTGTAAGGCAAACACGCATTAAGTTCAAGTTCCTTTGAAGGTGACTTCCACCTGTTTCTAAGAGTAGTCAGGAGCATTTTTGGATGATCTGTTTCCTTGCTACCTGAAGTTTAAGACTACTTTATGCTGTATGTAAGCTAAAATGGCACACACCATTGGTCAATGGGATTCAGTGGACACAGAGCGACTTTGGTTTGTGTCCTAATCCTGGGAAACAAAATGCACGAGGTGTTTTCCAAAACAATGTCCGTCTCTGACCTTTCTTTTCTGGCCTGTGCAGAAATATCACTAAGGAACTAAGGGCAGAAGCCACTCAGAGGCAAAACTGTGCATGCTAGACACATTTTTTCACCTTAAACATTCCTTTTGGAAAGAGGGATATCAGTTCCATCCAACTACATTTACAATTTCAGTATTTTTATAAGGCTGAATGAGAGAGTCTTTTCTTTAACCTAACTTGATTTTTAACACTAGTTTTGCTTGAGGAAAGGCTGAATATAAACTAAGTAGGGATTTTAAAATTTGACCTAGAGTGTTGAACTAATAGCTGACCTTTGAACTGCTCCTAGACTACCCAGGGTTTACAGTCATCCCATGTTTCATTGGAAGGGTCATTTCCTGTAGGACTTGCATGCAGTCATCTGACTTGTGACCTCTTGGATTAGATTTATGACCTTGCAAGGTCAGTCTTTAACTCCTTCTAGACTGTTAAGTTGCAAAGAGGACAGTGTATGTCGTTAGAAAAGCAGTTTTCTCCAGTATGGAAGTAAGGTTTTGGAATGACCTTTAATTCCAGTGTCACAAGACACTACTGATTTCCAAAAAATATTAAGACTTTAGAGTTATCCCTACCTTTTCGTAATTTAGAAATAAGTAGATATATACATTGAAGATAGCTAAAATTTGCCAGTACTTGCAAACTTGGCAAACAGAATATAGTCACCTACCTCCATTCAAGGTACTTAAACAAAAGAGATACTTGCTTTTCAGCTCTGCTAAGTATTAACAACTCCAGCTGATCTCAATAGGAGCAGTAGAAACTCAACACCCCTCAAAATTATGCCAGTAACATAACTACAGAAATACCTGCTTTCTTTATGAGTTTGTATGTGTAATTAGTAGCTGTAATTTGTTGGGCAGGAATAATCTCTTTTCTTAATGTATCTACAGTGTATAGTACAGTTTGACTTTGCTTTCTGATAACAATGCAAATAAATGCATTGAATAGATTCAGTCCTCAGATACAGAGCTTTACTAGAGTGAAAGTAAGAAAACACAAGATTTCTGTGGTTAAACGTAAAATTCAATAGACAGACACAACTGCATTTTCAACAGAAATCAAAGCTAAGCGACATAAGCATGAGTTTTCTATAGACCTCAGTTTCTGAGTTCAGGACCAAAAACAAGGACTAGATTACTGAGAATCTGCCTCCAAACTTTGTGTGAAAAGATGAAGTAGCTCTCCTTAGAAGGAGTCCTCTTGGATGTCGGTCCCCACGTGAGCACTCCAAACATTTGCATGCTCACCTGTGTTATAGCCTGAGAACTATTTGAGAAATTCTAATTAGCTGTGTTTCTTTTGCCTATCTTTCAGATCCCATGAGGCTACAAGCCTTCCGCTGTAATGGCCGTTCTTGCAACCCTCCGGTGGGAAACCTTGCAACAGGGAGAACTCCAGTCACTCTTACCACGTGTGGCCAGAACAGTACAGAACTGTACTGCTTCTACCCAGACCAGAATCTCCTCCATCAGGTCTCCCATGGCTGTGGGCAGCCTCGCTGCACCAAATGCAATGCCAACCAGCCTGATAACTCCCATCTCCCTGCTGACATGACAGACGATTTCTTTGCAAACCCCGTCTCCTGGTGGCAGTCTGCCCAAGGAGTACACAGGGAAGAAATCAGACTGGACTTTGAAACAGAATTCTACCTGACCCATGTCATTGCTGTGTTCAAGTCACCTCGCCCAGCTGCGATGGTGTTGGAAAGATCCCAGGACTATGGGCAGACTTGGAGGCCCTACAAGTATTTCTCTGTCAACTGTACAGCAACTTTTGGGCTCCATGATGATCTCATTGAGGAGGGCTCCATGTGCACTTCCAGGTATTCAGATGCAGTGCCCTGCACCAGAGGAGAGGTAAGCAATAACTGAGGTTTGGACTAAGTTTAATGTCAAACAGCTGAAGACTGGCCTTGCCTGGAGAAGTTGTGCATGCCCCATCCCTGGAAGTGCTCAAGGCCAAGCTGGATGGGGCTTTGAGCAACCTAGTCTTAGCGGAAGGTGTCCCTGTCCATGGCAGGGAGGTTGGAACTAGATCTTTATGGTCCCTTCCAACTCTAACCATTCTATGATTCTATGAAAATCAGAGAGTGTGTGCTCAAAGAGATACTGTGCATATAAATTAATAAGGGTAGCACATCTCCAAAGGCTTTGTGTTAAGAAAAGAAAGGGGAAGGAGAAGAGACTTTATATATCAATGAAAATGAATGGAAATGCTTTAACAAATTTATTTTATGACAGTTGCACAGAATAGGATTATTATTGCCTAATTTTACATTGCAGATGCCAATAACTGAACTAGAATTCCAACAAAATAGATGTAGGGAAATGCAGATTTGTACAGTGTGATTTACCCAAACTGTTTTTCTACTTTAGGATGACATGAACTGCATGGTCTTTCTTTTTCTTCTCCATATAAAAAGTCTTAGGTGATTGGATGACTTTTAAATACATCCTTCCCCTAAGTTTAGTGTAATTTTTCTTGCTGGGCATGACGGCCCTAATTGTATCGAGCCATAGGCTCCAGAAATTAAACTATTTAGAAACAAGAAGTGGGAGTGAGCAGCCAGGTCTCACTATTCAACAGTGGGAAAAGCCCTCCCTTGGTATGAGTATTCTGATGTGCTATTAAATGTATGCAGAAGGCTTTCTTTTAAAATAAATGTACAATTGCTCTGATAAATTCCTCTGACAGGAACATTGAAGACTGCTTAGTAATCAGATACTTAGTTTAGTTATAACCCTTTTCAGTCATCAGTCGTGAAACAGTTTAGATGGGAAAGACAGTGAATATCATCGGTATCGTTTTATAGAGGCACAAAAGGTGATTATAAGACATACCTATAGTCACAGCAGAGGCTGGACTCCTTTCATTTCTTTCTCCCTTCCTTAGAGAAGTCATAGTCCTCTTGGTTTCCTTGTCTGGAAGTGATCATGCAGGTTTGGCAGTAATACTTCACTGCAAATTAAGCTCAGGTGTGAGGTGAATGGTCCAGATAGGTTTCAAAAACACAGTGGTTTCAGCAGTGCACTTCAAAATGCACTTGAGAAGAAAGAAACCGGTGTACTATACCTGAGACAGGGAAACAGCAGTAAGGAGAGAATGAGTTCATCTTTGTGCAACAGGCTGAGAAACATCTCTGCATATTATAAATCTGGAGCAGATCATCTGACTACTGAACTGTCTTGTTCCTGGAGTAGTAATTCTGCTGGTCAGTTATCATGATATATTTAGGTCAAATATATCCAAATGTCTTCTGTAGGGAGATTACAATTTGCCACGTCAAGTACAGAATCTAGGCAACTAATATAATTTTCCACTCTTGTGTGCCTTCCAATCAAAAATCTGGAAGTACTTTGCAAGATCCATTTAATGATCTTCAGCACACATATAAGGGTCCTGTTGCCGTTTCACAGATGGGGAAAGGGCAGCACAGAAAGGTGAAGTGAAACAGGACAATTCTGGTTGAGTAAGGAAGAGAATACAGGGTCTGAGGCAAACACCTTGGCCTTAAATGCAAAACAACTCTTCCTTCTCTAGTACAGTATCCCCTGTTGCCCTTTCACTATGTTGGCTTTTGTGCTTACTTCACCTTGGGGAATATCATTAAGACCATGTGTTACTGCTACAACAAATCTGAGAGGTGGATGGCAAAAAATCAAATAATAAAACATTTATCCAACACAAGCCCTTGTGATTACAAGTGTCAAAATGATTCTGTCAATCTGGGCAGCAACTACACTGAAATGAAAATGTGTACGTTTGATCAATCTATGCTGTGGTAGTAGATGATAGAAAACAATAGCAATAGTAAGAACAGTCATATATTTACAGGTCATACTCTTGCAGATCCCAAATACTTTCATGAACTGTTACATGAATTGAATCCATACAATGATCACTTCCTCCACGGGACGAAGAGCTGAAGCTTTAAAGCAGCACACAGGAATCTGTATGGCAACTTAACAGAGAACAAGGCAAATACTGGTTTACAGCACATTAATGCAAAAGGACTCTGGAGTTCCGAACAGACTTTACAGAGACCTCTTAATCAGTCCATGAAATGCCACTATGGCAAAGGTGCAAAAGCATCAGGCTTTTCAGGTCAGCATTACGACACAGCAGATTCTTTTGTGAATGAAAATAAAGGAAAGCAGGGTGTAGTTATTTAAAGTGACACCTGATGAGATCTGCCTGAGCGACACTGCTACTCTTACTACAAGTCTCACAGGAGCTTTGCCCATGCATGTCAGAACTGCAATTTTATATCTTATATCTAAGATGTCACAAATGTCACCAGGGCATCCCCTCAAGCACTGACTCACAATGGACTTGGAAGGAAGCTGACTGAATCCCCACCACTACTTTCTGCAGTGTTCTCTGCTTCTTTTTCACCCCCGCTCTGACCTGTGCAGTTACTGATTCTGGCTAAGCCTTGGATTGCTGAGGAGCTCACATCACAAGCTGACCACATTTCTGAAATGATCAAAACCATTCCAACTTAAATGCTAATTAATGCTCTGAGATAAATACTGGCTTTCTCTACTGAGGGAGTTGAAGTCATTTCCACTCTTGGCAGAGACTAGAATGGAAGCAAAAAACATTTGGGTGAGTGATGTAACAATGTCATAACAGAATATAACGTATCGCTAAGTTAAGGTGTATCCCTTGCCTCTTGTAGATTATCCCTTATCTCTCACCTCTGACAGGGTCACACATCTCCATTCCATCTCAGGTAAGGTACAGCTGAGACAGAAGGTGTCATGCATTGGGGAACAAGTCCTGTAGAAGTGCAAGATAACTTCTTAATGTCTCTTTTGCAGTTTTCTTTTACTCCAGCATTTACTAAATCCCTTGCTCCTGTTCAGATCCAGAGTACTTCTGCAGCTAGAATCTGTCTATCTGAGATCCTAGGTCTCTCCATCTTAATGCTTCTGGCAATAAACTTGCTCTATTGATGATTTCTGGTCTAGGAGGCAGAGCAATTTAGTCACTGCCAATTGCCTACACATCATTTGCTTCATGTGAAACACCACAAAATCAACACCTAACTTTCTATGCTTATAAACGCTTCTCAGTGAAAATCCTCCACTAGCATCTCTTAAGTCCTGACTGGCCTGTTAAGTACCCTATGTTTTGCCTGTTGGCTTCTATCACGATAAGAAAGTATATATTAAATGGGAAACAAGTGCTTCTAATCTTATCCTATTCTTCAATGAGAACATTCTTAACTATTCTTAAGGCAGAATGATTACTGCTATGCTCATCAGCTTCAGTATGCCAACTTCCAACATAACATCATGAGCTAAAACCAGCCCCACCTTTTTAAGGTCTGTTCATCTACTGTAAGTGCGTCTACAGGCAGTGCTTGCATTGAGTCTTATGCATCAGCTGTGTCTGGTTCTGGGCTCCCCAGTTCAAGAAAGACAAGGACCTACTGGAGAGAGTCCGGCAGAGGGTTCTGAAGATGATCAGGGGACTGGAGCATCTCTCTTATGAGGAAAGGCAGAGACACCTGTGTCTGTTTAACCTAGAGAAGAGAAGACTGAGAGGGGATCTCACCAATGCTTATAAATATCTAAAGGGTGGGTGTCAAGAGGATGGGGCCAGACTCTCTTCAGTAGTGCCCAGCGACAGGACAAGGGGCAATGGGCACAAACTGGAACACAGGAAATTCCATCTGAACACAAGGAAAACCTTGCTTTGAGGGGGACAGAGCACTGGAACAGGCTGCCCGGAGAGGTTGTGGAGTCTCCTTCTCTGGAGATATTCAAAACCCACCTGGACACCATCCTGTGCAACCTGCTCGAGGTGAACCTGCTTTAGCAGGGTGGTTGGACTAGATGATCTCCAGAGGTCCCTTCCAACCCCTACCATTCTGTGATTCTGTGATTCTGTAACTGAGACCTTTTTTACCTACTTGTCCGTCCATCGGTTTTTCTAATTTAAAAACACTGTACTGTATAGTCATGGAGCCTAAAATGAGCCTTCAGGTCAGCTAATGTAAATCAAAACTCTGGCCCAAACAAAAGGAGAAATTACCACAATGTTGCATCAGACATTAGTGTGACTTACAGTTCAAACATCATATGGGGGAAAAAAGGACCAAAATGTTTCAACCTGCATCCTGACAGCATGTGCACTCAAGGATCTGAGAGATTAAGAGCACGTTTTTAATAAACTGGAATATCGGGAAATGGAAACAAATGTTTTCCCCCATCGAAGGTGATATTTGCATGAAAGGAAGACATTACCATGCAAAGCGGGGTATAATACTGACCTGCTTATAACCACCAGACCCAAAAGGAGACCCTTCCCCTATTGGGTCTAGCTAGTGGAAGGGAGTTTTGAATCAAAGGCTGGTTCATTTATGTGAGTGTCTGTGTAACAGATGACACCAATGAAGTGTGATATAATAAACCCATTACTGGAATTCACTGGGGGCTGAAGAATTGTGTATGCCTGAATTAAGTAACTGGTTTCTATGGCAACATGTTAAGTGTGCCTTTCGCAGAAGACCTGTTCATTCTCCGTTTTGTATCCTGTGGTGACCTCTTTAGGGACAGAAGTCCCCAGCAGTGTCTTTTGTCAAAGATGAGTGGACTCGCTTTGTAGCTAAAAGACTTTCAATCACTCTTCTAAACACACTCTGTGAATGCCAGACCAAGACATGTTGTGATGGGATGCAGTTTTGTCTGCTTCGAAAGCCACCAGATTGTTCAGACAGAAGCCACAGTCAAGCCTACGGAAGGCCTTTTCCTCTGCACTGACGTTGAAGACCTCTGCAGCCTTTTTCTATCTACAGGGACTCCCTGAACAACAGTTACAGCAGAGGGGGACCACTTGCACACAGACACCAAACCAGGCCAGAGACAGGGCTCTGTGTGGAATGTATGTGATCTGCTTCCGAGGATGTACATTTCTTGCCATCTTTTCTCAGGCTTTTCTTTTACTGTACTCATGCCAGACCTTTTAATAAACAAAGGAGGATCTCCCGCACACACACACATACCTCATTAAGTAGCAACATCAATAATTCAAGAGGTCGCCACTGAGGCTTCAGTGGCTTCTTAAAGGTCTGATCTCATATGGCAGTTGGGTCACTGAAAAGAAACATGCTCAGCCCATCACAGGGTTGAATTCCTGGTAGGTAAGACGCAAGGACAGGGTCTTGTACTGCAGTGAATTGTCCAACGGTCATCAGGACTGGCCTCTCAAAGTTGCATGATGCATGGGTTATTCCGACTTCCAGACGGAAGAGATTCCAGGAGGGATTAGTCACTAGTGGAGGTAAGTGCCCAAATGTTATGACTAGGGCTGTCTGTTCAGCATTTCGTTTAACTTGAACTGTAGAGGGGATAGAATGCAGAGGCAAGTTGAAAGGAAGCAGTTAACACCAGCAGTGTAAACAAGCAGACAGCACTGCCAGGCCCTGCTTCCCTGGAGGAAGAATTAAGGGGCTCAAGGATCTGCCTCTGAAGGGAATTTGAACTGACGAGACCAGTCCAGCATTCCCATCCCTGGCAAGTGAACTTCAGGAGGGCACCAAGTGTCCTACTCTGACCTCGTTTGTAATGAGTCATTTCAGAGACATTTGGAACCTTATAAACCAGCCAGAAAGACACAGTAGGTTTTTTTTGAGCATTGCTTCTGCATTTCCTGAACATACAAAGCAGCAGATATCAAAAGAATTTTTCTTCTCACCCTGTTTTATAAAACCTTAGTGGAGTTGCAGCCGTGACTTTTTTTTCAAGTCTCAACTGGGAAAAAATTCTTGTCTAAAATGCTATGAATCCTAGAGATTCATTATTGTAATTCTCAAACTCCAGGCAAAAGAACACGTAACTGTTTGCTCTACAATTGTCCACATGTCACTGTCACAGTGAGACTATACACTTAGGTACTTGGGTACACTTAGGTTCATGTGCACAATTTCAGCCAAGACCTAGAGATGTAAGTGGCTCCACTTCTAAGAAATGGATGCTCTCCCATGAGAATACAGCTTGGTTGACATTGGTTGACACTGACGGTGATGGGTTGTTATAACTTTCCCTGACAAATCAGCAGAGTGAAATGAGTCTCCTCGTTCTCAATCCAGTTCCCAGTCAGACCGTCTGCATCACAGAACTCCTTGTGCCGCTCTTTGCTATTTCAGGGCAAGTGTGATTCCTCGTAATGAAAAAGGACACTGCGCTTTGTGGGAACATGGAAATGTTCTCACATCACCACATAAGGTGGTGCTATGTGGAATGGAAGGAATTTTTTCCATTCTTTGTAAACAGGCTGCAAGCTGAAGGTTTTTGTGCCCAATAGTCTAGATTTTGTGTTCCAACAACATTACCTGGCTTGATTGATAGAAGAAACTGCTGCTCCCTACAAACCTTGCCTTTCTACACAGATGTAGAGATTTACATCTGTGGATAACCTGAACCTACAGAATGCATCTTGTTTGAGGAAGAGAAAAAGTCTGCATGGCTCTTCAGATTTTTCTGCCTCTAACTTCATTTGTGCAGTCTTTCCCCACCATCATACTGGCAGCAATGCCTAAATATTAATATTAATGACACACTGACTGGATTACTGGAATAACCTCAAAGCAAACGCAAATTGAAGGGACATTGATTCTTTCTGTTTTGGAAAACACAGAATTAATTCAAGATGCCACTGACTTGGTAGTAGCTGAGTTTACCCAGATCAGAGAAATTTAAAAAATCAAATGCACAATTATTTCTGTAACAAACTATCATGTTCTATACTGGCTTCTAAGTTTTATTCTCTGGAAGGACAGAAAAGCAGTGGATCTCGACTAAAAACCACTGTTCCATAAATTGTCAGAGTGGGCCTTCTAATAGCTAAGAGAATAGCTAGACTTTCTTTGTGCTCTGAACAGTATTTCAAAACAGGAAAAAGACTACTTGTTAGTAAAGACTACTGTACCAGAAGATGGAAGAATTCATTTTAGTCAAGGGGCTCCATCACATACATCAGAGGATATTTGCCACTGTGTAGGAAAAATTCTGAGACAATTGTTTACTATTCCTTTAAGAACAAAATCAACTCACATGAAAACCTCTTAACGAAGAGGATTTAGGACTGATGAGAGTTTTTATTGCAGCTTCCTTCTGATGGGCCTAGTATACGCACACAGACATTTCTGATCTCATTAACCTGATTGTGTGCAACATGATCAACATAGCTTAAGGATGACTTGTAATATCAAATTCTTGTTCTGCACAAGGATCTTCTTTTGTAGGAGGCCGTGCATTGGCACTGCCCTCCATTTATGACTCATATTCCTTGACCTTAGGCTATGAGCTTGCAAGGGGGAACCTTTGCTGTGTCCACATCTTTTCTGACTAATACTGGCTGGAAGATCAGGTTAAGAAAACAGAATTATCTGCATCAAGAATGGAGAAGCAAAACATATGGCAAGAAATCAAAAATCTGAGACACTGTCTCCGGAATGAAGATGATCTCTTGATTGGTGGTAAAACATCACACCCTGTGAAGCTGTGCCAACTTGTGTACAGAAAAAACCAATCCTCTAACAGTGGCTAACTTTTTTAGCTTTGCAGGCTTACAACATTCTCCAAACTTCCTTGCTCTTAGAAAGGTCAGGAGAGGACAGGGTAGTGACCATCTTTTTGAGGCGCAGCTGATTGACTTTTGAAAATGAGAATGACAAATATGCGCTTGATAGCAGATATGCAGATAAGCATGAATGTCCTACTCAGCATTCAGCTCCAGTGTGAGCTCCTGATTATAAGGGAAACTCAGGATCTAGGATGTATTTCCACAAAGGGTTGAGACTATAGAGGTGCTGAATACCCTCAACTTCCACCCGGTTCAATGGAAGTGGAAAGATGTCTAGGATGTCCCTTAGCAGACTTAATCGCCATCAGATTTTCTTCTGCAGCTGTGCATATGTTACTTTTGTGAAAGCTGCACACTGATGTTTAGAGAAACGACTGGGAGATTTCAGAGCAGTCTGTTACAGCAAAAAAAAGAACAGAGCTTCCACAGAGCTTGATGCCAGATAGAGATTTAATTAGATGAGAAATAGCTTTATAGTGAACATCATGGGAAGCTCTTTTCAGAGCTTGCATCTTAATTATAAGAACATACTTCTTTTTCATTACACTTTCTTCATGTCTTTTACATGAATATAATGGAAAACTGCAAATTTGCACAGTATCTCTGGGAAATGAAAAATGAATCATATTTCTGTCTTTCTGCAAAAGGCAGAAGTCAAACGTCTATCTGTATAGAAGGAATAAGCTTCATAGGCTTCGGAAACACAAACCTTGTTAAGTAAAAAAAAGGAACAAATAACACAGTGAAAAGATGGAGTGTCTCTTTCCACAGCTCATGACTCTAGGAGTTCACTAATACTTAGATCCATTTCTAAGCTAATCTTTAAAACATTTATGCAGAAACGGTTGAGATGGCTGAACTCTTATCTTTTACCTATTCTTATTAAAATTGCATGTATTGAACATGTATCTCTAAGGATTCTCAGAGAATTTTACAGTTATAAATTTATTAATCTTCCTCCCATTCCATGAAGTACTTGAATATCTGTATCCTATTTTTAAAAAAAGTTAGCAGGACTACAAGAGACTTCTATTCCTACTGAATTCACTGGCAATCCAGAACAGCATAAGGCTTAAGTTGCTTGCTGGACACTATACTGAACAATTGCACTGGGGCTTTGAACAAATGGTCACATTCCCAGCTCTTTATTTTGGTCACAGTGACATCCCTTCCTTTTTTACAGAAATAAAATTCTTCACTGTACCATATAAAATTATCAACCTATATACACAACCATGACCAATCTGTCTCCTAATTTAGGATTCATTTTTTCTTAGGGAACCATAAACCCAAATACATGAATTTAAAATATAATCATGTACTTTTAGTACAGAAAAAAGTTTAGTGGTTTGGTTTGGGGTTTTTTTTTTAGGTTAATTATGCATTTATGGAAAAATAATTCAGGGCATGTAAGGTGAGATACCAGATCTGTTTTAAAAATTCATCCCACTCTACAATTATTTGAATCAATACACATAGTAGACTAATAAGTATAACTTATGGATTGTAACATATTGCTCTTGACAGTGGGGCAGCACATATGTTAAGGAAGATCTAATGACTGGCACTTTAATGTGAGAAGAAACATCCAATCAAAAATGAGCCAAGAGATGGTGATTACATTATACTCTTCCTTGTGCTCAAGGGTTTTAACCACCAATATTCCAAGGAGAATGTGTCCTCCAGAAAGGAAGAGAGAGGAAAATTCCATTTTCCAGTTTTACGCATATATGAAATAATGCTGCTAAACTGATTTAAATACAAAATAAATCTGTGCAAAATGCAGCTCACCTAAAACTGCTTATATAGGCACAACTTATCTGCTTGGACTCTGCTGATACAAAATGTCTTTGTTTAAGTCCTCAATATCTTTGATTTTTACAAAGTTAAGGAAGGCCAGTTCCTTAGTGGTTGTTGAATCAAAGAAGAACATACAAATGCCGCTCCCAAAAGACTTCACTAGTGTTATGTCACCCAAATCAGATCTTTAACGCTTAACAAGTCTTGCCTTGGGAGAGATAAGGACAAACAAATCCAGTCTCACCACTGAGTTTATTCGAGACATAAATGTGTCATGAATTAATCATACCAGCAAGCTCTTGTACCTCAACTGGAATAGAATACTGTTTTTTCTTAAAAGGATGCCACAATCCCTATGGGACACCCGAGCTATTGACATCTCTACTCACAAATAATGTTCAGAGTTCTAAGGGGATATGGAAAATGCCAAAGCAACTCCCCTCAAGAGATGCAAGGCCAGAAATGAAAACATTTGCAAAACAATAAACCCACAGGGAATCCAACCTTTTCCAAGCTGTCAAGCAAAGAAACAAAAAACAATACAGCTTCGTGAAAGCAAATGGCCCTATGCTGAGAGAAGAGCACCCAACAGCTGCTCTTTTGCCTAAAGAACTCAGTGCTATCTGGATGCCAATTAAGACATGGAGAGGATGGATAATTGACTGGAGATCCCAAAACATGAATCCATGTCTTTAAACTTACCATGCTGTATACAAAATAGGTTTCTAGTAGTACAATACAATACACAAGATTTCCTTCACAGTTAACATAGCATAATGCAAGACTGTTGTCATCAAGCAGAAGTATAATGCCAGAAACGGAGCAAAAAAAACCCTTTTGGCCATTATCTAGTCATTTCTTTGAGAGAGGTCCAGTAAAAACTCTCATTCACCATTCCTCTCTGTCTCTTGTGAGGAGATCCATAGCTGTTCACAACTGGGATCTCTGGGCCTCTTGCCCAGCCTTGTATAAGGAGGTCACTGGCAGGACCAGTGCAGATCTTGCCGAAGCAAATGACATATTGATTACATTTTTTCAGATGTCTTGACCTGAAGCAAAGTACCTCCAGCATTTATGTTCTCAAGCCAGCGATCTGTCAGGTATCCTCTGGAGAGCTATCCTGAAAGGAGATACTATTGTTACTAAGCATTTATATTAGAGAAGCCATGGACAAGAAAGCTAGGTGTGAGAATAGAGCTTATAAAAACCAGTAACTGAGCCCTTGGTTCCTCTGTTTTAAGCCCATTTAAAACAGTCGCACAAGGACTTTTAACTATTAATATCTCAGTGCTTAGTTTTTAACACCGCTTTGAGATCTCTGAGCTTAGCAGGCTCTGCAGAACAATTCCGTTCAGTTCACTGCCTTGGTCTTAGATTAGTTGACTATGTGTGAGGAAGATGTGTACATCTGTACACAACCAGGTGCTCAGGACTCTGAGAAACTGCTCCACCTCTGTGTGGTCCACAGGGGACTGGGAAGAAGGAGAGAGGGGTCATAAAACTGGTTTCCACTAAAAAGATTCAACCACCCTGGATTAGGGGAACTGGCCAGAGGAGATTTGGTCTTTGTCCTGTGAATCCATCAATAAGGGGAATGCTGGGCACCTGGACAAAACAGAATGGGCCATTTGCTTATGGTTCCATTGACCGGGGGAATGTAGACATCGGGGTGGAAAGGCCTGGGCTATTTTCTCATGGCTTCATTGGTCAGGGGAATGTAGGCACCTGCATTGCACAGCCTGGGCAATTTGCCCATAGCGCTCTCAAACAAGGAAACACGGACACATCTGATCTCACCAAACAGGGCTCTGTGCAGCTTAGTAAATAGCTGACAGTATAAGAGAACGGAATTAAAAGGAAAAGGAACAGAGCTAACCAAACAGAAAATGCTGCGGACAGGTGGGAAATGTACCACTGCCTTTGCTGTGGTACTGCCAGGTGTAGCTCTGTGCCAAGCCTGGCAGCTGATTTTGTTAGTTTAAGGGGGTTTCTCTCCCCGTGTGCCATCAACATGCAGCAGAATTGTCTTCCAGGCATGTACCACAAGCTCTTTTCTGGCTCCTGCAAGCAAATAGGAGCAAAAGTATTTTACATGCTGCAAGTATTTAAATTGAGTGGTTCACTAGAAAGAAAGAAAAAGAAAAACATGGAGAGCCGGAAAGAGGGAATCCCTATGGAAACAAAGCTTTCACTCCACTAACGGAGTTAGCCAGACAGGCACCGTCACCACTTATAAAGCAGGGCCAAAGAACCCTGAGGACAAGTCCCTCTGCTATGGTGGAAAAACTCAACCAAAGGAGAAAATAGCTCTCAAATTGGAGTTAGCATACCCATAGAGGACATCTAAGCCTGGGAATGAATACAACCAGCTCTCTAGCTCATTGGCGTGGGCTGTGGTGCAGCCCTCCATTGTCGACCTCTTCCCAAAAGCAACAGAGACAAACACACCCTGAGAGATACAGAAGGGTAGAGCAGTGCATGAGCTAAAATACATCTCCCTTTAGCCACTGCTAAACACCAAATTAGAACTGTGATACTAAAAATCAAACTGTTGTTGCTCTGGAAAACTATCAAAGAGCATAAAAGCTGTGACAAAAGAGTAACAACCCACAGACAGCCAGTAGGCAGAAAGCGCCTTTGGTCCTGCGAGCTCACTGCAGTGCAGCTACTTCTGTTAATGAATAGACCGGCTGGCTTTGTTTGAAGACAGGGTTCTCTTGGTGCTTACTCACCCTGAGCCAAGCTGTTTTCTAGCACATAGTTCAAGTGACCAAGCCAAAAGTCTGATCACAATTTCCCCTTCTTTCGCAGATCTCCTTAGTGCCTTAGTTTACCTGACTCTGGAACTTATGCTAAAGCCATGTTTCTAGAATGCTTTGAGAAATTTGGATGGCATTAACACTGCATTTATGCCAATAAACCTTGGATTTCTCTGAGTGACACTGTTGTCATTTGGCTCAGAAACACAAGAAGTAACCAGCGCTTGATAAGTTATCACATATTGGCTGAACTGCAAGAAATGACTGGGCTCAGTAACCCCAGGGAGAGATGTTTAAACCAAGGCATTTCCTATCTCACATCTGAGACGGGATGAAAGCAGGAACACTGTCGCTTGCTGTGGTTTGGCCAGCTGGTGGAAACTCAGCTGTGATGTTCTGGGATCAGTCACAGCCCCACAACTGATTATGCAGAGTCTTTTAAATAGGAACTATTACTTTTTCCTGAACATCACCTTGGGATATTTGCTGTGTATGCAGAGTCCTATATCTGGTCTTGAATGTGTATCTTCTGTCTTTCAGGTGATCTATCGTGCCTTAAGTCCGGCTAACAAGATTGAAGACCCCTATAGTCCTGAGGCCCAAGATCTCCTGAAACTCACCAACCTCCGATTCCTTTTGTTAAAAAGACAGGAATGTCCATGCCATGATTCAGGATTGGTAGAGAAACCTCAGAGATTTGCCCACTATGCTATTTATGACCTGATCATCCGGGGAAGCTGCTTTTGCAATGGGCATGCAGAGGAATGTGAGCTTGCGAACAAGACGGGAGTCGTGGAGAACGTGGTGAGTTCTAGACATTCACTGACTTACTAGACTTGTTACCTCCTTGTGCTTTCTCAGCCTAACTGTACATTTTGTGCATGATCCTGTCCAAGCCTCCCTAAGCCTGTCTGAAAAAAGGCAGCACTGTCAATCCACATTAGTGAAACCCAAACCACTCTGGGAAAAGCTTTCCTGTAACCCTTGCTGCGGTTGCATGTTTATGAATTGCATAGCAAGAGATGGGTCCTTCTAAAAACTCTGGACCTCAAAATACCTATAAATTGTGAAGGTGCTTTGTAATTGGAACAGACATCCAACCCCAAATATAGTGAATGATGTCTCCTACCTATATGCCTGCACAGAACTGAAATAATCCCTTTGATGGAAAGACTGCCCTGACCAGAACTTCAGATTTTCTGAGTTTGTGAGACGTGAGCAGATCTGTCATAGTTATGGTTTCAGCCTTTACTTGTAGCTTTTCAGCCTTCTGCATTTTTGTTACTTTCACTACATAAACAGCAGTTCAGGATGTGAAAATAATTTCCACTCCACCCCTCTTTTACCCATTCAGCTTAAAATAAGTTAGAATATTTTTTTTTAAAGTCAAACCTTGTAGGAAGATTATTCTACAGTACTATGACTAACTCCTCCCTGTTCAGGCTTTTTTCTGCGTTTGACCCTGGATGCGCAGAAGATGTGAGTTGTGTTTGTATGCATACTCAGAAGTTGTGATTCAGGGGGAATGACTGCTGTCTCCTTTTTGATTTAGCTGCAAGTATTATATAGAAGAACTGTAATAACAGTCACAGGGAAACGATGCTCACCAAACATCCAGGTACATCTAAACACATACATCACAGACAGAATTCAAGCCACTTTAAACTAGTCAATGGCTCCACTGGTTCCAGAAGGCTGTCTGTCTCTGTAATGGGTTTTGAAAATCAAAATAACCCTTAGAACTTTAGTCCCTGGTGCACTCTGACATAATAGACTCAAGAAATACATCCTTGGCTAATTTCTGTCCCTTTAGATATACGGTACGCTTGACATTTTGGTTTATTTTCTTCTGGAAAGTGTATTCACTGTCTTCCTTTCAACTTTTCTAGGTTCAGAGGCACGTATTGTAAGATAATTAGGACTGTATGAGTTTCACAATATTCGCAAAATCATTTGTGAATCAGTTCTATCTGTGGTATAAATCTAAGATTCCGCTACAGTATTCTAGCACTAGGTGGTATTATCAGATTCAACTATAAATACAGACTCACTCAAGAAAAAGGAAGAAAAGCTTTTTAAAGAGTGCATCCTCCCTATTGCAAACTGTTAAATATACACATAGTGAAAACAAATACATGAATAACATGCTAAATGAATACAGCTGGTAGAAGAATAAACACTCTGCCCATCAGAAAAGGAAAACAAAATATTGTGTGTATTACTGGCATAACCATTGTAAACTATGACTGGATTTTCTTTCCCACTAGTCACAAGGGAATCTTTTTGTGCCATCAATGACTTCATAGGGCAGAAGGTGAAATAGTTTTGATGAAATGCACTTCATGAGTGACTCATGTCCCAGGAGACAAGAGGATGGATGCATCACATCGTTCACACAGGCACAAATATCAGCAAGTCTTTGCCTATGCAGGGATTCAAATGCAGCAGTGAGAAAAGTGAGAAAAGCCTTCCAGTGCTTTACCTAGCTCTAGAATCCTAGATGAGGGCTGGAAAAGACCCTAAGTGTCTCAGTCCTCACAAAAGGTATGATCAAGCATACATAAGCCATTCACTAGTGAATGCTTGTTTAACTAGTTTTTTAAAGTCTCTGATGAAGGAAATACAATAGCAACCCTCAGTAGTTGTTCCCATTTTGACATTTTGAAAGCTCCTCTTTAGTGCCTGCCTAAATAATCTCCGCTGCAAATTAAGGTGATTCCTTCCTGTTCGCTCTCCCCAGTGATCATGGAGAGCAGCTGGTCCTCATTCTGCAGATATGTTTGGAAGGTTCTTACCATATCATTCCTTAGTTTTTGGGTTTTTGTACTAACCAGAGAAGTGTGAAACCTTAGGTGGTCAAAATTTAAAATTCTACTCCCAGGTCATACGAGTCTGGAGTAAAGATGATCATGCTGTTTTGCTCCTCTTTTCTGTGCTTGAGTCATTACACCCTAGCTCTTTCTCAAATACGCAATGAAAATCCACTCCTGGAAGAGCCCGGTGCCTGGATCTTTTTACATTTTATCTAATGCTTACCAATGACGATATTGTAGTGGTGAAGGGAGAGTTCACACAGGTACAGATCTCAGGATTTGGTTTACATAGCTAGCATGAGGGAGTTTATGTAAGTGTATAACTTTGCATCTTACAATATGGTAATCTCCTTGCCTATATGCAGAAGGAAAAGGCCTTTGTTGTTGAGTGGTGAACATCAATGATGATACATTTCATATCAGCCAAACTACATTGCAACAAAAATCTTTGTCATCTTGCAATTTCTCAGCAAAGACAGGGAAAGCACTCTACTTTCAGTCACAAGGTGACTAAAACAGGATGGGGAAAAGAGATGTTAGAAACAAACAGTGCATGCCCAGAAATAACCTGATTCATTCCATTGGCCACATCTACTATTTAATGAACCCATGGGCAGAGCAAGTCTTGAGACACACAGTTTTTAATGTGGCTAGTGTGAGTGATACCACAGCATGGAGGCAGAGCAGCTTCATGTTTCCTGGGCTGCTGTCAAGCAATTAAATAAAATGCTGGAAAAATACAGACCTCCACAGAAAGGCTTAAGTAATAGGAGTTTCAGTCTCTTAAGAGTTCAGAGTCCTTCTACGATGTATTTATTTTCTGTAGTTAACAAAAACAAAAGCAAGTCCGTGTTGAAAACAACTTTAATTGTTTGCCATGGGATAGGTCCAAAAACTGAGGTCATTCTCTACTTAGGTCTTGGGAGAGACATAATTGTGCTAACTTGTAAGTCTGCTCTCCTTACTTTTGAAAGAAATCTGTTCCATTTTTAATATTTCTAACACTGCTAGACTGATACTATATGGAGGCTAAATAACGAAGAAAACTAAAGAAAATTTCTTTACACTTTTGAACCAACACTTTTCAACACCATTTTGGAGGGACTAGATGATCTATGACTACTCGAAGATCTGTCATTGATCAATTTATCTGTGGATCTGTCAGTTCAGTCATGACAACCCATTCAGCTTCTGGCTTCTCCACTGAGGCTGCCAATAAGAAATGCAGCTCTATGAGAAGTAATGTCAGAGATGCCACAGTGTGCTAGAAATGGATACAAGAACACTGCAAATTGTAAACCCCACCTCCAAATGGTACATCGTTCCTCCTAGCTTGAAGTCCTAGGTAGTTTCATGCATATTCTCTGTGGTCATAAGTCATTTGTGAAAATGCTAAGTACAGCAAGGTTCAAAGTAGACTTCCACAGGATCCAATGCAAATGGCCTTTGACTTCTTATTTTGGCAGCAAAACAGTAATAATTACTCTTTCAATATTTATTTTTTTTTTTGAACAAGCCATGCACATCAACACAATTTATCTAGATCACACTTCTCTTATTAACTACTGAGAATATCATGTCAGACAGGGGAAGAACTTTGAGAAATGAAGATGGGACCTGTAAACAATAGGCAAGAAACTTCTGGACAAACATATCTTGAATTTGGGGTTTGTTCCTATTGACAGTGATGTTTTCTTGTTTTCTATTTCCTTTCCTCAGAACAAAACAAGGAGAGACAGAGATGTCATACCCAACTTCTTATGATAGCTAAGGACAAAACTCTCTTTTCTGAATTTCATGGCCTATATTATTCAGATTCTTACAAGTAGTTCCTATGTCAGTGAGGGAAATTATCAAGATTGCATTTTACTGCAGAAACTACAAGAAGCATTTTCTTTTAAATGGAGGGCATTAACATGCTGTTATAACAACTGCCAGGACCTGACCACCCAAATACATCTAATCTTCTACCATTGGATGCAATGGAACGTAATCCTGTCCCAGGTATTGGTGTTGCAAGATATACAAAGTTATGTGTTGCTCTACAGTAAATTATTTCTTTATTAAGCTCCAACAGAATTAGTAAGAGCTGTCAGGTTTAGGATCTGCTTTGACAACACATTTCAGCTGAGTCCAGGAGTGCTTCTAGAACATATAAAGTTTACAAAGCAGAAAGCGCACATGGACAGAACACAGAATTTAGACCAAAGTCCTTTCTGTTTGCCAAACATTTCACAATTCTCTTTCTAGTGCATGAGAAGTAAGTAGGGACAGAGGAAAGCAAATGTGGATTAAAATGTTTTTGTATAAAGCATTAGGGTTTTTTTAGTTGTTAATTATTGGTACCTACACTGCCAGGAAATTCTTACAAGTTGCCTCGGATGTTTCTTTTGCTTCTTTATTTTGTTTACAGAGACAAACTAGACTCCCTGTGGGTCTGATTCTCCACAATGAAGCAAATGGAAAGTTTTCCATTTACTTCAAAGGGAGCAGGATCTGGTCCTAAGTAAGATTCCTTGTTTGGCATAATGGAGGTTACATAAGGTAAAACTTGTTTTTCTACAGCAATTTTCTAGGTGACTTGGCTGTTGCATCTCTTGCAAATATTACCGCCACTTCAAATATCTTCTGCAGTTCTACTGATAATCCCCAGCTAAGTTTTCACACTATCTGATCTACACTGTGCCAGTCCCTATGACATCCAGCACTCGGAGATGCAGGAGGTGCTCTCTATCGTAGCTGGCAACTCAAAGAGCAGGTTTTGTTTAGGAAAAAGTTAGCCTGTGTATATCAGCTATGCGAATAGTGCCAGGGATGTTAAAAAAAAAGATCACGAGCTTCTAGATGACATCAGAATAAATTCTAGAAAGACATGTCTATGCTGATTTTTTTTTCCAAAAATTAAAACTGAATATGGACTTCAAGTTCTACCCATAATGATCTGAAAACACAGAATGAGATCGTATAAATTATGGAGCAAAAAGGAGTAAAGAATTACATGAACTACATGAAAAGAAAGTGGTGTTGCTGACACCTTTGCTACCCACAGTGAACCAAAGCATTTCACAAGAACCCTTGCGGGAACATGCAGGTGGATGAGAAAGTCTCAGATATTTGTATTCAGAGATGATAAAGAATATGACAAGGGAGCATCATGGAAAGGTTGTCTCTAATCTTAGTGGATGTTTTAGTGAGTTCCTAGTTTCCTAGGTGGAAATGGGCTTCAAAACTGTGACTCTGAATGACAGTTAAGTTCTCAAACAATTACTTAGATAAAAGTTGGGAAAGGATATTGAGACTTGTCTTGTAGGTCACATCCAGAAGATCCTGTTTTATCACATTTTCACAAAAGTCATCAGAAACCTTAACTGAAGAATATGTGAATAAAACTGAAAAACAGTTTTCCTATATATACGATGCTTCTCATTGTTTCAGAGTGACTGTGAGGAAGACTGGCACATTAAAGTAATGCCTCCATTACTGCCAGGAGCTGGTTCTTGGCCAACCCAAAACTCAACACCTCTGTCCTTCTGAGTGGTTAAAAATTTGAACCTAAGCAAAAATATGGTACATATTCCTCTTTTATTTTAGATATATTGCACCTTCCAAATTCAAGCACACCTTTGGTCTGGTGTCTGGTGTGCTTCCTTTCAAAAAATGTATTCATTCTGGTTGGCCTTCTTATAGTTTTGACTCAGATACTACATCAGATATCTCCGAGAATTGCACAAAACCTGTAGCAGTAGTCCTGATGAAAAGATCTTAGAGGTTTCAGAGTCCTGTTCAGTATAGATTTAGGCTCTGTAATCTGGGTTCCTCTCCATATTTTTTGTGAACATTTCTGGTTTTCCTGGCTCTTCGACAATAGACTCAAACTTTGCCAAGATTGTCCTCCCCTCCCAACAGTATCAGCACTACTTTGCATTACAGTCATTTCAGCTGGAATAGCAGGGACACACGTAAGCAGTAGTTCACACAGTTCTGAATTGATGTTTGGGTAAGGTCAGGTCTGAAATGGTTCCAGGGACCATTCCTACATGATTTAGTAGAAGGGTCTGCCCACCCCCTGCCTTTCCACTTAGCACTGCCCACTGAAGTGCAGGCAAGAGCAGGAGAACTTTTGTGCTGCTGTGCAGCCTCATTCACCTGCACTGGACAACACACTCCCTTTTAGAGAGGACATACTCTGCCTTCTGTTGAGCTCTGAAATTAAATTAGTCTGTGAGTGCTATTTTATCTTACGAAAGATGGCTAATTTGGCTACTTTGGTGTACCCTGACAATATACCAGGGCATACTGCATCTTTATTTCACTTGTTGCTCATAGGGTGTGTGGGCTGTCCTTCTACCCTCCTCTGAGTATAAGCAGTGCATTTAACTTGATACCCATGCAGGTTCTCCATGAGCTCTATTGAGAACCTGTGGTTTGCAGCCAGAGCATCTGGCATTCATACCATCAACATGATGTTTTGAGTATCTATGCTTTAGAGAATAACCACAATTTTGACAGTATGATCCATATAGTGGTTCAGTCAGCAGGAATTCTGTAATTATAAAGTCAACAAGTTCTTCCTACATTTTATTATTGTTGTGGAAATGCCTGTTACTACTACTGAAGTCCAAATCAGAAAAACATGCCTATTCAGGAATGGTGTTTAAACACATTGCCTAAATGCTTTCCTGAATCAGGGCTCAGCGTAGATCCACCCATGGAGACACTCATCTTACTTGTAGGAAACCGTTTCATATTTTGTGGGATGGGCTAGCAAACAATTTCCTGTCTGACATTATTAGCCTTTAAACACAACTTTTCTTAAAAGCAATGGCTATGGGTGAGCTATTTAAACATATTTTAATTTTATTGCTTAATTGTTGTCATTAATAGTGTTTCTTGTTGTTTCAATTACTTAAGTGATATTCTCTGCTACTTTCATCTCTATGAAAGAACCATAATAACCCTGCTAGTAGAAACATTTGATTGGAAACACTTGTAAATATATTTTAGGGCTGGTAAAATATGCCTTATAGTTCTTTTAAGGATTGCTTATCACTTTAAAGCTACAAGAGTCTCTGTGTGTGTGTGTCTGAGAGAGAAATAATTGCTTCATCTCACAGCTATCAGCCACCACTTGCTACTAATACCTCTCTGATGTCCCATAGTACAGCAAATTTCTGAGGTTCTTTTGTTTAAGCTCCACACAATATATACTGTTCTGTCTCTCTAAGTTGAATTTGACACAGCCACCAACACTAGGAAGTTGCTGTGATGTGACAATCACGGAAGCTGCTGTGTTTGGCCTCATACATTAAGTCCTTGTGTTTTCAAGCCCCCTCAGGACTGAACAGGCTGCTACGTTGTTTCTGTCCTCAGCTCACCTACGTGTTATGAGAACAGAAGTTTTCAGTCTTCTACCAAGGCTTTTCAAGGCCTTTCAGCCAGTTCACTCATCCCTAATAAATGTCCCAGTAATTTAAGCAAATCTTTCTAGAGTTGTACCTTGTTGCTGCATGGAGTTTACATTTTAATGTTTTGGCAGCAGGTGCACACAAAGTATGGAGAAATTTTGCATAGGATTATAAACGAATTCCATATTACTCAGTGCAAAAGTTATAAAATCCTACAGATATTTCCTTGTCTTGGTTCACTCTTGTGCTGGAAGGCTCCAGAGGAGTAGCTTTGCACGCTTTAGGCATTTAGAATCCTTTCTTTGCTGTGCACATGTTGTCTGCTTAATCATGGACTTTCTCACCCTTCTTCTCCCTTCCCAGATTCCTTATAAACTTGGCTGATCCTGCGCCTTTTTCAGCCCTGCCTTTCCTCCGCTCTCCAAACTGCAGCCATCTGCAGAGAAGTTGCAGAAAACTATTTTTCTCTTGGCTTCATCTATTCCATTACTCAACATAATTTCACGTGAATGGGAGCTTTGCATGCTGCCAAATTCACTCACTACAGAGGTAAAAACTCAGAGAAGAGCTCACAGGCCCACTTTGGGAGTGGATTTTCAGTCACGTACCCCTAGAGACACTGTGGATTAACCAATAGAAACCCAGCTAAGTCGAGACAGTTGCTGGAGTTACTCAGAATGACAGAATTATTTTGCCTGTTGAATGAACAGGTTGTGTCCAAACTTCTCTGAACTGTCCGCAGTGTGCTAACCCATTATGCCTGACCTGTAAATTCACAAATCCTCGTCCATGTATCAGAATCTAGAGCTTTTCCCATTTCCTCCTCCCCTGAAAACTAATTCTGGGTCTTTCTTCAGCAAAGGTGGGTAGTCAGGGCAGACTGTTCAGCGGCATCGGGAACAAAGCCTTGAGCAAGACCAGACTCACTTGTGCCATTCACTTTCAGGAGATTTTAATGGTGGTATTTACTCGTTATGCTGTGATTCAGGCACTCATTTATTAAAACACTGAGCCTCGCTCCACTTTCTGCTTCCTCCATTCTTAAGTCACTCACCAAGAGCTGGTGACCTGCTGTAACTCAGGGGCTGCATTTCAGTGTGACAGCTGTTACTCGTATGCAGTTTGTTACAGATTGAAAATGGAGTTGTTGGCACTGTAGGTAAAAATAAGAGGACAGCTTAGCCCAAAAATTAATAAAAGTCAGGTTAGCACGGAGAAAGAAAACAATAAGAAACTAGAGTGAAATGTGGGCTAAAGCACAGCCAGGCATGTGTGTAAAGGCTGACGGAGGTGAATTCAGGCAGAGGATGGGGTTGTGTCTTGAAACTGCCACAGGCTGAGTTATATTCCCTCAGATGAAGCATGAATTTTATACCTCTTCCGGTGTATTTATCCTGTTCTTTTGTTACTGTTCAAAGAGAGGCTTAATGATGCCAGTCTGAATAGTCAACTAAACACTATCACTGATTTTTCTTCACCATTACCTATTATTTAGTGAATTTGGAACCAGTGGCAGCTCATTCACTCACTGCTGTGGAGACCAAAACCTATATGGGCTCAGGTGGCCTTTCTACAAGTGTCCCAGCTCTACTTATCCCTGCCAAGTTCCCTCAGACTTAATTTACCAAAGTGACCAAGTACGAGCCAGAAGCTCAGTTCCCTCAGAAAACACCCATATGTGTACTAGTTTTTAGACACATACACTTATTAGAGCTTTTCCCAGAAACCAGCAAGTGACATAGGAAAATAATGGCTTTTTTCATTCCTGATTAGAGCAGGAATTTGAACTGTCAATCTACCCATAGCAGGCACTGTAATCTGGGACTTACTCGCAAGCCACCCATTCTTTTCAGTCTTTGCAAATTTGAAAAAGTTAAAGGAAATTTTTAATTTAGCCTCTTAAAAGTCATATGTGATCTCCTCAGGACCCGATATTGAAGGATTTAGTATAAATCTGCATGGATACATCTCTTCATTTGGAAAGACAACAGAATCCATTTGAACTGTAAGAGAAACAAAGCAGAATAGCAGACACTGTTTTGTATTTAACCACTCAAAATGACAGAGAAATAGTCATTTTACTAAAAGCAGGTAAGGGACTAGCCTCTGATGTCATTGCAAACTGCTGTATCCAAAATTTCTCTGGCGACATTACAAAGTGAATACAGAGCCCAAAGACAAACATTTTGTCCGAATCAGCAACAGTTGCTCTGTTCTGGAAGGCTTCCAAATTTAACCTTCATTCATTAGGAAAAAAGCCCCAAAATAGACTGAGAATAGCCCAGGAGAAAGAGCAACAACCACAACATTTACTGAAAGGACAAAAGGTAAAAGAAACTAAATGGGCAGAGAGAAAGCAAGAGGCTTCAGATATTATATAAAGCTGAACAGAGTTTAAAAAATCAAAAAATTGTGGGACAAACAGATGGAAAATGTCCACTCTCTCAGCTGCGGATCAGAATTCAGGTGAAGCAATTTTATGCAGTCAAAGGTGAATAAGTATTATGTAATTTCTTGGAACCATTGTATAAAAGCAGGATATGGTTCTACACTATTTGCTATAAATCAACCAGAAATTACTGAGCCCTATGGAAGAACTACTGGATGAAATTCATGGCTTAGTATAGCAGGTCAAGCTAAATGTTTGGAACTGATCATCCTGTCATTAAAATCCATGAAGCTATAACCTCCTCTATGTCCTGATTCAAAGCTGCTCAGGTGGTAGATGTACAAATCAAAGCCTTTGGCAGCAATACCAGACTTGTAACAGCACGACTGTACTGTGAGGCAGATGAGAGAATTAATCCAGATTAAAAACACTAGTGCCAAGGAAAAAAAAGCAGTTTTAACTTTTTTTTTTAGCATGGTTTAGTTTCACAGCCCAATTTACATATGACTCAGGGCATGATGCAGGAGGTGATAGCATAGAAAGAAGTAATGAGGAAAGCAGAAATGTCTCAAGTTGAGATTGCTCCCAAAGACTTTACATCATGAAACCACAGCCTGAGAATATAGCTACTATACCAAGACACAACAGAAAAGTTTGCTTTCAAGCGGTCATTATATCCAATATGATGGTGATTGAGAGTATAGCATAGCACTTCTGTTCCTTTCCTGGACTAACAATATCCTCTAACTGCAAGTATGTCAGTCTATAAACTTCTACCCTTTGCAAAAGCTGATTAGAAAACTGGAAGCTTGATGCAGCCAGAACAACCGTACTTAAAGCAGCAGTTTTCATCTTTCAAAGCTCATAGCGTGCATTAGTAACATGAGTAATCCTGGCTGAATGCACTCGGAAAGCAGGACTGCAAGAACACAAACTATTACAGGTTATGCACATAGTACCTCAAGTTGGTTCTATGCAACGGGGAGGCACACAGTTTGCCTGCCTGCCAGTGCATCTATTTTTCTGATCCATTCCCCACAATAACTTTGGAAGGCACCATCCAGTTTCAAAAAAAATTGTCAGAGGAACTGAACTCTCAGTACAATGATGCTCCAATGAATGGGAATGATCCTTGGAGACAACTAGAGTTATCACAGTAATGAGGAGAAGCAGATGAAGAGAGGTGTCATACAGTTAAATTCCTTAAGGTTTCTGAAGTACTCAATTATTGCAGCAATGAGCACTGCGGAAAAGCCCATACAGGCCTAAATACTTTTGTATCTAAGGATCAGTATACGTCAAGTGATGCAGTGTCACATATTGAACGTTGAGGATAAAGTGAAATATAAGAGATGTGAGACAGAAATCTGGATATCAGTCTTTCTCCTGCTGTACCAATACATTTATATGTATTCTTATAAATCCCTGTCATAAACTAATTGGGCTTTAGCTGAAAACTGGCTAGGTTTCCTAATTGATGGCATGAATCTCATTTAAGCCTCTGTTCCTCGCACATTGCTTTCAAGCTCCCTCCACCTGGATTGCCAGCTCCAAATCTAGCAAGCTTATGTATTTTTTTCCTCAGATGCCTCCTAGTAGTCGAATATCCTAAAGCTTCCAATGACATCAATCCAGTGGCAATCAAAGAACTATTATCAGGGTCCTGAAGGCACTAAAAGGATTTCAATGGCTCTGACCAGCCCCACCTGGGACCCCTACCCAGGGGTCCATCTAAGCTCAGCCCTGGGCTGCCAGTCCCTGGTTGAGCTATGCTGTAGATGTGTCTGTCTGTATTCCTGCCTCCTGGATGGACCTTGGGCCTATGCTGTAAGTAGCTTCCCTCTTGGTGGACCCCCTCACATGTATTGTAGTTTGTCTCTCATTCTGCCTCCTGGATGGACTTTGAACCCAAGTTGTAAGCTTGTTTCTGGGCCTGTCTCTTGCTGCTCCTGAATTGTCCCTGGTCCATCCCTTTGCTGTGTCTGGGGCTGTCAATGGACTGTGGTACCAGCTCCCTGCTCTGCCCACCACAGCTTATAGCTCTTCAACGCTTAAACAGCAGCTGGTCCTTGCTGCTCCCTGACAATCAGGCACGTCCCTGACTTGTTATTCACTGCTCTCTTCATGTTGGTGTTGAGTGTGACTCTCACATTCTTCCTTCCCTAAGCAGATATCCCATTTCTTATTTTATCTGACAGAATCCTGTATTTCATTCTTGTCCCTTCCTGGACTTCGGCCTCTGGCTGCCTCTCCTATCTCTTCCTCTCTATCAGAACAAATTGTCTCATTACTTGCAGTCACCTCACCTACCCTTATTTCACCTCATGCTTAAGTATAACAGGTCTCTTCCACAGCTCAGTTTTTCCTGCATTAACTAGTCTCTCTGCAATGGCCACTTACATCCATCAATCACATTTCTTGTGTGTTCTACTTGAGCTGTTTGTCTCTGCTCTCTCTTCTTCTATCCAACTCCTTTCTGTACTTCATTGTCACCTCATGTCGCACTCTCCTCCTTAGCTGTTCTCACCTACGAATGCCATGAGATTACTCTCCATGGAAAAAAGTCTTCCATGAGATACCCATGCACAGATAACACACGGCAGACTTGCTTTCTTTTCCATTATCCTTTACCTTTGCCCTAATACCCATCAATTCTCTTTTCCTTGTTCTTAAACCTATACAAAAAAGGTTATTCTTCACACCTAACATTCCTAAAAAAATTCCATGCCAGCTCCACTGTTTACTTCTGCCTGCTCAGTGGCTCTCCTGTCTGCTGGCTGCTTGGCTTTTCAACCCTTTTGTCTAAGCCAGTCATCCTTCCACATGTATTTGGTAAACTGTTCAATAGCAGGGATCACAGGCAGGAAGCTTCCTTTATGCCTCTGTCGTACTCACAACATGCCATTCCTAGAGAGCCTCCACAAACTACAGTTTGCAACAAACCAGTGGTCAATGAGCAAATTAACAGATCTACTTACCTCCAAAGAACAGCCGGACTCTTCCTTTCTCACTGAATTTTCCTGTTTACTTTCTGAATAATTGTTCATGATTGTTCGCACCATCTGTGCTGTGCACTGTAAGCAAAGGGTCTTGTGGAATAATGAATATTTGATCATGTCATTCAAGGCTAAAACAAGATTGCATGGTTTAATTCTGCCATTTCCCAACTGTACAATCTCAGCATTTCTTTCATGTAATTTTTTATATAGTGAATGCACAGTTTGTGTATATATCTCTAAAAAATCCAATGGCCCAACTTATAAGTTTTGCACTGAAATACACTAGCATTTTCCTAAGAAGTGACCGGAGCCAAGATTTTGGTTCTGATTCATTTCAGAATGAGTTGTAAAGGTTAGATAGAATCTGAAGTTCGGGGACATTAAAATCCATCATTCTGGGTTAGGCTCACTTTATCTTTCCTCACTCCTGGTCCTTTTCTCTGTTCTACAGCTTCCAAAAAACAGTCACTGTGTCCACAGGGGGGGGAACTTACAAGCCTGAAGAGCCAAAGTCAAATAGGGAAAAGCCCGACACTGTTGCTTATTAGTATTTTTGTCTTTGTCTCTGTAATTTGTCATCCTATTTAGCGCATTGAACATGGATGACTTTCTTGTACAAAGGCCTGGAGAGGCATCACATAACGTGCTACGTGCTGTATCCTCCTGAGGTTTACTGGTGCTGAGCTCTGACAGAAATGCATACCCTGAAGTCTGTGCTCAGTCTTCCGTGAGGAGGCAGCCAACCGCTCTGTGCAGCAGCAAATCTGCCAGCTGGCCATAGAGGGGCGATGGCATCAGCTGCAGCCTATCCCCTTTGCTAGCTACATGACATATCTGGTCTGGGAGGATTAGAAACCAGGGGAGCGGAGAGCAAATTGCTGCAGGGAGATGAGTTTGGGGGCAGGGGAGAGCATTCACGCAACTGCTCTTTTGAACATTTCTCTCTTGATCCCAAGCTACCTGCTATGTGAGATGGGGGAAGGGAGGACTGCAATGGGAGAGTCTGACTTTCAGGAAAGACTATGGAGAAACATAACTCACATTAGTGGTGAGATTAAAGGATTAGATTCAATTCACACCCCAGTCAAAATGAAATTTCAGCCTCTGCTTTTTGTGTAACGTGCAGTGGGCCAGAGCTGTGACAGTGGTTACAGAGCTTAGCATCCTCAACAGCGCACGCAGGGAGAGGGCTCTGGCCCCTGATTTCTCTGCATTTCCTGCTCCAGCACAAGTGTCTCCTTGCATGTGAAATACATACCAGTAATTAGCAGCTTCTCTTGTGATGAGTGTAGAACATGACCTATCGTACCACCTTTCCCTTTCTCCTACTCCCTATGCTGGACATTTCCTCAAATAATGTCTCGGCGAAATCCTTTCTCTGAGGCATTGTAAACAGACATTGGAATACTATTTCTTAATTTTAAAAAAACAACAAAAAAAAATGCATACACACACACACAAAAACCCAACAAACAAAAACCACAACATAAAAACCCTCCTGTAAAGGACTTCTTGAATGTGGCTCGATATTACAGAATCCTGTGGACCAAATCACAGCCTGTAGTGGAACTGGCTATTATAGTCCTGGTGCATGAAATCACTTGAGAACAGAAACAGTTTCAATAGTAACTTTCCATTTGAAGGTTGGACTAGCTCAGTTTCCAAGGTTAGGTTTCTGGTGTGAACACCCGATTCCAAAACTGACATGTATTAGAATATTTCCATGATTAAAAATCATGATTGTGTTCCAATGAGGGCAGATAAGCACAGAGGAAACAAGTTCTTTTTTTCAAGTAATTTTTCAAGTAAATAGTGACAGAGAGAACTCAACTATTCACAGAATCACAGGGATTGCAAGGGACCTCTGGAGATCATCTAGTCCAACCCCCCTGCCAGAGCAGGTTCACCTAGAGCAGGTTGCACAGGATGGCGTCCAGGCGGGTTTTGAATGTCTCCAGAGTTGGAGACTCCACCACCTCTCTGGGCAGCCTGTTCCAGTGCTCTGCCACCCTCAAAGGAAAGAAGTTCCTCCTCATGTTTAGATGGAACTTCCTATGTTCAAGTTTATGCCCATTACCTCTTGTTCTATCACTGGGCACCACTGCAAAAAGATTGGTCCCATCCTCCCAGCACCCTCCCTTTAAGTATTTATAAGCATTGATGAAATCCCTCCTCAGTCTTCTCTTCTCCAGACTAAAAAGACCCAAGTCCCTCAGCCTTTCCTCATAAGAAAGATGTTCCAGCCCCTTAATCATCTCTGTAGCCCTCTGCTGTACCCTCTCCAGCAGTTCCCTGTCCTTCTTGAACTGGGGAGCCCAGAACTGGACACAGTTCTCCAGGTGTGGCCTCACCAGGGCAGAGTAGAGGGGGAGGATAACCTCCCGCGACCTGCTTGCCACACACCTCTTGATGCACCCCAGGATGCCATTGGCCTTCTTGACCACATGGGCACATTGCTAGCTCATGGTCATCCTGTTGTCCACCGGGACTCCCAGGTCCCTTTCCAGAGAGCTGCTTTCCAGCAGGTCAGCCCCTAACGTGTACTGGTGCAGGGGGTTATTCCTCCCCAGATGCAGTACCTTACACTTGCCCTTGTTGAACTTCATCAGGTTTCTCGCTGCCCAACTCTCCAGCCTGTCCAGGTCACGCTGAATGGCAGCACAGCCTTCCGGTGTGTCAGCCACCCTGCCCAGTTTTGTGTCGTCAGCAAACTTGCTGATGGTACACTCCATCCCTTCATCCAGGTCATTGATGAATATGCTGAACAGGACTGGACCCAGTACTGACCCCTGGGGAATTCAGCCAGTTTTAGTCAAGACTTTTTATACTTCTTTCTTTGTTTCCCCCTCAAATATTTTGTGAACTGTTGTTTCCTAGCTTAGGTGGGTTTATATGCTTAGTACTTGTGGATCAGCCCCATTCTTCAGCCATGCCAGCTTTTGCTCATTTTTGTTGAACGTCTTCCAAACTCTCATTTATGTAGTAATAAGATGCTCAAAACTGAACACAGTATTGCAGGTACAATTTCCTGTCTGCTTGGAGTTGCAGTGCTCTTTGTTACACAGCCCAGAATTTTACTGGGCCTGCCTTTTCTGCTAACCTATTTTTTATCTATATATATATTCATATGTAAGTTGGTGCCTACTGTAGCTAAGTCTCTTCAAATATCAGTGTTTTCCTCTCACAGAATGTGTGGTTTGGATTGTTTTTCTGTGGGTATACTGGTTGGTATTTTTCCAGGTTTAATATTTTTGCTACATTTTTAACTGTGCCAGGAGGTCCGGGATTACTTGCTCGTTCTTCTAACAATTTACAATTTAGTAATTCATGGTGATTTCATTGCCCTATATCTACTCTCTCTTCCAGACCACTCTTAATGTCAAATAAGACAGGGTCCAGCGTCCTCTGTTGGACTGCTCTCCTGTGATTCATCTTTGCTAGCCAAGAGTGTATTTGATACTGCCTGGCAGCGACTACCTGCTCAGGCTCCTTGCGTGCTCTTGCCCTGAACTTGTAAATCAAATTAAGTTGTGTTAGCTTACCCAATTTAAATAGTCTAGACACTGTTCATCAATGTAGTAGTAAAATAGCCAACTGGAGAGTTAAAAAGAAATTGTTGCCACGTGCATTCAAACTGGAAGACAGAGGAAAAATCATCATTACATCATTAGCGACTGCGTGAAGACATAAAGCTACACATTTAAGCTCCAGGCTCTGCGGGTTTCCTAAGAGAGCCAGGCAGCTGCGTGGGAGTTGTGCAGGAGAAGTCCCACCTCCTCGTGAGGCTGTTGGGCACTCCACCACATTCTTGTTTGTAGCTATTTGAATGTATTCTCTTTCTCCTGACAGGTCCATGGAAAGTGTGTGTGTAGGCACAACACAGCAGGGGATCACTGTGAGAAATGTGCACCACTGTATAACGATCAGCCGTGGAAGCCAGGAGACGGAAAAACAGGGGCACCAAATGAATGCAGAAGTAAGTGGGAGGTAGTTTAGTGATCCAGGCTTTCAGGATGAGCACTCACCATGCCAGCAGGCAAAGTTCCCTAGCAAAGACTTCTGTCGATTTACACTAATGGTGCCATTACAGAAACTGGTAATGACTGGTAATGACAGTTGCTGGTCATTGATGGAAAACTTCAGCATGCACGTTGGTTTACTGCAACTGACCCATTTGGGCTATTGGGAAGTGGAATTTACAAGGCAGAAATCTATTCTTCACGCAGCTGTGTCCCCTCACGTATTTTAGCATTCCAGGGTTTTGTGCAGGGCTTACGATACCATCAGATTGGTTTGTCTTACTGTAAGAATACCACACTGCACACAAACAGTCAAGCTTCTCAGACCTTGCTGAGGCTCTCACTCTGTGTGGCAATTTCTAATTATTATGAAAATTAAGGATTGCAGGCAGATGAAACGTGTTACATTCAGATATTTCCTCTATAATTCACACTAGGAAAATGATACCGTTTCAATAGTATTGCTGTGTCTGTCATATAAGCCTGAAACACATTCTCCTGTTTCCCACCAGAGTGTCGCTGTCACAACCATGCTGACAGCTGCCATTTTGACCTGAGCGTTTGGCTGGCATCAGGGAAACGCAGTGGTGGAGTCTGCGACAACTGCAAGCATAACACAGAGGGACATCGCTGTCAAAGGTGCAAACCAGGGTATTACCGAGACAGAGGGAAACCCGTGTCTTCTACAGAGGTCTGCAAACGTAAGTGACTGTTGTTATGTGCAGTGGAAATAGATGAATGGCGGAAGAATTATTAAAAGAATTATCAAAAGAAAGAAATAATTAACTCCTATAGAATCAATAACTCCTATAGAAGTAACTCACGAGTATTACTATCCTTTCTTTGTATTCTTTACCTAAACTACAGGTTTCTGATTGAGGGACATCTTCCTGATTTTTCTGTGTCTATTTATCCCCCTGGTATCACACATTCTTTTTGTGATAACTGCAACAGTTCTCCAAATGCATTGCATTCTGGGGAAAGGTACATTCTTCTTATGCTTGCATTTAAAATAAAATGGTTCCTTTTTTCTTGAGGCACATTTTATTTAGCTGTTTTTTTTCTGCATCTCTCAAGACTGTGTGCCTATGTGTAGGCTATTGTTAAATTCCATTTGATTGTGCAACATCTGTGCACATAAATATATCTAATAATGGCTGCAGGAGGTGTAGGAAGCATGAGACCATGCATATCCACTTGGGAACAAATAGATCAGAGCTCACTCAGACTTATCTCTGGATTCTACAGCTGTATTATGGGGTGCTCTGCCCAAATTAATTGCCTCATTAACACTTCAGCAGTATGTGTTAGGAAGTAACTCTGGCATAGAGGCACTAATGGTTGTACACAGAGGGTGTACAACCTCTGGATCAAGGTAGTTTACACCCAGCCAGTCTGGAACATAGCCCAAATCTCCCTTACTTAGTGTAAACATTTCCTGAGTATCCTGCCAGGCTTCACACATCTGATTCCATCTGGCATCTATTTGGGAGGTAGCTATTTCCAACCATATACATTATTTCATTTCTCCCTTTGGATAGTTTTTCTTCCCCATATCTCAGACAGCACAGAGAACTTCATCCTCTGTCACCTATACTCATGCCCACTGGGATCACATGCTTTTGAAGCTTTCCTGACCCTTTGATGTTCTTCATCAAGATTCCTCTTAAACACTCAGGTTACCAACACTCCTCTTCCTAGGACTGTATGGCCTGTCATATTGCTTAAACTTTCTGTGCACAACACATCCTATGTTTCTGCTTTTTTGTATTCTTTCCACTGGATCTTAGTGCCAGCACAGACAGCTTCCACATGACCCCATCTTTTTGATTTCACGATGTTCATCACACAACACTGATGAGTAGACAGGGCTGGGGGTGAGCTTATCTAACCCATAGGGTTCTGTGGTGGCCCTTTTCTACTCCTGTTTCTACGCTGAGCACGTTTGCTACAGGGAAATATTGTAATGAGGATAAATTTTTGTGCCAGAGGATTAATTTTTAATCTCATAGTACCTGAAAGAATCTGTGTATGAACTCTTGTATTTAACAGCAGGGTGACGGTGTAGTAACCAACATCATGTGTAATACTAGATAACCGCTACAGTCAAGGAGCACTGAAGAGCAGCGAAGAGGAAAAAACATTGTTTGAAAATACAGCCTATCTGTGTGGAAACCCTAGAACAGTCTGCCTGGATGAAATCAGACCTTGACTCTACCTCTGCCTCTTTTGTCTGGTCTGGTTACAGACCTCTCAGGATGGCCTGCCAATACTCTGCATAGCAAAAGAAAAACTGTTTAGAAATTTACCTTGTTGAAAGAGCTTTATTCCTATCATGCCAGTCAAGCACAATAACGTTCTTTTCACCTGGGAACAGGCTGCCGCCAGCAGAAGGCCCCCAAATGCAATTGTTTCCACTCTGACTTGCGTGCTCAGGCCTAGACAGCTGCCATTCTGCTTTAGCCCCCTGAAAATTATACGCCTCTTCTAGGCTCCCTGTAGAGCCAGCGGAGAAACACTGGGAGCTCTGGGGATGATTTAACGTAGATGCCCAAGATAGATGAGCTGAATTGCCCTCTAGAGGATATCTATTTCTCTTCCTTGACTTAAGAGGTGTTCTGGATCACTAGCCTGCACTAGAGTTTCTGTTGATTGAGATGAATGTTAACGGGTTTGACTCAGCATTATTGCAAATAGGTAAGCATGACCTTATCTGTGCATGATTCAAATCAATGGGACCTTTCACAGGCATGTAAAGGCATACATGAATGCTTGCCATATCAAGATATAAGGAAAGGGTATTACAGGTCGCTCTAGAGAGCCTCAGCTTTTACAGCAGACTGATGTGTGCCCAATGCTTGTTGTACCTGTGTGGAGATAGAAGGGTCACTGCAGATATATCCCCAGAGTTAAGAGAAACCTGGGAGGGGGTGGTTAGTCTGTGCCTTTTCCCTTTTATTTAAGGTGAGGAGGAGAAGTCCCACAATGACACTTGACAAATTACCCGAATCAGGTAGTGTCTTGTGTGATGAAAGACCTGATCCCCAAACACTTCCCCATGCAGTCTGCAGGCAGTGCATAGGTGTGCACTTCATGTTATGCTGTACCTCTGCAGAGAATTTTCAGGGAAGGTTTCACTACTTTGGTTATTATCAGTGACAGCAAAACAAGAAACACCAGTGCAGACAGGCAGAGTTGTTTTGGTTAGAACAGACTTAATTTGATAGCGGGAAGATTTCACCTCCAGGACCATTGTCAGATCCTTCTGCCTAGAGCTGATGTTAAACTGAAAGGCTCATGCAATAGAGGTCCTATTCTCCATCCTTTAGGTCGCAAAACTTGCATTGCTATTAAACTTAACCTGGTGTGGTCTGAGTAAATTGTTCAGGTAGTGTGACCCTAAAAACTACTCTGTTTTTTCAGTAAAAAACAGTTACTGTTTTGAGCATTGCTAATATGTAAGAAATTAGACTACCGGGTACATTTCTCTCATCCCTCAGCCTGCTGATCATAAATTGAAGAGGTGCCACTTGCACTAGCATGTTTGTCAGGATTTAAATGTACCAATTCCAAGCCATTATCTCACCTTGAGAAAACCATGCAAACAGTGCCAGACTAACAACGCTAAATAAAAACCCCGCCCACTGGGCAAGTGCTGAAAAGCAGTAATAAACTGCAAACAGCAGACTGGACGGATGATTTTGGTGAGAGCAACCTGGTCCTCAGCTTCCCATTTTGAACTCAGAGGGAAGAAAAAAAAAAAAAACCTCAATGGGAGATCAAAACTTGACCCTTGTGTACAGTAGATACTGAGCTGGGAAAGGAAATCTGATGAAAAAGCTGAATGAAATGCTGTGCTAATCCCTTTGAGAAAGCACGCTTGAAGAGTGCTCTGCCATCCAGAGCAAAGTCTAGGTTCAGCTGTGACATCCCCCTCAGGCTCCCAGAAAGTTAACAGGACACTGCCCAGGCCCAGAAAGTCTTTAATCATTAGTCATAATAATGAACAGCATTCTCTCTTAATCACTGCTAGGAAAAAAAAAGTTGTATAACAATTGGATGTCCTGGTACTATCCAAACCACCCTTTGCTGACCCTCCAATGTGAGACTGCAAAGACATTCCCTTGGAAAAAAAAAAAAAAAAAAATCTCTTGAAATTTGACATGTAAGTGTGAATCTGCTATTCCTTTTTTTCTGCAGAGGTAGCCTGCCTCTGATCCCTTTGCTTCTCCTGTTCCTAGCAGCTGGGGATGAATGAGAGCCATGTTGTGTGCAGACCTTTGTTTTGGCACTGCTTAGATTTATATTAAAAAAAAAATAATAAAAAAAGGCATGAAAAGAGGCCCAGAGCAAGGCACACACCTGCCTGTTATTGGGGGTGACAACACAGGATTAAGTAGTTTGGATATAGACTTGTATGGGAGCTTTGACTCGGAAGCCTAATCGTTTCCTAGCCAATGGTTAGAAAAGCTGCTGTATCCTTAGCTCTTTCCTGTGGCTTATTTGGAGGCTTAAGGGATCCTTCTGAAATGGCACCATCTTTTGTACTCACCCTTTGCTTAGCTTAAAAAATAATGCAAGCACGTAGACCCATTAAAAAGGGTCCCCAGGAAAACAAGCTTTTTTACTCCAAGCACAAGGGTTGAAAATTAAAATGTGCCCAGATGCACATGCGTGCGCGCACACACACACGCACACTGAAAAGCTCTGCTTCTCATCCTTTTACTTCTGAGCAGAGGGAGTGAACTTTTAATTGTAATATCACAAAGGCCTGATCACATCTTGGTTCAGTCTGTCTTAATCAGGCCTGACCACACACAGAGCTGTCTATCTTACTTCCTTCATTTAAGAAACATTATTGGCTGAGTCAACCCCCACATCTGACAAGCTTTAAAAATTGCCCTGATTTGGTCATATGATCCAAAGATGCACATGTATATATTTCAGATTCAAAAGGCTTTGTTTCGTTTTTCATTTTGCCTGGTTTTCATCAAATAGCCAGAGTCTGCTCATAGCTGTATCTTATGCATTATTATTAGACAGAATTTTAAGGCAAGATACCTCAAAGTCCACCGAAATACCTGGAGCACTTGCTATTTTCCTGTAAGTTAGGACCATATTGCTATAACCAATATTGTATTTTACGTTTGTGTCTAATTACATGGGAAAGACAGCTGTGCTGGGGCAGACAGATTTATTGAGGACTTGAGTGGAGACTGCTGTATGAATTATTCATTTTCCATTATTCCTTGTCTCCATTTTACAGTAGTTTCTGACAAAACAAACTTAGTATAAGAGTGAGACTAAAAGGCAAGAGGATGCTTTGTGATACTTTGTGACTGGTAGCCAATTCTAAAGTACAATGATGAAATTTTTCATTACACTGCTGTCAAGGGGAGAACCCAAATAAACCAGCCATCTCTGAGCCAGAACTGTCTGCACACCGTCCCTAACATAATTGATGATGCCTTTGACAAACAAGGCCATTGTCATGTTGGCTGGTGTTTTGTTAGACAGGGAGGCGGATGGAGAGAAAACTAGGGTTTGCCAAGAGAAAAGACGCAAAAATCAGCAGGGAAAGATGCTGTGTTGTCAAATATTGGGAAACGTAAAAGCATGAGGTTTTGGAAACTTGCTTTTATGTTTCTTTAATCGTGAGGTTTATCTGCAAATCTGTGGTACTATTAAGCAGATAAAATCCAGTCATCAACAGCTGTCCCTTCAGCATGTGACATGTGGGCTCTTATTTTGGGAGTTACCTTAGATGCACAACTGGGATTTTGGCCGTAATACTCTGGAAGCCAGACAATGTACACACCCAAGCTGAAATGCTAAATAAACACAGACTGAGTAAAGCGTTCGCAAGCCACTTGTATAACTCATCTGAAAGTGTTGTACATTTATTGATTCAGCTTGCTTTCTGATCCACCAGAAGCTGTCCCAGTTTCTAATTGGGGAATATGACCCACAGTTCATTTGGGAACATTAGTTTTCCTGAACTGTAGCCCCCAAATAAGAGGGGGGGAGAAGTGGGGAAAGCACTTTTTTCCTACCTTCTCATCAGCTTCTGCCAATGCTGTCAGTCACTGTCCTGTAATACTTTCCCTTAGGGACAGGATGGGAGAAGGTCTCATCTTCCTGAATCAGGAACTAGTCTCAGTTAGTGATAGGCAGTCTAATGATGCTAATGATTTACCTATCTGTTATGTGACCCTAACTGATGAAAACTGAAAACGAGAAATAAAGTGGAAATAAAGACGGACCCAGTAGCTGCAGAAATATAAGAAATTTAAGGTGAAAACTCCACAGGTAGATCCTACATACAGAGATATTACAGTGAAATAAGAAACCTGGATTCAAGCCAACTCAGATGTTGGCAACCTCTTACTTCTTGTGGCTCAGACCTGTCTGCAGTAAAGAAAGCGTGTGTTTCCCCTCCTTATCCCCAAATCTATGACATCCATTTTTTTCAGTGATGGAAGAACTAAGTGTCTCCTCTTTTAGGGTGATGTAGTCAGCCCTGCAAAAATCTGGGCAAAAATAATTCAAGTTGAGCAGCAACAAATCAGAACTTGCCTTTGAAACTGTCAGTGTTAATGAGCACTTCATTGTTACACCTGCTCTCCAGAACTGACAGCAAAATCCCTGGGTTTGCTCCCAAAGTCAAGACTGCTTTGTGGCAAACAGGCGAGCCTGCTGCCATCCGCCAACCAGCTCATTGTGTTGAGTACATTGCCCATGACAGCACGCTTATTTTTTGTCCTTAGGCTATTGTGCTAGTGTCCCTTGAAAACAACGGACTGAGATCCGTCTACAGCAGAGTGTAATAATATTATTAAAAATATTGGCATAAAGAACACAGGGCATGGTGAAAAAATAACTATGTAGTAAGCAGATCATAAGACAAATGCCCTTTAAACAAAATTGCTCACCCTTTTTCTTGTATGATTTTCAAAAGATATTTTCTTTTCTTGAGCATCAAATATGAGGTTGCAGATGAAAATGAATCTGTCTCTCCTACACTTAACACTCTTTATAGTCATATACTTGCCCCTTCCCCTCGGAAAATGATGTGTGGAATCAGAGTGTTCATTTGGTCTCTTATCTGTGAGCTCATGAAGAAAAGTAGTTTGATTAGAAGCAATGATGAGCAAACTTCAAAAGCTTTCGAGATCATGTTTGGTTCAGATAAGCATCCAAAAGGCTGGCCCCTGATCCAAGCTATCTAAACACCTTGGGTGTCCAACATTTAACTGAAAATCTCTGTTAAAGCGGGTCTTAGCCACAAGATTTTCATTTCTACCCTCTTCCAGATGGATGAAGTAGTGATGAATTTCCTTTTCAGTCTCTGCTACAAGCAAAAGCCAGGGCACGCTGCTTTGTTAATACAAAAAAGAGCTGAAACATGAAGGCCTGCAGTTCAGCTTGGTTCTCATCTTAATCAAACTTGTTTGAATATCAAAAATGAGTGGGTATGTTTATTGCTTGTATTTTACCTCCGCAGAGCTGTTGGCACAAGGCTTGACCATCTCAGCTAGCCTCTGCCCTGATGGAGAGGAGTCAACTGTGTTGGCTTTGCACCACTATCTGTACACTACTTTCCACCTCACTCCCTGATGCTGTCACATTGGGAATGTACTGGTGGCGTGGGATTATGACAATTATTGTCTGTGAAGGCAGAGTTGCCCACAGGAGCTGTAACTATCCATTTTACTGCCAAGTTGCCTTGAGTTGCCAGGCTGGTGTCAAATCAGCCAATAGCACTAGAAAGATCTGGGTTTTTTTCCTCCTATTTTCTCATGTCCAGCTACATGTAAAATACATCTAGTGAGTTTAGAGATCTTCTCTCATTCTGTCCACCTTCCTTACAATAAATCTGCTCACGTATTTGTACAGAAAGTTTCATCAGCTTCCTTACACAAATACAAAACTGCATGGTGAGATGTGTCCCTTAGAACTCGCACTGGAGGAAATTTGTGGACTCTTTGGAGGTAGAAATAGAAAAAATGGTTCAGGTCATTTGAACCACCTGCATAAACTGCATCTAGCCCTAGAGGAAACAGTAGTTTTGTGATCTCTGTGTTCACAGGAAAGACAACGTAGGCAATAGCTATCACTTTTTACCTCATCCATGCTACTGTATGTTTTTGCAAAACACTTTAAAAGTGAATCACCTGCAAGCCCCTTTAAAAATAAACACACAGTGGGGAGGCTTCCTGCCCCCACTTCAAAACCCTGTATTGTCAACACTTGTGTAGTAGGGAAGAACTGACTTTCATACGTAAATAGGTTCCAGTTGTACTTGGTTTGCTGTGCTTAATGAGTTAAAAAGAAACAAAAATAATATTGCAAATGTAGGCTAACAATGCAATGTTTACCAGTTCCGACATAAAACTACTGAGCATAAGGAAAAGGGCACAAGTTTATCGGCCTTGAAAAAAGGTCACTTAACCAGATGACCCCTGGGCACATAATCTCAGTCACCTCTTACTGTATCTCCGTAGCTTGCGCCTGCCAGCCAATGGGTTCAGCCAACGCAACTTTCAGCAGAAGCTGGCGATGCCACCCCAAGACCGGATTCTGCTACTGCAAACCAGGTGTGGCGGGCCCCAACTGCGATAGATGTCTCATGGGCTACTGGGGCTTTGGAGAAAATGGCTGTCGCCCTTGTGACTGTGCCAGAGACTGCGACCCGCATACTGGAAACTGTTTCAATGGGTAAAGAATCCTCCTTTGGGTTCACTTTGAGATGGGATTCTGTGAAATGAAACAAAGATTAACTGAAATACTGCAGCAATGACAGTAACTGGAGGATGCTGGAGGGTGCACGATCATTTGAAAAGATGGCTGTAAATCATAAAAGGTTTCTTAGATTCCATTTGGTGGCTGGCACACTTTTAAGTCCATTGTATTATCCAAGGCAATCTTGAAACTTTTTGCAGTAATAATAGCCAACTCCACAACCCCATGGAAATATGTACAGCATCTTTAAATACACCTGTTTGCTCTGAAAATAGATGGAAGAGTCTGGAGAGCTTGCCTTTCATCTGTGCCCAGGGAAAATGAACTACAAGGTCTCCCTCTTGTTTCTAGAGGACAGGCATCTGTGGCTCAAACATGCATTAATCAGTACAGAAATCCTATGATTTGTTGAGTGACTGCTGTTTAATGGGTCCTGCGGTTGTCCTCAGTTCCTAGTGGCATCAACAAGTGGTCACTAACTTTGAGTTACTTAATTCAGTAAAAACAAACAAACAAAAGCAAAAAAGGCCCAATACATAGTTACTTTAAAAAAAGTAACTGTTAAGTCAGCAGTGGTAAGGCCTAAATAGAAGCCTAGATCTTGTGATCTCTCTATATGGCATGAAGTCTTGCTCTTACTTGCACTCCCAGCCTGAAGAAAGCAAGCTCATCTGTCTGGATACAGCCACACGCTACAAACACCTGCTTCCCACCTATCTCCTGTCCTAACCAAGTCTTCTGTTTTATGTGTCCCCCCAGCTATGACAATGAGCCATTCTTTAACATCCCCATTGGGGGACGAATCCCTGACCTTGTACAAATGCCAACAAACGAGAGTGAAGAGGAGTGGAAATGGAATGACCATGAGCAGGGATTTTCTGCACTGAGGCACCCAGGTACAGCCCAGAGTCTGGGAACATTTAGTAACTTCACTCAGTGCTAGTTCTTTCTTCTCTCCACCCTGACTTAAATTCACCAACTCATCTCTATCTTGTCTGTCCCCCACCTGCTAGCAACATCTGCTAATCTGAACTATACAGGTTGTCATTACATCTACATTGTTATTTTCCAAATCAACTGTACTATCCAACTTTGGTTTTGGAAATTGGTAAGTCATAAATAAGATTGTGTGGAAAAAATACTCTCCTTTTGTTGTCGTAATTACAGTCATAACACTTATGGTTTTATACAGCTCAGTTGCTGTTCAGAACTTCAACTGCTATTTGTAAAAAGATCATGTCAGCCATCACTGAAAATGCACCTCTGGGGTGGATTTTAAGAGTAAGAAATTCCTGATGGCACAACAGCTCAGGAAAGAAAGTAAAGTATACTGTATCCAGCTGAAGTTACAAAGTAGGCTTACGGAATGAGGTGGAGCCTTTAATACTTAAATAGTTCTCAGTTTTGCTTGCCGTGTATGAAGGCCAGCGCTTGTCAGCATCAATGGCTTTGTAAGACCCAGAGGTAATAGTACCACCTATTGCATACCTTGGCTTTTCTGAGAGGGACATTACCTTAATACCAGAAAGGATCAACATTTCTTAGCTTATGGGATCAAACAAGTGTATTATTACTTACATGATTTACACCTGGATCTGATTCTTACAAATCTATTAGTATCAGTTTATTAACTGTACAATAGACCCCATGAGGGCTGCGTTTTACTTGACAGTACTGATCAGATTTCAGAACAATTATTGTATCATCTAACAAGAAACAGATTTGCAAATAACTGAGCTCACTCTCAAACTTACTCTTAAAAGTCCATCCAGATTATGGGAGCCATATACATATAACTTTATAACACAGTATCATTTGCTTTCCTTTTCTCTCTCATGTCCTGGCTTTTCTCCAACCCTTTGTGTTCTGCGGTTCCCCCGCTAGAAAAGTGTGTGTGCAAAGAAAAGGTGCTCGGAAGTGTCACTGACTTCTGCCAAATGAAATATGCTTATGGTAAGTGGGTGACATGCCCTCAAGGTATGATAATTTCACAATGTTCTCTCTATGCATGTTATTAGCTGATAGCTATGAAAAATGACAGGACTGGCTAAGTCATGAAATAACAGGTAGGATTTTTTCTGCCTTTTTTGTCTAGTGACATGTCCAACTTCTGATCAGAACTGAATAGCATTTTTCATGCAAGGCTCCATGGTGTCTCCTTTCCACCCAGTTAGCTTTCCTCTTTACAGCAGGAATGCTACAATTTAACTCAGTGGAATGGTTAGCCTCTACATCAAGAATAAGTGATAAAAACCTTGCATCTAAACTGCCATTGGTTTTGTACTCATTATGCAGGTTCAAATGGCCATGCATGTTTACCAGGAATCTATTTAATACTGTGGTTTATGAACACCTGGTTCATGCCATCACATAAAGCAAGAAAGGGAAGCTCTGGGATCCAAAGGTTTCATGTGCTTGTGTCATGACACAACAAAGCCTGCTTCTGGGGCCAATCTAGATAAGACTACCCAGCCAAAAAGTTATGGGATCCTATTAAATTAAAGGAACAGAAATTTATCATGGCAAACAGATGTTAGGCCACAAAACAAAAATGCTTTTTCCGGTTTGTTGTGCATCATGGAATTTTAGCCATGTGATATGCCTGCAGTCTGATAGGAAAGTTCCTGACTTCCTTCCTGTAGAGCAGACAGTCACTTCCCATTGGACAAATTTTTTGAGGGCAACATTAAAGCTCAACACAAGTTTTCAAACTGTAAAATACAAAGCCTAGAATCAGTGCATTTAAAATCAGACTGTTAGCCACTGATCTGTTTTTTCCACCCTTCCTACGTATACATACAAGCACTTTCCTATGATTTCCAAGCATTTGACATCGGCCCATTAAAAAGTAGTTGCTAAATAACACGGTGAAAGGATCAGTTAACTACTTCAGTAGAAAAATCTAGTTTTTCAAATTTATTTAGAAGAACCATGACTGAAGTGGACAAGCACTGGAATATACTTTCCGTACAACTGCAGCATTTTTTCATGTCTTCTTTTAAGGTGTTAAAATTCTACCTTTTAGCTGCACAAAACAAAATTCATTTAGAAATTCATTGTTCGTCTCTGTCTTGGTACGTTTTCTGGCAGTGATAAAAGCAAGAATCCTATCAGCTCATGACAAAGGGACCCATGCAGAAGTTGTTGTGAAAGTGAAGAAGGTCCTGAAATCAGGAAAAGTGAAAATTGCTCGGAGCAACAGAAGCATTTACCCGGAGTCCTGGACCAACAGGGGATGTACATGTCCCATTCTCAATCCTGGTAAGGACAAAATGCTTACTGGGTATTTTTCTTCCCCTGTAAGCAGCGGTGACAACTCATTATGAACATTAGCTATGGCTGCTCAACACTTCCCATCAGTCTTTCTGAGGCAGAGTCCTTTTATTCATCCAGACCAAAGAGGAAGTCAATAGACAGCTGCAGTAAAAAGCATTTTGTTATCAGAGAACAAAGTTTTACTAAAAAGATCAGACCTCCCTGGAAATGTTTTATTTTCAGTGACTTTATTTAATCTTCCAGAATATTAGTGACCAGAAGAATGTTTGTGAGGAAAAAAAAAAAAAACAAAACCAAAAACAACCAACTGTATTTTTAGGTCCAAAGAGTTTTCTTCCTCACTGTATTCTCACATCATGCTTTAATTCTTTTTGGAAAAACTAGAAATCATTATGAAAATTTTACAGAGTGGAGGGAATCTAATTTCTTCTATGCCTTTGTAACAGTTTCAAATAATGAAAAGTAAGCCCTCCTTCTTCTACTGTAAGTTCTAGTGCCTTCAATGGCTTGTTCCATCAAAGCCAAAAGCTGACAACCTGCAGCATATTGGAAATCAATCATGAGTGGAGAGCATAAAACCAAATTAATTTAATTTCAAGCCAAGTAAGACAGGAAACTTTAATAATTAGAAAAATTATCTTTTTAAGTACATAAAACCCCTCTTGTTATAACCTGTTTAGGATAGGTTTGCTCCCTAACCACATTCTATCAGAATGATCCATGTTTGTTCACTTTTAATTATGGGAATCTCCCTGCAGCAGTGCAGTGGAGAAGTATGGTAGCAGAAAGCTGCAAACTCCTTCTCCCCAGCTCTGCTGCAGGCAGAAACATCACACCATAGACTGCGAAGCTCCATACTAGTGCTCAGTAACGTTATCAGTGGCTGAGCAGATACGTTCCTCAGTTCAACCTTCCCTATTGCTGCCTTTCCTGCAATACAACCTAGTCGACCACAGAGAGAAATACATTTACTTGAATAACAACTAAAATCTCTGGGTAAACTTCGGAATCCTGCAATCATTTAGGTTGGAAAAGACCTTTAAGATCATAGACCCCAACCGTAAACCTCACACTGCCAAGTCCACCACTAAATCATGTCCTTAAGTGCCTAAGTGGATGCTAGGTGTCCAATTCTAACAAATTTTGATTATTCATAGCTTTTCTTCATATCACTGGAAGTTCCAAATCTTTGGGACCATGTCCTGAGATCAAATCCCAGTAAGACAAAGGCTTTGGACGTCATTAGGGTGACCAGTACTGTACATCGAGGATCATGTTTCATTATTCAGCCATACACCACAGAAAATGGTGACTTGTAATCAATTCTAAAAGCAGCATCTGATAGAAAAATTACCCCATGTTTTTTTCTCTGAATAGATTAAAAGACTGAGTAAAAGGAAGTCCTTGTGCTTCACTTAAAATGTAAGGTTTAATCTAACCTTTAAGACAAGTTCTCAGCTGAAATTAGCCACATACAAGAGATAGTTGTTTTAGGAAAGGCTGTGTCAAATCAAACTCAGTATGAATATTTCCTGTTATGGCAAAACGACCTGTTCTGTCTGAGAAACAAATTTTGTCTTCCATTATCTGTGTGAAGTGAAAGACTGCATCTTGAATTTGCATTGAAGTGTAAAGTAGACCCTGAGCTCTCTTTTTGGGGGTAGTTCTTGAATTTGCACATAAAGTTTTTGGCTTAATATAGTCCAAACAAATAAGGTGTTTTCCTTTACTTAAACTCCAGTGGCACGGTTGTGCATAATTAAATATTTACCAGTGGTCCCTGTGAAACTGTTGGGAGCCCTGAATCAGACATGAATAAAACATATTGCTTAAGTATGATGAGAATACATCTGATCCCACACATATCTGAAGAGGGAAAATATCACAGGACATTTTTCTCTCTAGCTTTACTTTGCACCTCGTTAGAAGCACAGGACTGAAGACATATGGCTCAGAAATTTAGCTGCTAGACACAGATGTTATACCATTGCCTCTTGATATGGACAGGTCCCAGTCACTGCAGTTCTGCAGATTTCAGCATATTGCTTGACTGAACCCCTGCCGCAAGATCACAGTATGCTCTGACTCATGGTGGAAACTTTATATTTTCTGTCTTCTTGGGGCTTTTACACCCACCTTTACTCTCCTTTCTATACAAGCATTAACAGTTGCTTCCCAGCACACAACTTTCAAGGAGGGCAGTAGTGGCAGGAGGGGACAAACAAAAAAGTAGCAGCCACCAGATCCCTGCAGATCTCTGTGCATAACCTCACACATAACTTGCCATGGGTTTGCCTCTGCTTCTCTAAATTCTGATCAATGAGGGCATTTTACTTACTACAGTTAATACAACACAAAGAGTGCTTATAAATCTAAGGCAGTGACATGATTATTAGTCATACTTGTTTCTTGTCTCCATCTGTAGTTACCCACTTTTTTGTTCACAGACCTCTTTTTTGAGGCTCTGCTACCTGTATCTTAAGGTTATAATCTAGGCAGTCTGGCTTACTATTTTCATACATAATACCAGCTTCCATATCTGTTCCGATCAAATCCTGCTACTCATCATACCTATACAAGCCAGGAGTAATGCTACTGAAGCACATGGAATTAAAATGTCTTAAAACAAAGGTCAGACAGATCAGACTCCAACCTGGTCATCTGCACATGGAGGCGCTAAATTTGAAAGCAGTAAGGCCACTGAAGCTAAATCAGTTTGTAGTTGTAATTCCTGAGCATAATCATATGCCAGCACTGAACCTGTGTGCTCAAGAGTTGGCATTGACAATATGCACACGAGAGTGTTTACACATAAGAGTGTTTACACATAAGACAGCACATACATAAACTGGATGAAGCTGGCTAAGATGCTACGTGCCAGATGCTTATGAAATAAAGAAATTCTGCATGTAGTTCTGTTTTCTTCTTTTTATTGACTGAAGGTTTTCTCTCTTTTTTTTTTTTTNTTTGTTTTTTTTTTTTTTTTTTTTTTTGTGGAGGTTTTTTTTTTTTTTTTTTTTTTTTTTTTTTTTTTTTAAACTAGGTACTGACTATCTTATAGCAGGCCAGGAGGACTCTAGGACCAGCAAACTCCTTGTGAACATGAACAGCCTTGTGAAACCCTGGAAAGCATATTTGGGAAAACAAGTATCAGATATTCTTCGAACTGGGTGCAAATAATTTCTGCTTCAGAAGTTACAGTGCTGAACTTTGCCTTTTAGTAACACTGCAGTGAAAGGTGTAGTTAGTTCATGCGTTCCCATTCAACATGCTCCTAGCTGAAGTGATGAAAGCAGACTTACCATCCTTTCTCCTTTCACGTGCTGAGACAGGAAACTTGGGACATGACTACTTGTTTCAAAAAGTGCACTGCCTTATCATACAAAATTAACTAGTGCATCATACATAGGTTGCAAGTCAGTTCTTCATTTGAGCCTGATTCCACACAGCCAGAGAATCATTTTACAAGGCAAAACTAAAGATATGGATTAGCGTTTCCACTTCAGGTCAGAGCCTGATATTAACAGGTATAAGCTGCTTACATAATGCATTCATTACTTGGGTGTAGTTTTCTTTATAAGTGACCACTAACCAGCAGCAATTTCTTTCAGCTTTACAAGTGGCATAGTACTAAAGAAGCATGTCATATAATACTTATTTAAAAGATCTCAGATTGATTTAACATCAGACTGCAATTATGCCAATATAATGGGTTGCTTTCTAGAAGGCAGCATTATCCCATCGCTGAACAGAAACAAACTAATGTGACTTATCTTGGGACAAGGTCCTTTATAGATGTACATCGCTATCGTCAATGCTTAGTGCTGAGGTCTGCTGCAGAAAGCACCTTGGCTAAAACTTGATTCCAAACCCAACCCTTGCTCTCAAAGGTAATTTTGCTCTTTGCTGTAGTACTTTAGTCTGTAACACCACAAAGGTTTCACAGTGATTACCACTAAAAAGCCTTATGCTAGGAAAGAGGCAAAACGTGAGGAACTAGTAACTGCTAATGTTGAGATTGTAACGCTACAAAAGCTACAAGGCAGAAGCAGGAGGTAACTGGATTGGCTGGACTGTGTATTAAATGAGGTAGCTATAGTTACTGTAACAGCAACCTGGCTATTCAAACAGTGCTCAAGACCACTGGCATTTGATTGCACTTAGCACTTTCATTCTGCTTTACTTCTCTCAGTCACGCTTCAGGTTAAGACACTGAAGCTAGGCTTCCTTCCCGTTGTGCCTGGGGATTATTTTTCCCTCCACAGAAGCACAGGAGTGGTAATATCTGAACTCTAGGTAAAAATAGTTCTGTTCTGCAAAAGCATTCTTTCTAAATCGATTTTACCCTACCCGATAGTAATTAAGAGGTAGCTACTTAAATCATTCCTTAACACAGTATTTTGAGGAAATTGTAGTTTAAGACCTGTGTCCCCTGTTTAAGGACTCATGATCAAATGAAGCTGGTTGGAGCACATTCTCTCATCAAGCAAAGCAGAAACTATGAAGTCAGTCTATTCTTTCAGGGGGTTACAGAGAGAAAGCATGCACCCATGCTACTTTTGCATATTTCTATTCCATGTCTATAACTTTTTAATGCTCTCAGGAAAAAAAGATATCTTCATTTAGCACTGACTGGCACATGGAGTATCTAAAAAACCCTAGTAATAATGAAGAAGGATGGAAGTCCCAGTCTCCAACTTAGGCCATCAGTTCTCTTTATCGCTGGGAACCTGAAAAACCAGCTTCTCATTCCATTTGTTGCTGTTTTCCTTTTAGCTTCGTATTGGTTGAACAGCATCCTCAGCTCATTTGGAAATGACGACAGGCAGATATTTACAAAACAAAAGCCCCACTTTTCTCCCAACAATGCATAAACAGTGTTTCTTCCTCCTCCCTTTTCAGAAAGTCTCCCCTCCTCCAATGCCATTGCTTTCCCTCTTTCACTTCATTATTTATTTGTTGTTACCTAGAGTGGTATCCAACAATGTGGCATCTCCAACAAGCCATTTAATTAATGCAATAAAACACTGTTTAACCAAGGAATTTGGCTTAATTTGAAATGTCAGCTTACAGAAATTGAGAGCATAGCAACTGCTTTCTTTACTGTCTCCAGAAATTTTCTCACAACAAAAAGATTTGACTAGTTCTCTTTCAACTATCAATAAAAATGAAGATGTGTACATGGATTTACAGTCTGTTCTCAAAGGGCCTCTCAGAATAAATGAAAATCAAGTGTAGGTTTAGAACTAAGCTAAGGAACATACTTTTCAACACAGGCCATTTTACCTGCAGGGGATCTTTAATGATGATCATATTCTACTTTGGTTTACAGTCAGTACCATATTAAAGCTAACTCCCATATTCCACTTTTTGTGCCAGATTGGTGATTTTGTGGGGAGGGTAAACAACTGTGTAGTCCCCTTCTGTGGATGAAAGTTATTTTTTAACATGGTCATTTACAAGCATTTCTATCTACTGCTAGTAGAAATACTATTTGGGACAAGAATATGGATACCCTGATGTGTTCTCTTAGGGCCTGCTATAATACAGTGATTAATGACTACCAAATGCAAACACTGTTGTATGCAAACAAGATAGTAATCCATATATTACATATTTCATGTATCTCAAAAGTAGGTGATACATACACACACTCTAGAGAAAAGTGTAAAGTGAGTGGGGGAACACAAAAATACTCAGCTAATTTCTTCTCCTCCTTCTAATTTCCCATTCGTTTTGAATCTCTTAATTTACTTGGGAGTACCTGTATAGCTGAGTCTACTTCATTCCCTCCATTAGTTGGAAATATTGCACATTTTGTTCCAACTACGTAGCTCTTGTTTAATGGCTCTGCTCTGTAGAGTAGCAGGTATTCCATAAGCATGGAATTTAATTTGAAAGTGAAAAGTGAAAGCACATTAAGATGAGTCAACACTGCAAGTTGACTTTTTATTGGTATCACTACTTCTGCTCATCAGATATCTCTTGAGTTCACAGAGAAGAAAAATAAAAGAATAAAGTTCCAACTCACACAGAGCTACCATGTGCAATCTCTTTGTTCTCCAGTGCTACAATCCAGGTAGCCTCTCTGAAAATAATTATCTAAATAGAAGTGAACTGCATAGATCAAGTTAGAACAGCTATTGATTAAAGAAGAGACAAGAAAGTTTAAATTGTTCACCATGAGACTTTGGAAATAAAGAGTTACTCTTATGTACTAGTACCTGAAATGAAGATGAGCATGAGACAGTGCAAGATGACAACCGGCTTCCTAGTAGAAGCTGTTACATATTCCTCAGAACCAGCAAACAAGGTCATACATTGTAAATTAAAAGAACCACCATAGAAGGTATGGTATTCCTGTACCAAAAAAGAATTGTTTTGTAGGCCTGTGTACAATATCACATACCTTGTGATCGTCTCTGTAACTATGTGTCTTAGGTGGCACAGTAATACAAAGAATACTAACATGGAAAAAAGGATGCATTTGCCTAATACAGAAGTGGCTGGACAGCTTTTTAGTGCGCCTAAAATGGGATCCGTCTTTAAAATGGGCACATGAACACCCCTACAGCACCCAAATAGACAAGGTGTCTCATAAGCAGTAGCAACCATATACCAAACAGTAGCAATGATATATCACTTGGAAATGCTACATAAGGATGAAATAAAAGCCTTTACCCACAAGAAAAGAAGTCTGGAAAGCTGTGGAAAATTTATAATCGAGCAGGTGATAACTTGAAGCAGAAGCACATGGAACTTTCCACAGATAGCAGCAAACTCAGGATGCTGGAGGTCAAAGTAGCTCTCCATAACAGCTGTGCAGCACGTGTATCCATGAGTACATGATCATTCTGGCAACATGGACCCTTAAAGCATCAAAGTAGTTCACTAAATGGCCATTGTGAGTGCTGAGCCCTAACTCCAATGTACTGACATATTGCTACTAATGCTTCTCCAGCGTCTGCTCTTGGCAAGCAGCTAAAGAAAATGTACCTATGCACAACCTTTGTGCATTGCTCTTCTGAGAGTGGCTCACTACTATAAGGAGTAAGTTTTCTCTGTAGCATTTACCATGTCTCAATTTTTCCATGCTGCTTGATGTAAGCTTTCTTTAAATTTATATAATTCACATCATGTGCTTCCTCAAGTCCCCAAGACCTGGAAAAGTTACTGTGTTATTTGTTATGTGTTGTAGCACTTTTTTTTTTTGTACTTAAAACTTCAATTAAAAATACTCAGACATTTATATTGATGTGAGGTTTGGGATCTATTTTTAAAATTTCAAACCGTGCAATCCTCAAACCACATGCACGTGAATTCTTTTTAAGTTACTAAACCACAAACATTCCAAACATGAGGCTCTTCGATAGTGTTAGCACAGAGTCAGGCAAATGGAGAAAAGTATTTAGCTAATAAGGCAACCATGATAACATGTTATTTTTCTACTGAGCAACTTCCCCAAAAAATGTACATTCAGTATGAGAACATGTAGAGATTAGAAACACAAAACAGGTACAGTTAATTTACGTAAATGGTATGTTAATTCAATAACTGATCAAAACTCAATCCTGCGAAATCTTACATGTTGGTACTTGCAGGAGCTTAACTCCCCGAAGAAATACACACATGAAGTTTTACTGGCTTGAGGTCTAATAAGGTCTAAAAAAAAAAAAAGAATATTTCACACGTCCTAAAACAGATTCTTTACACAGAGTTGATTTGTGGGGTGCAAGGCATGAAAATAGAAATGCATGACAGGTAGGTGGAAGATGTCTTACCTATAAATGCTCAGCACTTAGGTAGACAGAAGTCTGTTCACATAGGTCTCCATACTTAAAATCAAGGCAGTGTATTACAGAGACTTACCCTTGCAACTCTACATTACAGTTGCACTTACTCTTCCAGGTCCTGTACAAGTTCTTACCTTGCCTGTAGACTTCTATTGAGAAAACTGTACCTCCACAACTCAAGTCTTCATTCTTCACACATTAACAACATGATAAATATTGCCATCATGCTTTTGTCTTGCAGCTGAGAAACATTACGATGTACCACTTTCAAATGCACAGGTCCGAGTCTTAAAAGAGACTTTTGATCCAGGAGACTGACCCTGTATATTGGTACTAGATAGTAGCTTTATGTCAGGTGTAGCACTTTCATGACAATTAACATAGGCCAACATGGGACAATGGACAGTACGAGTTCTGCTAGCCCGGATTCTCAGGCCCTCCACTCTTCTGCATTTGAAAAAATTGTGAGTCTACCTCTGAAAATGTTAACTCCCAATACATTTGTAACATGGCCTTTATGAGAAAAATCAGAGGCACTGAGGATATTTCAATCGTTAACTGTGCAGGTAACACTCATTAATAACACACTACACACTCCCAATATAAAAACATAATGGTTATCAACTGGATTAATTCTAAATCAGCAGCTTCACACATAGCATGGGAAATGTTAACTACAAGCATGGTATCCAACTATCAAATTCTGCCAGCCTTTGCTTGTTCCATGCAGGGCCAAATTCAAAGAAAATCAACTGGATCCAACCTAGTTCATTAGTTTAGGTTCTTTATGTTGCAAGGAGAAAGGAGAAATGGCCCCTTGGGCCAGGTAAGGGAACAGAGCCAATACCTGTAAGGAGAAACGGGCCAGGCTGTAGGTGAAAAGGAAGCAATACTAGTATCAGGAGGCATATGAGGAGACAAAACAGAAAGCGAAAGGAATAGGGTGGAGGCAGCAACACTCTTATAACAGTAAAGAGTAAAACTAAAAAAAGGTCAGAAAATACAGGTGTAGAAATCAAACACCCTTCTCTCCCCAACAGCACCCTATGAAGGGAATAAGTGCATACGAGGGGATGCTTTCACCTTCTTAGGAGGCATAAGGAACTTGTCGCATTCAGAAACAAACAAATCAACTGGACCTGTCATCAGATCTGGTACAGCAAATCCTATGCCCATTTAACCTTCACATCATTCTTGCGGCACCTGGGTTAACCTGCAACGTGCAATCACTACAAATCTTCCTGTGCTCTCTGTTTCGGCTATAACAGGGCCTTCTGCTGTCTGCTCACAGATGTATCAATACCAATTTGGAACAAGCTATTTGTTAAAAAATTAAAAAAAAAACAAAAAAACAAACAAAAAAACAACCCACAAAAACCAACCACCACACAAAACCAACCCTCCCCCCAAAAAACCCCAAACAAAACCAAAAAAACAATAGCAAAAACATTGCTTCTTGTTTTAGAGATTGCCCCTTCATTCAGGCTCCAGCTGCTGACTATAGTTTATGCTACAAACATGGAATTCACTGAAGGAAATACACACACACACACACAAAAGAAGAAAAAGGAAAAGTCCAAGGACTCTTGAAGAAAGTTAGTAATAGACAAGAGAAAAATCACAGCCCTACACTAGGCAGCCATGGCCATGCTTTCCGCTCTTGACACCACTGGGCAAAACTTGCCACCTCATTTTCCTTGAATTACAAAAAGCATTTTTTGTATATCAAGCACCAAACACTGCACTCTCCACAAGCAGGACAAAGTATATAATAATGTCAATTAAATCAGCAAATGGCAGAAAATTAAGCAATATTCCAAGCATTTCAGTGTGTTGTACGGGGCTACTTTCAGTGGATCTAAATGCATGAAAAGGCTGTTCAGCTTGAACCACTGGATGAATGCACAGGGTACTCTACCATAAACCCTTGTGCTTCTGGCAGTGATGGGTGCAAAACCCATTGCAAGCTTTTACTAATGCTATTAACATGTTAATAGCAGCAGTCTGAACTGCTCAGCACGTCTTAGTAGAAAGAGTTATGTATTACATTTACTAATATTTCAGTATTTTAGCAGTCTTTGACCTATTTCTTGGCTCTCATAGTATCAAGATACACCAGCGTTTGAGAGATAAGCTGCTGCTTCTTCCATGCTTAGCTATAGATCCATAACTCTTGAACTAGAGTTCTAGTCATCTTACCCTATGCAGTCAGAACTAGACTACAGTGAAGATGACTGGAAAAAAAAAAAAAAAGCCTAACATCTTACTGTTTCAGGCCTTGAGAACCTCATGCTCTAGCTATGAATTCACCACCAAATTACCCAGTTTGATATTTCAAATAACTTCACACCGATCCATGAACCATATTAGATACTATCTTGCATCAGTGGCAAAAAGTTATAAACATTGATGTTATAATCATTGCTGCACTTCTCCACTCTTCCTCTATTGGCTGGGTCTTCTTTCAGGTTCTCAGTATCACTAACAAAACATCAGTTCCAGAGGGGTTAAAAGCAGTTGAAAAACAACTGCAGACAGGCTGGTGCTGTTCAACAAAATGAAGTCATGTACAATGAATAGAGCTGATTAAGAATAAACGACAAACTGCTGGTAGCTTGTCTACACTGTCCCACACTAACACTGCTAGAATTTTAATGAGAAGTAAAACAAGAGTCTAAGAAGCATGTAATATCTTTTTCTTCCCTAGGAATAAGAAAGTAGGTTCTACCTATTTAGGTAACAACTTTCCTCAAAGAGATTCATTGACGCGTGATCAGATAAGCACCTTAGATGAACAGGAGACATCACTGTGAGGTTTAACAAGGACATTCTCAATAAGAACTGCACAGGATATAGATCTTGTTTCCAATGCAGCCCTGCCAGATCACCAGATCTAATGATCCTTAGAATAAACTGCAGGATAAACATCTCCCTCTAGACACCGTTGTGTACATCATTCCTGTTTCAGGGAAGAAGGGGGAAAAAAAAAAAGGTCATTTTCACATCTGAAGTAAGGTCTTATCTCTAGGAAAGTTACTCAACACAAGTTAAAAAGGTATGTCTTTTAAATGCAGGTACGCTGCACTGCAGAGAAAAACAGAAAAAAACCAGAAAAAATTAATGAGCAACTTTTAAACACATTCTGAAAATGCTATTTTATCTAATTTTAACCACTTTTCAGTAGTTAACTATATTTTAGAATATATTCTATGTTAAAACAATCACCTATAAGAGACAAGTTTTACAGACAATCTTTATACGCATCAGGAGTGTGACACATGCTCCACTGATTCAAGTTTAAGTTGATTGCAGGAACAACCTCATCCTAACAAGCAGGTTATCACAAGTTATATATGAATTCCTGGCCTGCATCATGCAGGGGTTCTGGACAGTTGGTAACAGTGCAACTCAGCCTTCAAAACTATGGCTTTTTTCACCACGGCATTAACTTAAGAATTACAAGGGTGTGCAACAACTGAAGAAGAATGATTAAAACTGGAAAACTGAAGTATTATATAGTAATTTTGTACAAGGTAGTATTTTAGGAGCTATGATAAAAGTCTGTAGGATGAATACAATTAAAACCACCTCTTTTTATTCGAAAAACTAAATGGATAAAATCCAACTGTAACTTTTCAGGCTAAGTAATTTGTATTAAAATATATTCTATTACATCAAGAAGTGCTTCATGCCTTGTTAACAGTTCCTTTTAGCTAAACGCTAACAAACATTTAATCATACTTAGCACGTCAGTTTTCATAGGACAGAGGCTAAAAGGTTTAGAATAAAGAGCAATTATTTCATGACAGCTTTTCTTCTCCCCACCAATGACTACTTTTGACTTGACATACAAAAGCACCTGATAGACCTTGCATAAAATCCTTACAAAATAACTCCATGCAAGCACTTTCTCAAAAAACATTTGAATCTACTACTCATCCTCAAGAATCAGTAGCTGACTGATGGCAGATAGAGAACGAAGACATTATTTATGCAGAAAATAAGAAACACATTAGAACAAGACAGCAATATGCAGCTCTAAATTTTGTATCCAGACAATAAAAATGCAACATCTTATCATCTGCTTATTTCACAAGCTTGCCACACATTGCTAGGGATCGTTTTATCATCTTTATTACATACTAAAGTAACCACTGATCGATTTTAGATTTAAAATGGGAACATGCAACTATAAGAAAATCACATCAACAATGCAATGCTGGGAAACACAACAGAAAGAAGGAGTTACACTAGCTATACATAGACATCTGCATTAGTTTACATAACAAAAAAAGAAATTCCAGACAATTTATTTTTTCCCTGTTCATCTAGAGTTAAAAACAAGTATACTACTAGAGATGGAAAAGAAATCTCCATGTAAATTCTGTAATACTTTCAAGGGATATGTAGTGGTCAAGAAAGACAACTCAATCCTAAAATTGCATCAAAATCAGCTGCAGAGTCCATACTGAATAGCTTATCTTTCTTTACTTTCGTGGGTCCAAGGAAGTGGCAATATGTATTTACTGTTGATCTGCCTCCTAATTCCTAATATTTCACTGAAGTGCAAGCTATACTACATGGTTTTCCAAACTTAAAATATGGAAGGAAGCCTGACTGCATTTTACTTCTCTTAACACAAAATTCAAATTCCATGGCAGGAAACATACTTTAAGTACTAAACCAGAAAATCAGAGGGACTGGACTCTGTGTCTCAACATACAGCCCTAATTCCTTGTCAAGCAAATCTTTATTACCATTTTAAGCTTTTAATGGTAAATAAACAAACAAAAAAACCCCACAGCCAAAAACAGAACAGGCTGGCTCTCACAGCAGGAGCAGAAGAGTAGGTAAGGAGAATGCAAGAGACTTTATTTTGGTTGGTTTTTTTGTTTGGTTGGTTGGTTGTTTTTTTTTTTTCCTAAGTTACATCACTTCCACTTTTAATGGATTATCCAGAATGCAAATGCAGTGAAGTGATGACAGTTATGCTAGTTTCTAATCTGATAAGGATAGGAGGAAAAGAAAGTGATAATTTCCACATAGACCTCTGTAGGATTAGAACTATGACTTCCTTTCTCAAAACACCTCAAACACATTATGTAGTGTTTTTCACAGGTTCTGATGCAAGACCCTTACACATATGCCATATTTGTACTGGATCTAGCACAACAGGTTACCAAGCTGCAGCAGTCAGAGAGCAGCAACTCCACCCTAAAAACACCTTCAAATATGTTGGATTATACGCTGCAAGTTCCTCTATCAGTATTAGGTTCAGGTCCCAGCTACTGTAGGACCAGGATTCTTGCATTTTATGTTTTAGTACACAGATGCTATAAATACTGTGACAAGATAAATCCAAAACCTGCAGAGAACTGAGGCAATGTGGGAAAGAAAAGCACAGTAGGAAAAAAAAACAACAGGAGGCAAACCGTTCTTAGAACAGAGCACTCCTTCACAAATGGCTCTTGCTTCCTCACAAATAATGCATTGGATTTCCATTTGAACAACCAAAAGCCTGGGTGCGTGCGATTATTTTTTTTTTTTTTTTATTTAGTGCCCAGTGTTTATCTGATTGCTTAAGATTTCATTTTCATGGTCCAATTGCCTAAGTGCCAAGGTTTATCACTGCTGCTTTTGTGCCCATTTACTCAGGCTGACTTGGCATTTGTCTTCCTATGCCTGAAAGAGTCACACTGAGCAGCTCTGTCACACTTTCTTTCTTTTAAAAGCAAAGAGATGCTGGGAGTACCTGTTATCCATGCCCTCAAAACTGAGTAGTTGTCAGCCACTTAGTTGCCTACATTTTTTTTTGAGGATCCAACAGCTGTACTGAAATATAAACAGCTCAAACACACTGTAAAATTTCACAGAAATTCCCCTCAAACTTTCAGAAGCATCATCACTAACACTGAAATAACTTACGCAAACAACAACATACCAAGATGTTACATGGAAGCAATGTTGCTGAGCTCTCAAGACTCCTGCCCACAGAAACAGCCAAGTGTTTAAACATTTCTAGACTTACATTATTGCCACTACAACTTTTTACGTTTTGGTTAAGTTAACCAACACATAAGGAGAGAAGAAAAACCCCACAATCCTGCAATGAGCAGTTACTGAAGCCACAGGTAAAGTTTGTTTTGTAATACAATTCTCACAGCCTACATTTTGTTAGGAAAGAAAAACAATGTAGCATTCCCTTATTCACAGGTACTATACTATAGTGAATTACTATTAAATTATTTCCACCTCTAAAGTAATTTTCAAGTATTTTAATAGCTGTTCAGGTCCTCTGTAGTGTTGGCTCATGATCCACAATCTACTACAGCCGCTGAAAGTGCTTTACGTTTTTTATGCCTTCCTGCGCGGGGAAAAAAGAATGGGACAAGAATAAATATCTGACAAGCTGGAGCAAATTACCTTCACAACCCACAAACTGATTCTAAGTCTGCTTACAATGCAGAAGAATATCTCAAATCTAAGTAGTGTTAACAAAAAAGCACACCACACAGAAACAGGAGCTTTCAACGAAGGTAAGAAGTATTTGCTTTTTAATATGCACTTAAGTCACAGTATCTGTTTTGAGATCATTACACCAGGTAACATTTTTATTGTATTCTCAAAGTATTTTACAAGAGCCTGACTAGACACTGAAGGAGCAGGTACTAACAAAAGGAATCCAAAACCTGTGGTTTCAGAGCAAAAATAAAGCCAGTGACCAACATTCTTTCCATTTATCTTTATCAATGGTTGTACAACACACTGTTTTTAAAAATGCAAAAGCCATCACAATAAGTAAATTAAATCAAAGGAGATACATATGTCAATGTTTTTCTGGCACTCCTTACCTGATGCTTGTAGTAAAATAGGACCATTTGAAATTATTTTAAGGAAAAACAATCATTTAATGAAATTTCTATTAAAAGAACAGAATACATTAAAAAAAGAGCAGCTATTGATCAGAACATACTGAAATGAAGACAGACCTGGTGTGCTAGTGGAATTTTAGTTGAAAGCTATATATATTTATAGACATTATTCAAGTCAAAACTCAAGGAGAACTTGAGGGTAAAAAACAGCTGTTAAAGTATTAACTGCATCTGATAGCAGGTTACACAATACATACGCATACTCATTCTTTTTGCAGTATTTATTTGCAAGGCTGTAGGACTGAGATTTCTCCTTCGGCAATAAATTATTTAGTATGATACAGTGTATAGAACAATGGTGAAAGATTTCTTGACAACTCAAAAGACAGACATACTGCAAAGTCCATGTCTCTGAAAATGAGAAATGGAGACAACAGCCTCCTTGCATCTTCATTAGCTAGATCTCTTCTCCTCTTTGGTAGCAGAAGCCTCCATAGGAGTAGCTTCCAAATCTTTGTTCAACTTCTCTTTTTCTTCATTTTCATCCTCTTGAGGGTAAAGATCTGGGTATTTTTGCATGCATTCCTGCATGGCACGGAATTGGTCCACACAGTCTGATCCCTTTATTTCTTCTGTGCTATAGTGGAAACAAGAAAAGGCTGACTTGAACTGTTCCCCACAGGGACCACTAGCCATTCCACCCAGACATGGGCAATTCCAATTGATATCTCCATTGGGCAATATCAATCCTGAACGAACAAGAGAGAAGAAAAGTTAAGCACTCCTTCAAAAAATTGATTTCATTCAGTGAAAGCTGCTAGGTTGCAGGTGTACGTTGAAGTACTAACAATGCCGTATTAGCTCTGTAGCTTCAAGGGTGCTAAACATCTTTCACTTCCTGGCCCATCTGTTTCTATCTCTGATCTGTACGATCCTTTACTGGGCACAAGTGAGACTAGTTCTATATCCATGCCTGAATTAAGTCTTACTCCCTGGACTACAGACCACTGAGAATATGCTAAGGAAACTGCAAAACAGATTAAAGTCACGTCAATCCACTTGCCAGACTCTGTCAGGGGAACAAGCAAGCCTTAAAATCATGTCATACAAGTCATAAGAATTTAATTCCAGTATTAAGACTAGAATTCTTTTAAATAAAGCTGGATAGATGCATTTTTCTTCTTGTTTTAAATTAACTCTGGAATACTAAACCACAACTTTCTCCCTTAAAATTTAAACTGGAAAACCAGAATTACAAATAAACTGTTTTTCATTTTTGTAAGACAGATTAAGTCACTTGCCACAGAACACAAGGAATAGTGACAGCATGCCAGTCTGTCTGGTTCGCAGAAATCAAACTGCATTTTAGATCACAACTGAAAGTGAATGAGGTATCATTTTAGACACTAAATAAACTGGAACAGTGATAAATTTCCACTCTGGAACAGTTAAAGTCATCACAGAAATACTTCAGTGACGGAATAGCAAGGTGGAGATTTAAATGAGCATATGTTCTTTGAGACATGAACCGATTTGCACAATGAAGTTCAAGCAGCAAGCCAGAGAACTCCTTTCCTCTGGAAGTTTTAGAAAACCTTTTAAACAGGTACAGAACAGTAATATAACAGACTTGTTCATGTGGGCTTCTAGACCCTCTAATACATTGCTCTAAAGCAACATATCTCCATTCACTTTCTCTACTTTGCATGAACATACACGTAGTTACGTTCATCTACAAAGAACAAGAGAAATACTGTGCTATGATCCAAGCTGGTTTCTTCTCCACTTTCACAGTTTGCTCTCCACTTCTCTAGTAGACTTCCCTAATATGATCTCCAGGTTGAGTTTCTGCAGAAGCTAACAACGTGTGCATAAACATGAAGTTTAAGTACTTTCCCTTTAGAAGCAGGTATGAAACTACCATTGTCAGAGAATAAAGTTGCATTAATTCTGATCCAAACACAAAATTATATTTAGGGCCTGATGTAACTTGACATTACCTAAAATACTCCCCTAATAAGCCTACTTATTGTCTTTGTCCTGTGGGATCATGAAGTTCCAGATGTACATTTCACTCCTACTCGCAACTCCTTGGACACAAGTCACTATCATGAATCTTATAGCAAAAGCAGCTCAATTATATTTATTGCTATATTAAAAGGAATGAAAGGAAAATTTTACTCTGATTTGCAATTCATCAACGATGTGCTCTAACTCCATCAATGCAGTTCAGCATAAAATTAGTCAGTCAAATCTCAGTCTTAATCAGTCTCCTTTTCATTACAGAAAGTAACAGTCTCTGTAGCATGACTTAGTCAACTACAGTAATACTGTCATTTTCCATAGATCATGCTTTATTCAGCAAGATAGTTTTGTACAATATCTGTAATAATCACTGCACTGAGAAGATATACCTAGTACAGTGCATCACGGCATCTCTAACTGCCTGGAGGAAAAGCAGAACTTCTGAGACAAGGAAATGGACGGCTAGTGCCAGATTCCGTATTGCCAAGGATAACATAAAGCTGGAAGATGCTGACCATACAGTGTAGAAGAAATACAGCTTGCTTTGTAAACTAGATTTTGAAGTCCCATATTCCTCCTTACTAACATCAACCAGTCATTTTAAACAGTCATTTTTCTAATACTTCTAAAAGAAAAAAAATAATACATTAAGAGTTCTGAAATGTTCCTCAAGACATCACAGCAATAAAATTACTTGTAAAATAATGCTTTTAAATTGTTCCCTTTAGAACCAGAACTGCCTTGTAAGTATGCAAATTTTAACAACAATGTAAGAGTTACCCCATAAACAATACATTGGTGTATATCACATGAGCATTGATTTGCACCTATTTGATCACTGCAATAGCATCAGTTTTGGATGTTATTTGCACAGAAACCATGCTTTAAAAAACCCACCAAAAACCAGATGAATAAGGTAAGCATTCCCTCACTGATAAATACAGCAGAATACACGCTTCAATGATTAAGTGTATCAGCTAGCTTAGAACACAATTAAAACAGAAACAGATTTCATCCATCACTCTCCCTAAATCACAAGTCTCCACTAGACAGGATTACTATTTTTAATTAAAATTGAATGAAAACTTCTTTCAAATGCAGCCTGAACGTCACTGGTCTAGGGGGTCACAATGTACTTGAGCCTGGGGAAGAAAAAACAACCTTGTTTACGTACGTCATAGCAGATCAAGGCTTGTGTTAGCATTTAACTGCTGACATCACACAATCTAATCTCTCTTAGCTCATGGGATCTGTTAATATCATGGATGAAGGCAGGTCCATCTGCATTTATGTCAAGACTTGTCTTTGTACTTGCTGTAATGAAGTCCCACTGTTGTTCCGAGAAAAGTTCCTTCCCTGATATATGACAAACATTCCAATAAAAAGTTGATCTGCCAATGATTCACAATGAAAGATGATAGATACACAGGAAGCAGGACTGCAAGGAACATCATCAGTCATAAAAAATACTCCTGTACATCTGATCATTCATCAAGTTCTTTCTTAAAAGAATTAGGGTTTTTGCTTCATCAGTTCTCAGCAGAAACCATTTCAAAACTGTCTCTAAAATAAGATGACTGGAACAAGTCTGGAGAACCAGAGAAGGGAGAGGACAGCAACAACCTGTGTTTGAGGTGCAATTCCATAAGCACTTTTAGCCAACTCTTCTACCACAGCTGTAATGCTAATAATTACTTTTCATGCATAAAACTCACCAATGCCTTCTGCATATATAAGCCCAATAAAATAAGAAAAATAAGATCTCAATGAAAATTAGGAATCTTTCACATTGAAATTCTTTCATCTGCAACACATAAGACCAGAAACAAGCTTTACAGTGAGAATACTATTTCAAAACTGCTGCAAATGAATTCTTAATTTGCTTCCATCAGCCACAGCTGTTAAAAGGCACATACAGTGCACTTTGAGATACACTGCAACATGAAAAGCTAACTCGAAGCTATCCCTGGTTTATCTGCCTTCCCGTTTCACATGGCTTCATTTCTTTCAATTTTTTTGCTTTAAGTGAGCCATTAACGTTTTGCCTACCAAAATCGCCAACCTCATAGAACAAAATAAATAAATAAATCTTGTAACTGACAGAAATAAAAAAAGAATACTATACAACTTTGTTTTCTCCCAAGGGAGACAGAGCACAAGTTTTCCCAAGCGATTTACTGACTAAAGTAGACTGCTCCAAGACTAATGTCTGCTAACGCCTGAAACAAAATAACTAACCAAAAATATTAAGCTACATGGTTATCTTAAGTATGAAACAGGTCCTTACAAAAAACAAAACCTCAAATAAACGTTTCAGCTGTATTAGAAAACAATACAGATTATGGTATATCTATATAATAAATCTGTTCTTTCCCAGATATGACAGTGTTGCGTACAGCACAGCAGAAAAGATGAAAAGAGTCATTATAGTGAATTATGTCACATAAGCTAAATTAGAAAAGCCTGCATGTTACTTTATGTACAAAGCCCTTTCCAATTTTCTTTTAAATAAAACCCACACGAGCCAGAGCTTCTGCACTTTAACATATTCCAAAACGTTTTACCCATATGTCTTTCCTGCCTTTTCACTCCCGTTAGATGCAGCTACTTTCTGCGATGTCAAGCGTTTCTCTGTTTTGATCTGATGCATTGTAGCCTGAGATTGTTCAAGCGATTTTTCAGAGAACCCTTAAAACATGGCAGTAACTCACCACATGCTAAGGAAAAAAAAAACCAAAACCACACCACTAAAAAAAACCAACCCAAAATTATTAACAGTATTTAAACAGAGTTTACACAGTTTCTCATTTTGAATCACACAGACACACATTTTCACTGTAAGGTGTCCCTGACATAACTAGCTTCTAGCTTTCTCTGTTTCCTTCCCTGCTGTATAGTTTTGCAAGCAAGTGATCTAACATGCTGCAAATACAGGATTGCTAGAAAAAACAACCCACCTCTACTCCTCACCATGGCCTTTCCATATCCAGCAAAATACACATAAGAGGAACCAATGAATACAGCATTTAAACAAGGAGGAAGCAGCTCTTTTAATTTTGGCTAGTTTATACCCAAATAAATGGCACAAGACTATATACTTGTGGTATATGTACAATCAGAAAAAAGAACAATTTGGGGCAGAGGGGTGGGGTGTGAGACAGAAGGAAGATAATAATTTTCTATGCTCACATTCCAAGCCATTGTAATATGTCTCTCTATTATGCTAGATCCCTTTCCTCTTAAAAGCCAGTGTCAAAAATAGATGCTTAACTATAGAACCAATATACATCCACATGCTGTTGCTAGATAGACACCTTTTACTAATATTTAATTATCAAAGACCACGAACGATTATAAGGGGGAAGACAGGTGACCTTTAAACAACTACACATAACATCAATACAGATTGCATACGTGATTTTACTTAGCTGAACAGCAAGCCACTTGGTTTAGCTGTACACCACACAAGGTGACTTAATAGTTCAGTGAATGACAAGATCTCCAAGGGTTTGTATGTTCTCCAGATGCAGTATCTGGAAAAAGTATCTTTCTTTATTTTGCAAGCAGCCTCCAGTTTTTCAGAGGCAACAGAAAGCCACTGGCCACAGAAAAGGAATGGAGAACTTAATTCCATCATCTGATCATTAGAGGTGGTTGACTCTTCACTTAACAGACCAATAATGACTTTTAAGTTTGCCTAAGATGGGAGTTAAAAACTCTGATTTTGGTTCACTTCCACATAGCGTGCTGTCCTGGTCTGAGGTAAAACAGGGCCAATTTTATTCAGTAACTTTACTTTTTAGCTAGGCCTCTTCTAACTGCTGAAATTAACACCACATCGTGCAGAAAACTGTTCACTCTCAGAGTGATAAGACCCATGTTTATAGTTGATGCCAAGGAACGGTATGCAGAAAGGCTCTTGCTTATACTTATTGCTATAACAACCAAGGCCAGCCAACTTTGTTACTTGCCTCGTTGGAGGGTCAGAAGCGGAAAAAGTGTAGAGGGGTCACACCTGCAGGGAGGAGCGGACAGGACAGGTGACCCCAAACTGACCAAAAGGGTATTCCATCCCGTCTGCCTCATGCTCAGTACAAAAGCTGAGGGATCAAAGGGTCAGCTCTTTCTTTCTTCAATGGTTGGCATCCGAGGAGGAATCTGTCTCTGCGTCTGCCTTTGATCCCGATCCTGAATCCACATCCGAAATCCAGTTCCTGTCCGTCACTGAGTCCAGTCTGGGACTTCCCCAGCACCTGCTGGTGACGTGACTGTCATCCTGGGAGTTTGATACGGTTTTGTATCTATTTCATTATTTTCTTATTATTTTATTATTAATATTTCATTAAAGTAGTTTAGTTCCTTCTAAACTCTTAAGTCTCTCTTTTTCTTTCTCTCTCTCGCCTCCCTTCGGGAGCGGAGCAAGAGAGAGCGAGCATCTGTTGTGCCACCGGATTGGGTCAATCTGGCCCAAAACATGACACGTGCTGACAGGAGTAAATACTCTTAAAAATCAGCTCTCCTCAGACACTGTTTTCCACCTAAGCATGAACTACTTTACACAAATCATTTGTAGGTTCCATCTTCCATCTTGGTCAAAGGAGTAATAGATATAAGTGCCACAGATTTTATTGCCTGTAGGGGTCTCTATTTGAAATCTTCAGGCACTGAAGCACCATTCCCATGGTGACAATAATGGCAAATCCCAAAGTTTAGACTGTTTCCATTGAATAGGCATTTTGGGTATTGGGTCTTAGCCAGCAAAACAACCTACCTGAAAATATGAGGTAGAAGAATTCCTGAGAGATACTAAACTGCAGGTTTTAAACACCTTTCTGAAACTGAAATTCTCTCATTGTTCTCATTTGGGTAATCATAAAACTGAACGGACTCATCACTGCTGACGAGCAAAACATTTAGATGTATCTACTGACTACATACAGTTGTAATGAAGTCAAGATAAATGCAAAATAATTTCAACACAAATCTATGTATGAAAAAGTTATTTTAATGACACAGGAAGATATGGTTCAAATTAAACTACGTACTGCATCAGCTAACAAAGCAACTCTGTGTACGCCAGCTGCTAAACTGTGCCTAAATACTGCCCTCTAAAGGTCACAGAGTCACTTGCATAACTTGTACTTCCTAAGAAAATTTCAGAATAAAGCATTTACTTCAATCTCAGCTGTGTTGAAAGCAATGAGATCACTTTACACAAAGTGAAAAGGCTAAAAGACCTGTAAGCATAAAGAGAATCAGAAAAAATTTTAACCCAAATTCGCAGATATTCATGACAATTTATTAAACTACAGCAAAATTTATTTAATCATGATAGGAAGATTATTTCATTTTTACATTAGAAACAACCTACAATGTGCTCTGTGCAATCAGAATACTACAAGACTTCATCTCAGAAATATTCTGCTCTCTTAAACCTCCATTTTCAGGTTAGATCCACTTCATATAAGAACTGTAATCTTCACTGAAAGCTTCGGCTTAGATCTTTTCAAGGCAAGATGGTTACAGTTGAAAACTGAGTAATTCGAACTTACCTGCCATGGGCCATTGAAAGATATTACTACTAGTTATTGATTATGTTGCTACTAGTATAATACAGGATTAGTCAGATGTAATTCATATTAAATCACATACTCAGAGATCACCAAATTAGGGAATTTCAGCTGCACACAGGCAGGTGAGCAACTCGCATCAATGACAGTGGTATGTAACTCACTTCAGCTTCTCTGAACTTTGCACTTCATCATTTAAAACAGCAAAAAACCAACCACAATTTTCACTGGTTAAACTCCAACTTTGTTAATAAAAGAAACGAAGGAGAAGTTTTTTCTGCAAATCTCTGGCTACTAACCAAAACTATAAGTCATCAACTGATGTATTTGAAAAGGCCGCTTTGAAAAACCATTAAAAGTGTAGAAAAAAACCCCACTGTAAGGAAAGCATGCCATTTGTGATGTCCTAATTTGGAAGTTAAAACTGCTAAGAGTTTAGGTATTTATTTACCTAATAACTGGCTGCCCTCCATCTTTAAAAATTACTAATTTGTTCCTACTTCATACAAGGTTTGTTTTTTGTTGTTCGTGATTTTTACGATTATCAGAATATATGTGATGTATCACTCCTTACTTCCGTTCTGCATACTACTGACCTTGTTCTTCATAAGGGTCATCTGGGTCATCTGCAACCAGCTCAGCACTGCTTGGTGTCTCATGGTCCTCCTTGGTCGCAAATATAATTCTGTCTTTTCCTACCATAGAGGAGACAAGCAAAAGTTCAGAGAAAACTGAGACTGAAGGAGTAACTTACAAAGCTGCTGAACACCACAAGGTAATGAGATATTCAACATGATGCATTAATGTTAATAGTGAATGAATTCTGTTGAGCTTGTCAACCACCTTCAACTAGAACAGTTGTTTCAGAGAAACACATACACAACTGAAATTTTATTCTTCTAAAGTTCCAATTTTCACAGCAACATACTGTCATGGCTGCAGATCACAGTACAGTTCATTGAACTGTGAAGTTAAAAAGCTGTTTCGAAACAAGCTCAAACTACCCCATTGCCAGGACTAACCCAGATGAAGGGGTTAGACAAAAAAAGGAAGAGTGAAAGAAAAACTATACTAAATAACAGCAAAGTGTTCAATCAGATACTTATTAATAACAGTACTCTCCATTAAAGACTGCTGTAATATTTTACAATAATTATCTGAATTAAATACTGAAGAGCACCTTAACAGTGTAGAACCAACTATATTGAAAGGTGCTCTGAACATTACCAAGGACAGAAAAACAACACAGCGTGCTCCCTGCTCTTGTGCCACTCCTGATTTAACAAAGAAGTTCTGTAGCAGGGTGGAGGGAGGCTTGGCTGAAAACCTGAGTAGAGTTTTCTAACAACTCTGTAAAACTATAAAACACACTCTGACGCAGACACGAGCATAAAAGAACAGCTAGGTGAAACTCTTCTGAACGCATAACTGAGTATTCATTGAGTGGAAAAGAAAAATGGTAAGGTTCACCAAGAACTTCCTTTGATTGTCCAAACTCATGAAGATCACTATAGTGACTTGACATTATTAGAAAATATCTTGCCTCTCAGTGTGACCTCAACAAGCAGATGTTCACTAATGCCCTTTACTTTGCTCTGTAACCACAATATGCAGTTAAACATGTCTGAGAAACAGATAAATCTAAAGCCTTTTAAAAAGAGGAACTGTTTTCTGTCAACTCTGCATTGTACTCCAGCAAACTTTACAATGTAGAATGCCCAGTCGTTTCTTACCTAAATGGAATGGAACAAAAAACACATGAACCCTTAACATCTGCCACTGTAATTTTGTGGGACGCCATAACACAACTTACGCATCCTCCAAAGATCCAAGACTTTGTTAAAATAAATAAATTAAAAACATAAAGCAAAGAGGTCCATAGGTTATGACTACCTCACCACAGTTTTTAACCAGTGTGCCAAAGTTTATAACTTCAAAATGACATTTAGAACTACAGAATGACTTCTTTCCAGTTTGAAACTTTACATTTAGTCACTTTATATTCCTTCAAGGGGCGGGGGGGGGGGGGGGG
>VYXH01008880.1:171991-201037 GCA_013397275.1 Burhinus bistriatus
AATTTGTCATGGCCTGAATGCGGGGTGTGGACAGTAAATAGGGAACCTAGAGACAGACTGAAGAAAGCTTGAAGGAACATGTTGAACCACTATAATAGAAATTGTCTTTTTCCATCAGGCTTGACTTTTATTTATTGACTGTATTTCTGGTATCGAAAGTGTGATGAGGCACTTAAGTGTGGGAAAGTTTTGGTCCAAGGCAAGAAGTGCTACTCTGTAGAGCAGCAGTATTAACAAAGCTAAAAGACTTATTTTGAAACAGAATGCTTTCCCCTTTCACACAAAATTGCATTTTTGCTTTATCTCCAGCAGTTCTCTGACACAGGCAGCAGAAAAGAACATGTTAAAATCACAAGTGAGTCGAAACCAGGGTTCCTGGAGAGGCTCAGCGAGACTTCTGGAGGCATGTTGATGGGACTTGTGACATTTCTTCTGTCTTTCTACCTTCTTTTTACCAATGAAGTAAGTGAGATACTGTCGGTGTTTGTACACAGCTTTAAAATGTCACAGCTGAGGTGACGTTCAACTACTTTTGCATTTATAGGCTCACTAAAATGGTCATGTTAAAGATTTATTACTTCATCCATGAGAAGAGGACATTATGTCTGGAGACCCTGGTGCTTATGCTTGGGATATAACAGAAGAGTGAAATCACAGGGCCACAGATAGTATTTCTGTAGAACTGAGTGTAGTAGAGACAGTGGCAGTGTGTGATGAGAAAGAAGATCTAAAACTTGTAAGCTGATGCAGAAACAGGCTGTAGTATTATTGAAAAAGGGTATATGGCCAACCACATTCCAGTCTTCTCTCCTTTCTTGGGATAACAGAAGGTCCTCATTTCTAGTGTTGTTATAACTGTGTTAAAGGAATTCATGTTCCATGTTACAAAACTGAGTGTGTTATTTATTCTCAGTTTTGTTTCATGTCTTGGTTTTAGATTAAAAAAAATAATTAAAGTAAGCGGGGAATCCTAACACCCTAGAGTTGCAAACGTACATGCTTTTGGCAGTTTTGAAGTGGGGAAGCAGAATTCTGTAAATTGTCACCTAAGACTTCCTTTTATACCTCTACAAGAAGAAAAAGAACTACTCCTAATTTCGGTGACTTTGCAGGAAAAAGAACACCATAACATGATGGTAAGGTAAGGAAAACTTCTGCCAAGTAGTCATATGGGTCTGTGGAAAAAGGACCATAATTGGCATAATTTGTGCAGTTATCTGTGAACAATGAACAAGGTAAGAGCTGAAGAGCAATACATTTGGATCCTTGTAGGAATAATCTATGGGTGTTTGAGGAGCTTAGTCAATGTTAATGGTCCTGTTGCATAGTTGAGAAGTACTGCCCCAAACTATGTCAGCCACGGAGAAAGAGACAGTAGAGAAGTACAAATGTGTTTTGAGAATATGCCTTGAGGCTGACAAGCATTCCTTGTGGTCTTCAGATCACTTGTCTGCTAACCTTTTTCACAAAATACTGCTGTGCCATTGATTCTCCACAATGTGATTTTGCTTTTTTTGATTGCAGGGACGAGCTTTAAGGACAGCCAGATCCCTTGACGAGGGACTTTCTCTTGTGATCCCTCTTGATAGCATTCACAGTGTGTCTCAGCAGAATGAAGGAAGATTAGTACACTTATCTGGTGCTCTGAGTACATCTAAGGTAAATAAAATACTATATTGAAGATATGAGAGTTTCAAGCTTAGAGGGAAGGAAAAGTCTTTGCCAATTAAAACTATGTTTGATATCCACGGAGAAGACATGTAGCTTCTCTCTTCTCTGTAAGTATTGCCAGCTACCACCAAAGCTTTGATTCTTGGCCTGGAATCGGGAAGATGCTGTACAGCCTTGGTCTCCCTACTCCCAAGCAACATGCTACGTCTAGCTGTGTTTACCCTCACAATGCCTTTCGTGGATAATTTCAATTCCCCTTTGTATAGGGAACTTGTTGTGTATTCATGATATTGTAAAGTCTGTAGGCTCTTGCAGTGCAGAGGCTCTGCAAGTTCTGACTTTTCAGTAGTGATGACATTTTCCATGGTCAAGCTTGCATTGCAGAAGGTAAGACAGCACGGGAGCTTCCAGCGAAATAAAATCTCCCCTTTATTTAAACCTTTAAGCCTGCATACCATTAGCCAGCATTTCTGGTTTTATTCTTCACTATGGCAATAATTTTTGGTGATGATTCTTGAAGTCAGATTTATCAGTCATATGAAGAGATGCTCGTTTTTGTCTTTCATAACATTTATTCTATATTCAACTGTGTGTAACGTAGTACTAACTATGTCCAGTGAGGTATGTAAATGGGCTTGATAATGAAAGTACAGTGTGAGGTACAGCATTTATACTGACTTGTATTTTCTGTAATTTTTAAATAGCCTTTGTTTGATCCCAGCTATGGGCTGTCCATCCAGGCCGTCAAACTTAAGCGTAATGTGGAAATGTACCAATGGGTAGAATATGAAGATTCAACGTAAGTGAAAGAAATCTTTAGAAGGTGTTTATGAAGTTGTTTGTTGCACTCCCAGCCTACTCGCTGGCGGGGTGGTATGAGAAGCAGAAAAGCTGTGTAAGCACTGCTCAGCAATAACTAAAACATCCCTGTATTATCAATGCTGTTTTCAGCACAAATCCAAAACATAGCCCCATACTAGCTGCTATGAAGAAAACTAACTCCACCCCAACCAAAACCAGCACAAGCTGTTCTTTACAGGATCCCATCACTTATTTTTTTTTTCTCTCCCCACCCCCAAAGGAAAAAAACCCAACAAGTCATTACAGCAGGAGAATTCTAGAGCTTTTGGGTTTTTTTGGAGAGTCATTTTAATTTCCTTGGAGATGTCAAATCTTGTAGATGGTCAATGCTGCAGAATTTGCATCTGATAAAATTTGGGTAACATCCAAGGCCTTTTATCAAATGGTTCCACTTCCTGATTTTGTATAACTTCATAAGGGGTTTGTTGGCCTCCACGCTGCAGCTTATGTTTTTTTGTTTTCATTATCGTTGTCTGATGCTGGGCCACCTCAGAGCCCATTGATCTATTTTCTGTCATATGTGTTGTCAACAGAATTCAAAGATCTTTACCAATTTATGAAAAAGAAAACAAAACCCTGCTCGTGTTCTTCCCAAAGACTCAGTTGATTTCTATCCTGTCTAATGTTCCTAAAGCTTCTTTTATTTATTGATGTACTTCCTGCCGATTAAGATTTCTGTAACTCTTCCCCCATAACACTCCTTGCCTACTCAATCCAGAAACTTCATCATATTTTCCCTTGGCTTTCTTCCTTTATTCCACAATGACAATGATTTACTTGTTGCATTTTTTTTTGGTTGGTCGGTGGTTTGGTTTTTTTAAATTGCCCAAAGTGGTCTTAACTTTTGTTAGAAAGGTAAGTCACCCCAACAATTTCAATTATGAATTCCAGAATAAACTCTGGTTAAACCCATTGACCCAAAAACTGCCTGGTTGATACCTACAGCCTGACATACAGTAGAATATTTCAAAGCAATTAAAAAAGCCTATTGTATCCAACTGAATCTAGAAGTCATATTCTTTTCTCAGACTTGTGGACACTTGAGACTTTTTGGCACATAACTATGACGGTAATCTCTTAATTTCTTTGGTACTTCATACGTGTGCAAATTGAAGTACTTCATTAAACCAAGACATGATTTCTCGATTTTAGAAGACTGCTACCCCTTATCCTTAATAATCAAAAGCCAACATTAATTTCTAGCTGTGAAAGTAAACTGCAAATTTTAGTTGCTTGAGAGACACTCAGATTAGTTTATAATAGACAAATGTTGCAGTCTAGGTACCTTTTCAACAGGATTTACAAAACTGTAATGAGATGTTAGCTACTCTGCTAATAGTTGCAAGCAGAAAGGGAAAAACATTTTTGTTGTTAATAATTCCCCTGACAGTAGTATAAAAGTTATTAGCTATTATGTAGATCTGACTCCACAGAACTCACATTCCAGATGTCTTTTGTGTCATAAAATGACAGAGGTTGTGAAGGTATGAAAAATAATTAATCAGTTTTAACATGGTTATGGTGCAGCATCTGTAAAAGACTTGTTGATTTAGGTCAATTTGTCTCACTGTCTTTAATACTGGTTATTCCACATTGATCTAGTCAACACCTCCTTGTTGGCAACATGGGAATAAAAGAGTTGTGGCTGTTTAGCATTTATGTGTAGTTTTCCCCTTGTACAGGTAATCTATGTCTTCAGAATAGGTAGTTCAGAGAAGAGTTAGTTTACTTGTAAAGATAAGTTTGTGTTGCCAGTGAGCTGTCTGTGCATTTCATTTGTAAATTGTATTCTGCCTTGAGCAGGGATGTGTGTGCACTGTTTTGATTCTCATCCCACCCTTTTCTCTGCAGGGAATATGAAGAGAATGGTGAGATTAAGAAAGAGACAAAGTATTCATACAGTAAGTTGGATCAACAGAAAGTCCCTTTTCTTTTATGCATGTAACTTTGGACTTTTATGTGTGTGTATTTTGATTTTTGTTGTAAACCCTGTATTTTCTTGTCGGGAAAGAAAGGAGAGGAATGTGAAGAAATAAGCAAAAATTCTGTTTCCTAAACAAATGGGCAGGACCTCCCTGTCTTTAGGTAACTGAGGTGAAAGGAGGCGTGCTGTTAGCAAGCAACTACTACAAAAAGTCTTGTCTTGGAACTCCTAGAGGTTCAGAGCAGCATCCAGTAATAGGGTGCTCTGGAGACAGGACCCACAAGGTCCTCACTGACAGGAGATGGGCAGAGATGGGAGTGTGTTCAAAGGTATGCCTGAGATTACTCTTCAGAAGTGGAGTAATTGGGCATAAGTCAGGCGTGAGCAGAAGAGAATAGACAGGGAAGAACAGTGTAGCTCCAGCCTGTAAGACAACCTGGTGAGAATCTGTGTAGGTGTTGATACCAGCTAATGCAAACCATCAGCACCTTCTGATGCGTGCTTTGGCTTTTGCCAAATGCTTTTTTGGCAGGAGCAGAACTTAGAGCATTATTCTGATCTACCCAGGGGCAGAAAAATACTCTGAGTCATCATATATCTGGAGATTTGTCTCTGTGCTTCCTTTATCTCTGATTAAAGCACATGGATGTGTAACGTGGGTGTGCAGCAGTTTCTGGGTGTGATCATAAAAACACCCCAGCTCAGTGAAGCATGGGACCCTGCAGCATGGAGATGCAGAAGGAGCAAAGCTGATGGTTGTGAGCTGTGAAAGACAGCCTTACAGTGGCAGGGAACAAAAAGAGATGCCTTTTAAAAAAACAGCTGCCCTCTCAAGATTGATGGATTCTGTCCAGTAAAAGTCTGTATGTTACTAGATGTGGTGGGTTAGCTTTGGCTGGCAGCCAAGGGCCCACACAGCTGCCTGCTTACTCTCCCCCTCCGCAGGACCAGGGAAGAGATTGGGAAGAACAGGACTGTCAGAGCTTGTGTGTTTAAATAAAGATAGGGCAATTACTTACCAATTTTACCATCGTGGGCAAAACAGACTTGACTGGGGGAAAATTAACTTAATTTATTGTCAATTAAAATAAATATTTAATTACTGATTAGGGTGTTGGATAAACACATTTGCTTTCACCGTTTCCCAGGCTCAACTTCACTCCAGACTCCTCTCCCCTTGCCCGCCTCTCCCCTCTCTCCCCTCACCTTCCCTTGTTATCACCACAGTTTATACTCACTCCCTTTAGTGAAGCAGCAAGCAGTGCAGGCAATGGGGGTAGGTTTACAGTCAGTACGTAGTGGTTTCTCTCTGCCACTCTTTCCTTACACTTTTCCCATGCTCCAGCATGAACTCTCCCCATGCTGCAGTGAATATCTGCTCCACTGTGGAGCACCTCCTCCTCTGACTTTGGTGTTCCCTCTGTTGTTTCTCACTCCTTTTTGTTACCTCCCTTCCCCATTTGGTGTTTTCTGCTATTTCTTAAAAATGTTTTCACAGAAGTGCCCCAAACTTCACTGATAGGCTCAGCTGTGGCCTGCAGTGGGTTCGATGTGGATCCAGTCGTGTCCAACTCAGGGCAGCCCCTGCAGCCCCCCACACCACCAAAATCTTGCCATGTACTCAATATACCAGAATATCTCTTAGAATGATCCCTACTCCACTGTTTAACCAGATTCCTTTTCCTTCCTCTCTACTCCGTTGTGATGGTAGAGCAAGCTATATTTAATATGGAAGCTGCTCAGAAAAAGGGCTCTAATTTTGTAGGAGTTATAAGAAACCTACTGGAATCTGTTCTGGGGATGTGGGAAGGCTGTTGTGGCCTGAACAAAGGCAGCATTATGCATTTTTGACAGTGGCACATACAGGTACCATCTCTATCTGTTGCTTGACTGCACTGAAATTTGCTAGTTCAGCAGACCTCACAGCCTTTTCTCACAAAACCAGATTATTCCCGAAGAGTGGAGCCAGGAATCAAACCCAACAGGAAAGCTCCCACTGATCAAAGTCAAGTTACCATTTTATCGCTAAAATCCCTTTTTTCTAAATCATGCCATTCCTCATTAATATGCTGGGAAGATGGATTTAAGTATCAGTACAGACTATCACATACATATTTTGATGTAAACATTATTTCTGCAAGTGTAACTTAGAGCTGATTCATTGATTGAAAGGTGTCTTCAATAACTAAGATCCGAGTGCCAATTTTTCCTGTTTTGTCCTCAATTTTCATATCATTTTCTTTAGATACTGAATGGAAATCGGAAGTTGTGAACAGCAGAAACTTTGATCGAGAAATTGGACACAAAAACCCTAGGTAATGTACCACCTAGCACAGTCCCTCTAGATTCTGTCACTGTATCTGATCAAAGATGAAAGCTAAATAACTAATCTTCATGACACAGTGAAGTAGGTGGAAACTGTTGATCTTTTGGTAGTTGGGAGAACTAAGGCATAGAGAGATTAGAGAGCAGTTCAAAGCTGCCTAGTGGGACCAGAATTAAGCTATTCCATTAATAATGGCTGGATGTCAGGCTATTATTATATTACCTCTGGACCATGTAGTCTCCATGTAGGAGAACTTGAAGGGGTTCCTTTCTGACTTTTATTGTCTGTTAGTGCAGTCTATTACTAATTCTTTCCTCTATTACAAGTACAGGGTTAGAATAGCAGGCATTCCACAAGCTTGTCATGCCACTTGCATGCTGCTTTTTCTAAGCTAGCATGCATGAGCTCACAGGGTTATTTGTGGCAATCGCTCGTTTATAATTTGTTTCATGTATCTCTCATCTGCAGCATTTTAGTTACACTACAGTGTGCCATTTTTAATGCTAAGTTTTAGCTTGCTTGTCATTCTCACAGCACCTGCTTGGTTCCTTAGGATGCAGGATGCCATCTGGCAAAAAACATCATGTGTGAGTGAAAAATACAGCTGGAGAGATAGTAGGACCAGGATTTCAACAAAACATTGAACAGAATGTCCAGAACTTTGTTTTGGTTCTGTGGGCTCATTCAATACACTGTCCTTTATTTGGAAGTACTACTTCAGGCGGGAAAGTGAAGATCTATGTGTTTTTGATTATAAGTCCCAACTAGCAGACTTGTACAGACGAGAGATAATAGAAAAAAGGATGCACAGATGGCATGCCTGCTTTGTCTGTCCTCCACAGACACTTTTTTGTTAATGAAGATTCTCCAAGCATTCTCCAGTAAATGCAAATCTCCAATTGAGAATAAGAAACATTTTTGATTTAGTGTTATTGCGGTACATGATTTAAAAAGTGCTGCAGCTAAGAACGTTTCATCAGGGTGTATTGGTACAAACCAAGGAGACTGAGCATAATGGTGGTGCATCCTTGCGTGAGGTGGCATGGTGTGCGCAGACATGCTGAACTTTAGAATTCATGCCTAGCATTAATGAGACTATTTTAAGGGTGTACTACATGTTTTCTTCCTCTGTCCATCCATCTTATCTTTTTATGCAACTTAGACATTTGTGAAAATAGAATCTGTTTACTGCCAAGGAGATTCTAGTAGTACTACTTATGAGAATGAAGTCAAGTCTGTAAGTAAAGGATTCCTGAGTTTGGGATTTAATTAACTTGGCCATGATGTAGAAGTACCTTTAAAAAGAGAAGGTTTATGATCTAGGTTTCTTAATTTAGCAGGTAAGATCTAGCTGTTGGCAGCGGAAGCTAAATAAATTCAGGCTAGAAATAAAGTGCGTTTATGAGTGTAGTTAAATGTTGCAGGAATTCATCTAGGAACGTGACTAATTCATTGTCACTCAAAACCTCTATATCACCACTGAACAGCTTCCTAAGAGCTGAACTCCATTTCAGCCCATTATAGGTTCAGTACAGAAAAAAATGGTGAAATCCTACAGTGTGTATGAAAGGTCAGGCCAAGGGATGAGACAGTCATATCTTGTCTTAACTTATTTTAATGGCTCCAACACTATGAAGTCTGGACACAGTTTCTTGATGGATTTGTTTTCACATCATGACAGCCATTTAGCTCTCTGAGTTTCTCCTGATACTTGACATAGTACCTTTTATGTGCTGTATATTACATACTGCAAATCAAGAGTTTGATCATAATTCTGGGACTAATCAGGGACACTCTCTGTTCCTCAGTGCCATGGCTGTGGAGTCTTTCACTGCTGTTTCTCCTAACGTCCAGGTTGGCAGCTTTGTTCTTTCCAAGGGTAAGAATTGCTATGTACTGGCTTTGTGTCTGCTGTTGTATCAGCAGCGGACTTTGGTTCTTTCCACAATGGCAGTCATTTCAAGTGATAGTCAGGAAGCGAGCCAGCAAACTGGCTGTTCCAAGTTAGAGACTGGACCTGAGCTTGTTTCTTTATTCTGCTTAGGTCTCGTGGATAAAATTGATGACTTCAAGCAGTTGAGTTTGTCAAACCTTGAGGATCCACATGCTGATGTTACGCGAGGAGGAAATTATTTTTACCACAGTGAGAACCCCAGGCGTCCAGAAGTAAGACGAGAAAGATAAACCAAAGCAGTGATTACTATTATGTGAAAAAGAAAGTTGAGGCATGTCCCACTTCTATTTAAATATGTAGAATTTGGAGTGCAGACCATCATATAGGATGACACCCTTTGTACAGTCCTTCAGCATGAGTGCTTCTCTTGCAGGAAGCTTCTGATCCTGCTTCTTTGTCTTCTGTTTTCTTGAGTCTGCCATGCTTTTAAATGGAAAGACATGGGATGGTGCTTGGCAGTGGGTTCTACCTCAGCCTTGCTGTACTGAATGGAGTACAATGAAATAGCTTGTTGTCAGCTTGTGCTGCCTGCCCTCCTCTGCTAAATGATGAAATGACAAGGGATGAACATAGAATCTTACTGGTGTTAATGTGCTCCTGCAGCTCAATCAGAGGAGGTATTGCAAAACAGTATTTGAGCTATCCTGTTTCAGCTATCAACTAGGCCTGAAAAAAGTACAGCTTGGAAATCATTCTGGGTATCCTCTGGCTTGATGTAAACATTCAGAAAAAGTGTTGATACATAATGGGGGTTGCCGTGCAGAGTTGTCTTTCCTGTGATTTCCCTTGGTAAAGAAATCTTTCTTGACTTCCAATATTCTCTTGTTTGTAGGTAGGAGACCTTCGTGTCTCATTCTTCTATGCCGGTCTGAGCGGAGATGACCCCCATTTGGGCTCTGCCGATAAGGTGAGTCTTCAGCTGTTACTGTATTTTGCAAACTCTGTTCCCAACTCAGTAACGAGTAAATATTTTTCCTTTTCTTCCAAGGTGACTGTGATTGCTCGTCAGCGAGGCAATCAACTGGTTCCATATCATACCAAGTCTGGGGATGTCCTACAGGTTCTGTACCCTGGGGATCTTTCTGTGGAGGTGAGATACCACGCTGTACTAGTGAAGGGTTAAAATTGGAGATAGTAGTGCAGTAGCAGCAGGGGAATAAGCTCTCATTCTCCTTCAGACCTGCTGTAGAGGAGGAGGTGCTCGATGTAAGCATTGGCTTTTCTCTCTCCTTTTTCTAGGACAACACGTTATAGCCTGTGTTTGCCTTCCAGGTTGCTGCATGTTCTTTGTGTTGCAGCAAAATGCTGTGCTTCACCCACTAGCAGTACATAATTTGGCTATAGTTATTCCTCATGTTTTTTTTAATTTTAAAAAGGAACCGTGGCTAAAGTAGCTATATATTTATTTTTTTAAAATTCCCTTGTGTTTCTGCTGAACATCCTTTGTTTTAAAGGCTGTTCCTGTGCCTTCTCATTTTGCTTTTATTTGCACTTTGGTAGTTTCCCACGTACACATGCAAGCACGTGCTTTTGAAAAGGTCGTATGTAAAAATAGTAAAAAACAGGCTTTAATTAAACAAACTGTAGGAGCTATTCTCTCTTCAGCTTCTAATCACAGGGGTTTAGACTTGTTTGAAATATTTATTGCTATTCTGGCTGAGAAAGAACCTTCAGGCAGAGCATTATGCTCCAATAAATCCTGCATGCTCTAGCAATTTGGTGATTCATTTACTCCTTTTAGTAGGTTTGTTTCCATTAATGATTGTTTCATGCCCTGCTGCAAAAATCCCAGATGTCAAGAATTTACAGGAGCTCCCAAAAGCAGTTAAAAAGGCTTTTGTTTTGAGTTGAAAGAGAGTAGCAGTAGAATCAGCTCTCTGCTGTGAGCTCTGAATCTTCATTAGACAGAATTTTAGTTCATTGGAAATGAACTCACTACAAATGAATAATTCGTAGAGTACCTGTATTTTTTATAAAGCCAGAGGGGCACACAACGCATTTTGAAATCTTACTCAGAATTCTTGCAAATAAATGCTTTGCTTTGCCTGATGCAATATACACATACCTTTTATCTTTTCTTCCCTGCATACCTCTTGTTTTCTTTCATATACCTTTCCTTCAGCCATCAGTGGATATTGTTGCCTTTTCTCTCTTCCTCCAAACATAGCGAAGTCAGATTGTTCCTCCTGGTTACATTTACATATTAGTATCTTATTTTCCACAGTAATGTTGAATGTATCCATTTGCAGCAAAACCTGTGTGCTTTCTGCCAGTGGTTCTAGTGTGTCCAACTGTGCATGTTTAGCTGTGTTAATTTAGAAAAATGTTGGTTTCTTTTGTGCTGCACTTTGAAATCTATTGCAGCATGCAGCAATACTGTGCAAAAAGACGCTGCAGAATGAGCTACAATATGTCTTCTGTGAGAGAATCTCTACTCCTAAAATGCTGTTCGTTCTGATTTGCTTGTAATACACTGCAATCAAGAGGATCTCAAAAGAAATTGAGAAATGGGCTGCATGTAATGGTGTTTGCTTTCAGGAAGTGTTTCAGAAAGAGCATGAGAGTAACACCATGAAGACCTGGGCCCTCCGTGCAGCAGGCTGGCTGGCAATGTTTGTAGGCATCAGCCTAATGACCCGAATCTTTTACACTTTGGGTAAGTTTTTTACAGAAAGGTAGAATGGTACAGAAATAGGATCATAATCCCTAGGGATGTCCTCTTTTGCTCACATACACAATTAATTAATTTAGAGGTCAGGAGGAATCTGGTTTGAACTCAGATTGGATTTGATCTGAAAGTTACTGTAGGCAGTTGCAGGTAAACAGGATCACAGAACCAGATGGTTGCTTTGTGTACATTAAAAGAAATATGCAAATACCTATTGCCAGTCTCAGAAGATCCCAGCCCAGTGCTTACCAAAATCAGAAGCTGAAACGCATGTTGGGCCAATTCTTTCAAATCTAACTCAATGTGTTTCAATCCACTTACTTTCTACACCCATACCCAAGTGGTCCCCCCAACAGGTCTAAATTAGTAGTTGTATAGTAATATGTCTTTGTGTCTCGTTATTCTACGCTACTGTGAACACACAGGAAAAAAGGTTTTTGTTTATCCTTTTAGCGTAGAAAAATGTTGGAATAAAAACTTGGAGAAAAGCAGGATGGTGCCTCCAGCATGCATAAACTTCAAATATCAAAGCTATCATTTGCTTTGTAGTGGTGCATGCTTTTATTTTCTTTTTTTTTTATTTACTTACCCATATACATTCTACTGCAAGATTTATTGTTGCCAGTAATTAATTTTTGTGTTAGCACATTGTATCAGTTGCCCTAGACTTGGTCCATAGCTGCAAGGCTATCAGTCTACTCTGCCTCTCAAGCCTTGGACAAGACTTCAGACTTAATTTTGGATTACTTTCTGTTTGAAGAGATGAGGATACCAATGTCTTAGATGTTCAGCTGTTGCTTAATTATCAAATGCCTTGAGGATACTCTCCTGTCTTTTGATTGCAATAGTTAGTATGCAAATCCTAGGCATGAATAAGACTTCCTTTTGAACTATCGTCTTGTCAACTGCTTTATCGCTTATTTAATTCTTTCTGCAGTGGACTGGTTTCCTGTTGTGAGAGATCTGGTTAACATTGGATTAAAAGCATTTGCCTTCTGCGTAGCCAGTTCGCTGTCGCTCCTGACCATCTCCATTGGCTGGCTCTTCTACCGCCCTCTGTGGGCTTTGCTGATCGGGTGTCTCTCTGTAGTTCCAATTGTGGTTGCAAAATCTCGTGTTCCACCAAAGAAGCAGCAGTGAGAAGGAGGTGGTCAGGCTTTGCACAGAACCCTGGGTAGAAACTTTTCAAGTGCATTTCTGTCCTGGTTATTGCAGCATGCTTGCAGCGTATCACAGTTCAGCAGTGTGCACCAGGAGTTGGGGAGGGGGCTTGAATGTTGTTGTTGATACACATTATCCGTGAAAAATATGGCTAAAGGATGCTGTTTTTAGGGAGTCAATGACATCGACTTTGGGGAAAAAAGGTATTTTGGAGTGTCTGTATTTGTTATAAGTGAGTGAACAAGCAAATTTATGCCTCTTACTAATTCCCCCTGATTTGAGAACTGGCAAGTCCTCGCTGACAGTTGAGGCAACTTGTGTATTCTGAAGAAAGTGCCAGCTTTATCATATGGACCGTGATTAGGTATGATTAGGAAATATGTGTATGTACCTGTCTCTGACAATCCCTCTCTCTGCTGCCTTTTCTATATGCACAGTCATGTATCATGTACATTTCTTTGGTTGATGCGTTTGGAAGTGTATGTGTTCGAAGGAAAACCACAACTTAGTCAAATTTTACACAACACATAAAATGTATGCTTTTGGACTGAAGATTTTCAAAGTAACTTGAAATAATGAGTGGCCAAGTTAGCAGTGCTCTGAGGTAGGGTGGTTTTGTCAGAAAGCATTGATTTCCCCCAACTTCAGAGTCTCTGAAGTTGTTCTTGGTTAAGCATCTAAAATGGTAGCATGGACTATACCATTGCATAACTATTTCAAAAATTTAACTTCAAATTGCACTTATTTAAGGGGACACTCAGAGCTCACTAACCGTTAAAACCTGCTGCCTTGAAACAAAATGAACTTTCATAATTGAATGTATCTTATTTAAAATATTCGGGGGTTTTTGCTGTGTATACTGTTTCTTTCTTGAATTTCACTTAGTAAGGACAATGAACATACTCCATGAAATTAAATAATGAAAACGTTTTTGCCTGATTAGATTTCGTAAACGTTAGTAGCCTAAATTTTGCGCTTTATATCACATTAGAGGAATGCCTTTTTGTAGTGTTGTGATGGCTCGTTTCCATATTTCTGCTGTAACCAGTACTTGAGATTAGAGACTTGTACTGTTTTTAAGCCTCTCTCCACCTAGCTAGAGTCTGGTTCCCAGATATGCCGTCCTTACCCTACAGTGGGGTTTTTTTCTGTAAGTATACACAAATCAGTACAAAAATAATGTCTTCATTTATGAAATCCCATTATGACGGTCAGGAGAAACGTGTTCCCCATACCAAAGGAACTGAACTTGAACATACATAGAAACAAATGTTTGCTACAATTGGTACTGAAATAGAGATCTGATTTAGAAATCATAAATGTTTTGAGAAGTAGTAATTACTTTATTAGCTTTAATTCTTTTCATTCTTCTGGTGTTTGAATATTGTCAATTCAGTCTCGTGGCTTGGTTCCTCTGGTAAAAGCAGGAGTAGTAAGTGAAAGGTTATAGAAAGTACAAGTGGTCTCATGCATGCAGCTGACATGCATTAGCGATACTGCAGAGTCTTCCTGCTGCTCACTAACACCAGCTTTGCTCCATCAATTAAGAATTGCACTCCACTGGGGAGAAAAACAAGTGTTGGACTGCTGTTTTACCAATGATGCAGTAAACTAACCAGCGTGACCATATTAGAGATGAAGATACAATTTTCTATGGAAGTATTGAGCTTTTGTATATTTAATAAAGTACAGTTTTAAAAAGTTGGTCTGTAGGCTTCTTTTTTATTACATTTAAGTATTGCACGTTTCACGTCCAGGAATAGTGTCCAGGTACATGGAGGATTAGTTTGTAGCTTCCACATGAACTAGTTTTCTATTGCTGGTTGAGATAAATATGCAGTTGGGTTTTATTCAGCCTGCAAGTATTTTCCCATTTTGGGAAGCAAGTTCCTAATAGCAGCACAGCTGCCAGCTGGTCTTTATACTGCTGTGTGATGAAAAGCTGATTCTAGCCTACCATGGGTTTACTCCCCATTACTGACTACTTAAATAATAGTAGCTTCCTTGCCTCCATGATTACTTGAAAAATATGATGGTTCAACCTGACTGGATACAGCACCTCATCTTTTTAAAGAGACCAGGGGTTTACTTATGCATCCAACAGCTTAAAATACTTTTGTCTTACATACCAGTGTGGGCACAGAAATCATGTAAAATAAAGACAGACTCCTGCGACAGAAAGAACTTCATGTTTCCCAGGATAGGCGTGCTGGTGGAGCCAAGGCTCGCTTTTGTTGCATATACACAAACAACATTTCTATAGAAACAACTGAAATAGTATTTCTTGTGCTTCCTTACCAAAATCTGAGAGAACATGTACCTGATGTGTCAATCATCTTCCCTTTCTGCTTTGGTCTCCCTCAAAGCACATTTACTCTTTCATCTTTTGCATGCTTAGCTTAGGAGAGCTGGCTCCCTACGGAGCCGAGTAGGATCCTGCCCTCTGAAGATGTTACTGTCTCTTTCCTTGCTGACTATAAATAGTCACTAGACTCGTAACTTGGTGTATCAGTGCCGAGTGTCCCAAGTTAGGAAGTACAGAGTCACGTTGGTACAGCTGGTTCCACCTCCCATTTTAAGCACATGAAAAATTACTGATACCAGCAGGAGCTGGACGTGGGCCCTGGCATTTGAAGTACACCTCGGGGTGTATCCTGCATATCGGCACAATGACTAACACAGGAGGAACTACGTCCTCTGTGCCCACTGCAGTTTTACCACTTCATGCAAGATGTGGAATTTTTCTTGAAGCCTCATACACAGGTCATGTCTGCTCCCCAAACCTCCAACTTAGGTAGCTTATTTATTTAGAATTCGGTAGCAAAAACTAAAAACTCAGCATGGAGACCATTAATATTACAACAATTCAAAAGCAGCCAGTTCTCTGATATCCTGGGACCCGATTTGTGACTTCTGGAAAGACTATGGTGTGTTCTCATCCTAGCGTGAGAGTCCTTCCAGGGAAACAGAGCTGCTTACAGAAGAATGAGCTGGCCGGAGGGGAGGTTAATGGACAACATACTCTTTTTCCATACTTTATTTTGTTCTACAAATACAGTACAAAAATAGAGTTCTTTCTGAACATAATTAAATGTAAGCCATTTTCTCGCATTTCAATCTTTCCTCTGTGACAACGTCTAGACATGACTAGACTGTACTCCCCTCTACTTTTGAAGAGACAGTGTCAGTGTAATTTAGTTATAAAAATACTGCAAAAGCCAGATCAGCATTTCTATTACAAAACTGCAGGAATAGCTTGTGTAGATTTAACATTCCTCTCAACGGTTTTTAAATGCTTAGGTACTGGATAACAGTTACAAGAGCTCTATGGTTGCAGTGAATTTCATTTCTGACAATGACAGTCAACCAGTTTCACATGTTTTGCTCCAGAACACATCCACATGGTCTTGACAAAACTGAAACAAGTATGTATACATTCAAATTACTTAAGAAGACATATTTAACCTTAAGTTTGAAATGAGGACAGGACTTCTCCCTCCTAATGCACAAGCTTTCTGAAAGTAAAGGAAAATTGTAGGCTGAAAAGCCAAAATTGAGTTCTCACAAAAGGCAAGGATTCTTTAGAAAGTAAATTTTCAGATTCATCCAAAGCTTGATGGCATGCTTCTTTACACCTTAGAGGAAGTATTTCCCCTTCTGCAATGATGAGACAGTTAGTAAGACCAGAATTCTACCTCACCACTGATTTGGATAAGGTATGAATCAAAGGTGTTAGTAGTCCTTTGGCCAGCTCACCGCAGACTGTCAAACAGCATCTGCATGCTTTAGTTCTGAGCAAGCAGGAAAAAATGGAAAGGAAAAAAATGGGAGAAGACAGTGCTAATGAAAGGAATACCTCAGAGAACAGAATTATGAGTGCTCAGTGATATAAAAAAGAGCAAAAAACCTGAACAGCACAAAGTGATCTTCTCAGAAGGTACAACTGCACATCTGCTTCTCGGAAGTCCAAGGATAAAAGGATGAACCTAATTACCTGTGACAGCAAAAGAATCTCTGAATTAGCTTGGTCCCTGACAGCTCAGAAACACAAGTGCACAGGAAGGCTAAGTCCCTAACTGGCAAAGGCTACTTTTGTTGTGACTATTGTTCTTGCATCTGGAAACAGCAAAGAAATGCTTGTTCTGATCACAGTTTCTCAAAAGGGAACAACTGCGCTGCTTCTCCTTTCTTTTCTCGCTTGCTCTTTCTGGTTGTCTTCTCTTCTCTTTTTTTCTCTAACTGGCGATTTTGGGGCCAAGAAATGGCCGCATTCCCTACTGCAGTCTCTGAACTCGGACCTTCTTCATCAGAAGAGAATCCCGCTCCTTTCTCTGTGTCAGGTGCTGATGGCTCAGTCTGGAAAACACAGGTATGAAAATTGAAAAGTTGCTCTAGAAATCACCCTGTTTAAAAGGGCTTGTCTTCTGTCACAGTGACAATGACATTAGAAAAGCTGACTGCTCTGGTTTGGGCTTCTCACCCAAAGCAGTGTGTTTCTATTCCTGGATGTCAAGCATTCTTTCAACACAAGCAAAAGATTTCTGGCTCTGGAAGAATAAAAATAAACTTGCTTTAAAAAGATCACACTTTCCACCTTTCTCAGTGGGGAAAAGATTAAGAACTAAAACATCTGACTTCATAACAAAAAGCAGCCCCTTCTCATCCTGTTAGCTACTTGCTTGGCTTGGAGGAATAAATCTAGGACGGGGGTATGTCCAAACAGATAATAATACCAAAAAGATGATGCTTCGGGAAACACTAATCTCTTGTTAAACAATAATGAATCTTTCATGGACATGACCACATCAAATTTCTCGTGTAGTTTTTTTTACTAGTCACATGCTAACAACACCAAAGAAGATTTTTGAGCAACTGCTCTCTGGAAGTTCTACACGCTACAGCTGGAAACATGACGAATTGGCAATTCTGGGAAAAAGTATCTTGGTAGAGAATTATCATCCTGAAAAAGAGATCACTAACAGAAATGCAGAATACCTTGATGGAGTAGCGTTGCTTCAGTCTCTCTCTGATGAGAAGTCCTTTTGTCAGCAGCTTCCAGTTCCCCAGAGCTCTTTTCTCACGCTTCTGTGTGGGATTGTTAATGAAAAGGAAAATTTACTATTGTAAGTTTCAATGTATTTATGCCCACAGAAAACAGAAGTTTGAAGATTTTAAACTGCCATTAAAAAAAACCAAGCCAACATAAATGTGTCGCATTAAAAGTGACCGTAATTCATGTACTCTTAAGAGAAAAATGTATTGGTGTCCAATTATCTGCTAAATACATGAATTACTGTCACTTTCTAATGTGCGCCCTGACTGTGTAAATTATACCAGAACCACCTCCAATACTTTAACCTCCTATGTGTATTCCTCATTTTTGTTTCCCAGCAGCCATGGAAAACTATTCCAGAGCATGCACTATTTCAGATCTTGCCACACCCTTGTATTACGTCCCACTGCAGTCCGGACAGCAAGCCCAAAATGGGGCATTTAGAGGATGCAACTAGCTCCTCACAGTCACAGAGCGCTGTGTCTGTTGCTTACGCAGCCCACCCTTGTCTGACTGCCCACAGTTTCAATGAAATTTACTTAATAAATGTAACAATAAGTAAGCTGCAAAAACAATTCCCACCTCCTTCTCCTTCTTTTCTATTTCTGCTTGTTCATTCTCCCAGGCAGCAATGAGGACCTCTTTATACTCCTCACAGACAACGTAGCCATCGGTACTAGGAAGGAGAACACAATCCTCTGTCAGCTACTAGAAGAAAAAAGAAAGGGAGCAAATGCCTGCTGACCCAGCCAAACCAAAAGCAAGCTACTGAATATTCACAGAACCATCTGTCTGTCTCATAGGATCTAAGTATGTAACTCAACACCTATAGTCCCCACGCATATAAAGTCACTTCTGTCTGCCAGGGCCACTGACTCCACAGCCACTAGTAGCACAAAAGAGGAGGGCATGTACTCCTTAACACAGGGTATACAGCTTCTGCAGGACATCAAAATCTTATCAGCTGCAACAAAGCAGCTTTACATACACTGGGTGTGAGTAACCGCCATGAAAATCAAATCCGGTGATGGCTTGAGCACAGTCAATGTCCAACTTCCGTGCCAGTCTGTTCAGGTTTGGGAGTCTCAGCTGCACACAGCCAATGGGTAACATGGATGGCAGGAAGAGATAGACATTTCCATATTCATTCCGAGGAACCTGTTATTGCAAAATTAAAGAGAAATGGTGATACTCCTGCTCTCTGGAGAAAGGTGAAAATCCCTGCTGCAACTCAGGGATTCTCCCTTCGTTCTGACCTGCTACATTTCACTCTAGTATTCGATTAATAGTCAAATGACAAGGCACAAGCCTAGATTTTAGCTGTATGGTTATCTCCTAGTTATGTTCTTAGGCAAATTAGATTAAACAAAATTATAAAGTTAGCAGTCTACACTCATTACTTGTACTCAGGATAAGGCCTCAGTGACGTTTTGACCATATCCTCCTGGGTACAGTTACCTCAGAAGTCCTAATCCTGAATCCAGATGTTATTGACTGATCTCACCTCTGAAACATGCAACTTCTGGAAAAATAAAGTCCACAGCTCCATACAAACACTCCCTTTAATGCCAGTTCTCTGCCTTCCTAGCTACCTTTCCATCCACTGCTATAGGCGGCTGATACTCCTCTGTCTGCCAGCGACCAAACAGTGCCAGGTCCTCTTTGTCCCGATTTGCAGGCTCTGCAAGGCGTGCCTTCCTCGCCTGGTTGGAAAATCCTCTCACCATCTGTGCAAATACAATGACCAAGCCTGTAACACCACAACAACAAGCTGCCAGTGATTTCAGGCTTTCCTAGGACATCAAAGGAGAAGACTCTGGGAGAGAAGAAATGTCTTATTTCCTAGCTTCAGTATCCATTGTTTATAAACAATAACCCACAGCACCCATATGCAACAGGGAGCCAGATCCTGCAGTTCATATAAAATGCTAGGACACCTTTAAAGAAGATGCAAAGGGTGCAGTTCTGCTAGATACGCTTGGGGTGGGAAGAAAAGATACAGGAACTATAGGCACAGTTGGTCGAGAGATTCACAATGCAGCTACCACAAACCATGAAAGAAAGTGAGAAATCTACATCTCCTGACAGAGAGGGCAAAAACCAAAACAGAACTGAACTTCAACTTTAGAGGGCAGACGTGTTGTTGCACAGGAGGAAGACAAACCCTCTTACCTTGTAAGGCACTTCTCCAATCCTCACCACTCGAGCTTGCTTTAGCCAAGTGTCCTTGGAGTGCAGTGTGTGTACGCAGTCCCTATAAAGGCCAGAAGGAAGCACCATAAGAGTTTTGAAGTCTCTCCATAAGAGGCTTCAAAACTGTTATTCACGTTAGGAATTGTAAAAAAAGCTGCAAGTGATACACAAATGCTATCTAAGCAGCTAAATGCCTCACCCTGTCTATGCTTGTGGCCTGAGACTACTGCTAATACCGTCATCGTCTTCACACAAATTAGCTCTTAAATTTGTCACACTTGACAACATGTGCACCACTCACCTGGAGTAGACAGCCTCTCCCCTGCAGTACCCTAGGACAGCAGCTGACTCAGGATAGATTGCCTGATATTTCAAGAGGTGCCTCTTCAGTGCATAAAGAGGGTGGTTTTTGTACTCTCCAATTGCTGTTGGTAGAGGTTGATCTTGAAGCTTAACTTGAAACTGTAGGAATTATACAAAGAAGAGTGATTTCACAACTCTCTTGCACTACCCTTTGTAAGAAAGTAAGAATGATTATAGTATGGATCAAAGGAAAAAAAACCCCCAGAAACTTAATCAGATGAGCCAACAGACTAAAGCATTCTTGTTGCAAATAGATACTTAGATGTGTACCCAGATCTACATATTTTAAAGGCTCTCCTGGAGAAGGGTAACGCTAAACTGTACAGAAACCACATTAGTAATTTCCACCATGGGCTGTCCAGTACTTTTGCTACCCAGATTTCTCGGAACAGCCTCCATTTGATATTATTTTAATCTATCATTGTATATTCCCTTTAAAACATGCTCAGTCTAAACCTTTCAAGCTCAAATACTAATCTCTTTCCTCATGGAAAGATTCCTAATGATTTTTGCCTGAATGAGAATCCAAGGACTGGACTCCTGGCACTAAATGTCCTCAATAACCTATTGCCATTTACCTCATTTTCCTCCTTCTTGTCTCTTTCCACATAGGGACTTTTATATGGCTGCAGCGTGTCTTCCCACCACTCAGGGTCCACACGACTCTTCCTTGTTGTGGTCATCCACACTGGGTCATATCTTTGCGTCACATCCCTGACACTCCCATCACTGTCAAATCCCACAATGTAGGAAAGTGGCTTTGTGGCATATGTGAAGCACAGCTGGGGCTGGCCAACATTGCCATGAACACAGTCTACACACACCCACTTGTCCTCACGTTCGAGGAAAACCTCCAGCCACTGGTCTGTGCCCAACACTTTCCTTACCTCCTGCTGTCCATCATCCTCATCACTAGAAATAATTTTGTTTCTCTTTCTCTGTGCATGAGGCAAGGCTGGACCTGTTCTTTTTGCTGGCCTAAGCTCAGCTCCATATGAATTTTTGGATAGCCTTGATTCTGAAGTCTCAGTTTTTGGGCTTTTTATAGCCATTACCTTTGACTTCTGGGAGCCCAGTGAGCTCCTCTGCCTTTTAGAGACAGTTTCAAAATACTCATCAGAGAGATCACTCTCCTCCTCTGAAACCTCAAAGTCTGAAACACTGCCCTCATCACTTCCACTCTCTTCTTTGTAACACACTTTGGAGGCCACTCGTCTCCGGCGATCATTCTTGGGCCTGACTGGCACATCTTTTTCCACTAAACTGCTCTCTGCATTACTAGATTCCTTCTGTTCCTGGCTACCTGCAGTCAACTTTGACTTTCGTGTCCTTTTGGTCTGAGTAGTTTTGGGTTTCTTTGGCTCCTTGTTGTCTTCTTCGCTCTCTGAGGATTTTTCATCCTGTTTAGCTTTTCTGCAGGGGCATTTTTTTGCCACAGCTTTAGGCGTTGTGGCAGAGCTCTCCTGCCCTTCAGAGGTACCACTGAGAGACTGCCTCTTGGACGAGCTTTTTACCTGCAAAGAAAGAGGCTACGTCACTTTTATTACCATGGCTAAGAATATGTTTAAAAAAAAAAAAAAAAAAAAAGACTGGAATCAGCACGAGGTGCATGCAAACCAAAGACTGGCAGGCACTGTCAATCTGCATGTCTTAGGGACTTTAAAATTTCAGGCCAATGGCTGAGGAGACGTGTACTCAAGCAGCAAGTGTTTGCTGTCTAAGTTTTAAAGCAATTTAAAACCACTGAAGCATAAGATGGCTTTGCTGAAACACACAAAATGGGTGTTTTTTTTAAAGGAGAAACCTAAAAATTAAGGGTTTGCATCTTCTGCGCTATAGCTAGAACATCATCATCGCCCTGGTTCATGCAGTAAGCAATTCACTGCAAGCTGCAACAGCCAGAAAGTTTTTTCAGTCCTACTCTGTAAACCAGTGACCTACTCCGTATTTCACACACCCAACAAAATCTACCTTTGCTCTTGTCTCCTTGAGAGGAATAGGCTGAAAAGACAGCACGAGGCGACACAGCAGCTGCAATGCTCGCAAAATAATTAAAAATATCTGCAAAAGAAAAAATAAAGCATGTATAACGTTTTTTCAAGGTATATAAAAAAACCTCTTGAAATTCTTTTACAGTCTGGGTTCTGTCACAAATCATTTTTGTTCCTACCTTTTACCCAGTGCTGTACACACGACACAGAGGTGTAGGTAGCCCAGTTGCTAGAGTATTAAAGCACCGCACAGTCTTCTCTGGCTCTTATTTACGTTACTACTGTGACAGGGGTACTGCTGTTAACTCACAAATGAGGAACCAATTCCTAAAGAGGCTAAATGCTAGTGCAGACACAGTAATTCACCCAAATCCCATCTACCCTATCAGTCTCTCATTCTTGAGGAAAACTGAGTAAGATGACTCTAGATCCTGCCTCCCAAAGGTGGCCAAAGCCAACCACATACCATCAGCTGAACCTAGCAGAAACACCAGCCATTCAGAAAATGTCATTACAGTCACAACTCAGTGGCTAACAGCTGTGACCTGGCCACTGCCTTCCTGCATGGGACTGAACTGAAGCCGCCTAAGCAAGGCTTGCTTTGTCTTTTCCTCCTGTCCCAGAAAGCAACGTCTGCATTTCCACAGCAAGGTTGCAAAGCCACCACAGCAACTGCTTCTTGCTTTGCAGCAGAGAAGCTGCAACATCCCACTTCATCAGCAATGGGGCAGAGTTGCAAGTCATGCACCTGCAAAGCAGCAGCTCGTTCCTGCTCTTTCAAATGTCCCCTATCAATCTGATCTCCTGTGTTTTTCCCTCCCTCCACTGTTTTACCAAAATCTTGGTAAAACTTGAAGCAACTGACTCCACTTCTTCCCTTAATCCAATTCCACCACAAAATTACTGTGGAGTTAAAGCTCTTTTGAAGCCTTGGCCTGGGCTGCTCTAAATCAAAGCTCAATTCCTCTGGCGTTCAATGGTGGCTCACAGTAGCAAACCACTAACCTTCGAACTCCAAGATCTGTGAAGAGTTTCTCTGACTGCAAGCAAGATCAAGAATTTCCTCACTCAAATTAGTATTTCAGAAGAAACCTATTAAGCTGGTTTTCCTTGATCTATACTGCTAAAGCAATATCAAGAAGCCAAAGCATACTCAAGAACAAGTAGCTCTAGACACTATACATAAAGCCATAAAATAATACTAAATGACATGTAAACATGGAATAGATGCCCCAGAGAGGTCTGACAATGGGGTAAGAACCTACCTATTCCTTCTAAAGTGTTCAAACAAGCTATCAACAGAACATCCCCAGTAATTACCAGCTCCTGGATCTTCCATAACACTGTGTGTGCCCAGTTATTTCAAATAACAGTGGGATGCCAGTCACCTGCTGTTGAGGAATCAGCTCAACACAGTCTAATGGCAAGTCACTGTGACAGGCAAACTCAACAGGAGAAAGGTGAATGAAGCAGATGTGATTTGAAGGGTACTTGTAGACTAGCAAAGAAAAAAACCTGATAACTGTTCACTTTAAAAAGCATAAATCTCTAGCAGCAAAAATAGGAAGATTATGATCAACATGATTCTTATCATAGTTTGTGGATGGCCACCTAATCAAACAGCTCATAAAGCCATGCACAGCAGAACACACACAGTGACACCAACCAGAACTAGAGGCTCCAGTTAGGCACAGTTCAAATAAAATAATTTAATCACAGAAGGACTCCAGACAAATATACAACAACAAAAAAACCCACAGAATCACCTAAGTCACCAATTTGTTTTCTCCAAATCCTCCCCTCAAACACCACTTTGTGTATGACCTGACAGCACTACAGCACGTGCAAACTCAACAACCAACCCTGCACTTCCCAGTCACTTACGTGAACCAACTCTTCATCATCTTGCGCAGCATAGATGGCAAAGCGCCTCTCCAAGGTTGACTGAAGGGGCTCTCCTTTTTCAGTGGAAAGCTCATCATTGACAGTGAAGGTTCCAACAAACCTGAAATATCAGTGTCATGGTTTAACCCCAGCCAGCAGCTAGGACCACGCAGCCGCTCGCTGCTTATTGTCTAGTGTTTGTCACTGTATTCTTAAAACTTCATAGTTCATCCTTTCCTTCTGTAACAAGGACAGACTCTCACCCTTGTATGTAAAATGAGAAAAAATCACTGAAAATTGCTAATCACATTTACCCCTCTCCCTGAAACCTCGCTCTATGGTCTATGTGATAGCATGATTAGGAGACAGAGTTTTACCATTTCACCAAGTTGGAAAGGTAGAGAAGGTCCATTTGGCCTGCAGGCACTTTTGTGAAGCGGGTGGGGATGATGGATAGACCAATGGCATGAAGATCTGGCTGGCTGCAGATCCTGTTCCTATAGAAACCATTTGCTAACAAACACAAGAGGTGAACCTGAGAGAAAAAAGTTTCTGTAGTGAGTTCACAAGAGATTTCCTTTGCTGCAACTATTGTCCATGGTATAGATGAGGAAGGCTTTACTGCTCCTTTTAACGGACAGGCGACAATGAAGCCTCCCAAGCATACACAGGGTGGACACAGGGCTGTCTTCAGATCACCATCAGAAGACAGTAAAGCCTTGAAGTCTCTGTCAGTGTCTCCTGCTATACATGACTGACAGTTTAACCCCAACAGAATGAGCAGATACACGCTCAATGGAGAAATATACAGCCTACTCACATCTGCTTTGATTTAGAATTTTACTAATGCAGCCACTGATGTTTCTAACTTACAGTTTAGCAGAAGTCTAATGAGCATTTATCAGGACTACAGACTTTTTACTTTCTCCCTTCTACCCATGGCCCCAAATTATTTGATCAAAATTAGTTCCTTCTTCATTACAAATTAGTTCAGACATCTTTATGCTCAATTTTTTCTCTGCCAGGTTTCTCTGTGACCAATACCTTATGTGTGTTCTCACGAACCTCCTTGCTGAAACGTTTCATCATTCTCCGAAGATACATCTCAAATTCAGCTTTCCTTTTTTCTCTGCATAAGATCACAAAAGAAATGGATGTTGTGGCTTTTCTATGGACCTACCTTTCTAGATTCCTGAATTAGATCAGTTCACAAAGAGAATCCATCCCAGAGAATCTTCTGCACACACTTAACAAAAGTTTAGTTACTGGCTATGTGAATAGGCATACAGGCTGTATATGACTAATAAACTGTGAACTCCACGTACCTGACTACTGAAATATATTCAGATGGCCTAAATTCCACCTAACTTGATGTGCCTGCAGTTTCCTACCAGACAGCTTTGGACAGCTCCATACTAAACTTCTAATTCACTGTCTGAATTGTTTGACTTCTGGATTACTGCTAGCATTCCATTCAGATTCCTGGAAAAATGGTTTTCTCTTCACTGACGAAGTCTTTTAACTTAGAGGCAACAGATATTCTGGTTGCTTTGTTATGAAGGGCTGACCTGGGACAGTGCCAACCCTGTAAAAGCATGAGATATCATCAAGGCTCCAGCCGCCACACAAAGAAAGCCTTCCTTGGTATAATGCTCCCAGCTGCCAAGGACATTCATTTGACCCAACTATTCACAGCTCAGGTATGGGCACACAGAGGCTTCCACCTGAGCTATTAACATACTACAGTACAACAATGCCATTCACCCACAGCTCTCCTTGAAGAGAGCTACAACTGTCCCTAGTTTGGAAATGTAGCTATTAAAGCACAATGCAGTTACATGCTTGATTTTCAAGGAAGCTGAAAAGCCTCCATTCCTGCCAACTGACGATTTCTTCCATTGAAGATTTTTGGTAAAATTGTCAGTGTGTAAACTGTTCTCCATCCCATGATCTTGCATCATTCCAACTCAACAGTCTGCACCAAGTGGGTATTTCCACCCAGAACAGAGCAGGTCAGTGACAGGCAAGACTAAGCATGTTTTTAACTTCATCCTTTAACGGCCTTCTGCTGCCTTCCCTGTTCTCACCTCCTCTGTCTTTTCTTCACCTGCTCTGGGGTTTCAATCTCTATCTCGACAGGATTGCTTGGCAGCACCACTGCTGGAAGAACAGTAGCTTCTTCTAACTTATCTGTGGCAGGTTCCTGGAGTTCTGGAAAAATAAAATAATAATAAATGACATGTAAACATGGAATAGATGCCCCAGAGAGGTCTGACAATGGGGTAAGAACCTACCTATTCCTTCTAAAGTGTTCAAACAAGCTATCAACAGAACATCCCCAGTAATTACCAGCTCCTGGATCTTCCATAACACTGTGTGTGCCCAGTTATTTCAAGTAACAGTGGGATGCCAGTCACCTGCTGTTGAGGAATCAGCTCAACACAGTCTAATGGCAAGTCACTGTGACAGGCAAACTCAACAGGAGAAAGGTGAATGAAGCAGATGTGATTTGAAGGGTACTTGTAGACTAGCAAAGAAAAAAACCTGACAGCTGTTCACTTTAGAAAGCATAAATCTCTAGCAGCAAAATACGAAGATTATGATCAACATGATTCTTATCACAGTTTGTTGATGGCCACCTAATCAAACAGCTCAGTTGGTTTCATCCCCACTGTCCCTTATTAGGAAGCAGCAGTTTTGAATCTTCAAACTGACTCATTCTTAGCTGCTCAATATTAGACCCAAACAGCTGAGAAAGTGCTTTGTGCATGGTAGCATGATTTTAACATAAGCCAACAAATAGTCACATTCAAAGTGCAGTAGTTGTCTGGCTTTTTTCTACTTTTGAATCATTCTAAAAGCATTGTGAGGTATGAGCTTTTAAAGATACAGATATGCACATGGAGCATACTTTAGGTATACAGACTATAAACATTTACCTGAATCCAAACGAGAAATGCTTCAAAAGTCAAATTACAAAAAAAAAAATTGTGTATAAAAATATTTACTCCTTAAAATGAATAAACATGCAATTGTTACCTTCCACATCTTCCCATTCATCTTCACTTTCTGCGTCATCATCATCATCAGTATTGTCATCATCCATTTGTTTTTTAACAGGAGATTCTCTCTTCAACTTTATCTCCTTCTGAGGGGGCTTCAGCGAGCGACTGTTAAAATTATCAAAATGGTTTTAGCATCAGGACATGCAGGTGCTTGTTTATTTAAGAAAAACAGAGGAAGAACACACTAAAAATAAGGAAATAAGTGAAGCATGACCTCTGCATCAGTAACAACAGATTGACTAGTTGACAATTAACCCACAGATACCTTCTCTGTAAAGCAAACTGTCTTTGCCATAAATAACCACGGACTCAACGGAGCAACATTTTTTCAGTGCAAGCTTAGGTTCTGATTCTGCAAGGATGTTTAGGAAGGAAGACGCCAGAACCTACAAAAGGCCCCATCCTTTAGAACAGCTTGTACAAATGAGTCCTTGGAGAAATGGTTCACTGAATCATTTGCTCTTACTGAACCTTCAAAGTGTACTGAAATTGAAACTGTTTCTGTTTCACTACACTAATACCCAAGGCTCCGGCCAGCCACTGAAATGAGACCAATCGGTTTAATGTCTTTCGAATAATTCATTTACTATAGCAATCTACACGTGCTGATATTATATTTGGATTCCAAAAAACACCAGAGAATGATATGTTTAAAGACTTCTGCTCATCATTTTAAACCCAAATCTCAGGCCAACATTTCTGCTCATGCTGGATTCCATAATGGCTCCCTAGTCCCATGTAAAAACTACAAAAAATTAAATAAAATTTCATATTTAAACCACTGAATTTGAAAAGGCTCATATATTTGCTTCCTATACAGACTATGTTTCTCAGGACTGACTCTGCAATGAATAAGATGGTACTTCTGTTCAGCTGTGTGACACAAATGTACTAAATTGGACTGATAGCCTAAAATAAACTGCCCACATGCACATATGCAGCACTGGGCCCTAAACAAATAACATGAAGAGAGAGTTTCCATAGACTTGAATGATAAGTAAACTTACCTGCATGTTTCCTCTTTGCTACAATTCCCTTTATTTATAGTAATTTTTTTATTTTCTTTTATTAGTGATTTTGCCCCTTTTTGTTTTGAAAGCTTATTTGCTGACTTGGAAACTCCAGCATCACAATTTTCTTCCTTCTTCCTAGCCAGAGCTTTTGAGCTGTTCTTCTTTATACTGGGCTTTTTCTCTTCAAAATCATCTGCATGGGACAGAAGAACGGAAGATACGTTAAAAGATAAAGTTTCGTCTCCATGGCAATCAGAAACAATACCTCCATGGACTTCATTAGAGCCAGCTACAGAAGAAAGTGAGCCCTCACAATGACAAGCATGCCACTGTTGCTGAATAAATAGGTAAGACTTGAACAGTGAGACCTGTTTAAGGAAAATACTCATAATAATGTAACGCACAAGACATACATAAAGATTCCTATAGTCCTACCAATGGGGTCAGTTGAAAAACAAGCATCGTACTTGCCACTCACAAGAAATTATTGCTCTGTGAAACTGCTCTGGAGACCTTTTTTCAGGGCAACTCCTGGGACACAGACCCGCACGTCCCGGCCGCCGCGGGGGGTGTCCACAGCCACGGCTGAGGCGAGACAAACCCTCACCGGGTGGCTCAGTGCCTGATTTTCAGCCTTTGTCAGTGCTTCCAGGCAGCGTGTGGGCCCCGCCGGACACTTCATACACGCATTTAAATCCCCGACTTGTGTGTGAATCGCCCGGCCCTCTGGCACTGTGGAAAACGCTCATCCACGGCTCCAGCCTGAGGTAACGGCCCTTTCCCTCAAGGCGGCTGCCGCGGTCCAGCGCCGGGCTAAGGGCGAACTGACACCCGCTGCTCCCCTGCCGCCCGCCCCCACCGAAACGCCAGAGGCCTGCACCGGCCCCAAACCCCGGCGATGGCGCAGCGCCCGGCCCGG
>VYXH01008880.1:201293-301561 GCA_013397275.1 Burhinus bistriatus
GCGCCCCCCCCCCTCCCCCCCCGCCGTGCCGCCGCCGCCGCCCCCCGCCCCGCCCCGTCCCGGTCGGAGGGGAAGGGGAAGGGCCATAACGTCTCGCGGGAGAGCACGGGAGGCGGTTTGAAAGATGGCGGATGAGGTGGACCAGGTGGGCTGCTCTTTGCTTCCCTCAGGGCGGGAGGCAGCGGCGAGGTCTTCCCCGCTGCAGCCGGGCCCGCGCTCCCGCCTTCCCTCCGCGGGCCTGGGGAAACCTCCGCCGCTGGAGGGGCGTGGGATGGAGGCAGGCTTTGGGCTGCCCAGCTGGGGCTGGGCGTACCTCTCGGTAGAGTTCCTCCCTGCTTGGGCAGCGTTCCTGGGGCGTAGCCCCCCGCGGGGAGCGCTTTCTGTGTGAAGTGGAGTGAGGGCACGGCGTGCCACGGTCCTTGTGCTGCCGCCGGGGTTGTGAGGAGTCCGGGCAGGGCTCGCTTCAGGCCCGTTTTCCCCAGGAACCGCAGGAGGGAAATGGAGGAAAGCCACTGAGGAAAATACACTTGGCTCTGCTTCACTGAGAAGGAAATAGGGTAGCGTGCTGTGGGATGTGCACAAAAAATGTTCCTACGTTTTAGCTGCGGTCCTGAAAGTAAGCCTTTATCACAGAAAAAGAGATCTTAGCCCAGCGTGCGTTCAGGTTTCTAACCTGCTTTGAGGCCTGGCGTGACTGCTGTGGTGTTGAGCTAGGCTTCACGGAGAGGTGTGTGTTTGGGGCAGGAGGGGCAGCAGGTTACCCAGCTGACTGATGTGCTGGCACAAATGCAGTGTGTGTTTGGATCTTCTGGCCCGCGCCATGCAATGGCACAAGTGTGGTGCTGGTCCATAAGTGGCTGGTTCGTGCAGATAAGGCTTTCAGCTGCAGTATGGACAATGGTTGCCGATAAGGAATATTGTTTATATAATAACATGCATAAGGTGTGATTTGCTGCAAATTAAACTGAAGTCTTTTAACTCCTTTTGCTCAGGCTGGTGAATATCTGTAGAGTCGTAGTATCAGCTGCACTCAGGTTCAACAGGATGTCAAGGAATGATTTGGAATATTTGAATCTATGTTCTTACCTGTTTGTTTTCTGTGTCTCACAAACACTGAAGAATGGAAAAGTTCACAGGCTGCTTCTGTATAAATAACTTTTTTAACTTAATTTTTTTAGCAACAAACAACGAATACCGTAGAGGAGCCACTTGACCTCATCAGACTCAGTCTAGATGAGCGAATCTATGTCAAAATGAGGAATGACAGAGAGCTTAGAGGCAGACTACATGTAAGTAAAACTTTCAGAACACTACCATGCTTATTCCGCTAAGCACTAGGCACCCTTTTTTTCATGTAAAACAGTCTATTACACAAGCTTAGCTGTAATATTCCACTGATTATTTAAAAAAATCAGTTTAAAAACGCAAGTTATTTTATCTCATGGTTAAAAGTGTGGAAGCGGTTAAAGATCATCTCAGTAACAAGGGCTGGACCCTTTCTCTTATCAACAGTGTAATGTGATTCGTGAAAAAATCTAATTTGTTCAGTACTCTGCTGTTAAATGCTTCACTAAAGAGTCAGATGTATTTTGTTTTTCTTGTCTCCTGAATGATACCAAGCAATTACTTCCACTGCTTTTGGGTTCTGTTTCTGTGTCTGTGAAATAAGCAATAATGCTGCAGGCCTCTTCTTGTGGAGTACCCTGAGGTCTATTTAAAACTGAATTAAGAATTAAATTATCATTATCAAACAAGTATCTCTTAAGGCACACCCTATGAGGGTATGATGGGATATGTACTCATCTGGATTCTCTGCAAATCTCGTTTGTCTAAGTGCTTTCTTCTGAGAGTGGTATGTCTCTTGACAAAAGAGATTTTTGCTTTTGATTGTCAGCCATTCTTCCCAAGTACTGTACTGTGCTGGGGAAGAGACCCAGCTGCCCCATATGTTAACTGGGCCTCAACTCCTTTGGGAACACAAAGATGAGGAGAGATCCATGAGGCACTGGTATAGTGGTGTAGTTTGCAACATGCTTTTGTAAGGTGTTTGGAACATGTAGTTATTTTAAGTTTTTGTAGCATTGTTTGTATTACAGCTTTCATATCATTGAAGTTGGCCCCAGGCAATTGATTCCAGGAGGCTGGACTGGCAATAGAGAATGTGTGTCTGGTTTAGTGTTAATGAAGTGTGTCTGTCTCTGAGTTCTTGCATATGTTCTCACTGAAAGCTTCAGAGCTATTTCATGGAAGAGCGTTTCAGTGAATATAAACGTCTTCCCTTTTATTTATGCTGCAAAGTACTGATTTGTTGGTGTTTAAGTTTGAAATTAACTATAACTGATATACTTTGTTTTGACATAATGGCACGTTTTGGTCAAAATCAGGCTAAACTAATTATGTCTGAAAGTCTTGCTATAATTCTCATTTCAATGAGCATGTGTTTGAGTTTTGGAAGAAATAATAAACAAACTTCATTCCTACAGGCATATGATCAGCACTTAAATATGATTTTGGGCGATGTGGAAGAAACTGTAACTACAATAGAGATTGATGAAGAAACCTATGAAGAGATTTATAAAGTAAGGACTTTAGTGTATTAGTCCCCATAGAAAACTTCTAAAACTAAACTATGTTATATTGTTAAAATGGTTTATTGCTGACTACTTTTTGAACCAAGATCTAAAAGAACTTTTGTGCAAATTACTACGAAAGTACAAAGGATATCCAAAGACGTGGTGTTAGTTGTACTGATTTCTTCAGCATGCCAGAACATTGTACGTTTTGAGCTTATATTTGTTGGAGTTTCTGGTGTTTTGTTATGATTGAATTTGGTCATATACTTGGCAGATATGTTTTGTAAACTATGCTTTTGTAAATGTAAACTTTTCTTTCCTTCTTCATAGTCTACCAAAAGGAATATTCCGATGCTCTTTGTCAGAGGTGACGGCGTTGTGCTTGTAGCTCCCCCGTTGAGGGTTGGTTGAAGCAACAAAGGATTTAACCTTATTGGAAGGTTTCGGGCTTTTGGACAATGGTTTGTCTTTTGATCATGTATCTCAAAATTCTGTATGTGTTTTTTTTATAGGATGTTTTTGTCTGTTCTTTTGGGAAGGGGAGGGAAGGGGAACCAGTTTGTCTTGCAGAAAGTACATGTAGTCAATTGAAGCAGTGTAAACCCGACCTGATTTTCTCAGAATTAATGTAACTGCTGTAAATTGGCTGTTTTGTCACATCAGTAAAAGAATCCTTTGGTTTTTTTCAATCTTGGCAATAGCACTGTCTTAATTTTTTGTTTTAAATAAATTTGGTTTAATCTTTCAGATTTGACTTGTCATGTTTTTATGATGAAGACATTCTTATGTTCTTGTATAGAGCTAGTGCTATATTAAGTTGTAGTATGTAGTCTCACTTTCTGAGAAAATAGTAACTTTTGTGTGTATTAATTTCTGCCCTTACTACTACCTGAGTCTTGCAGATTGATGTTTTGGGGGGCAGTAATAAATTAATCTACAGTTTTATAATTTATGGTTTTTCCGTGTTAAAATTCTTGATGCATATCCTTGTAGCAGGGAAGTAGTATTTATATGCACCTTGCACTTAATATATGTAAAGATGATGGGCTGCTTTACAGTGTTTTCAGATGTTTTTATTCTGGCTATGGTTTGCAAGGCCATAAGTAGAGACGGAGGTTGTTGCCTCGCATGCCGTTGAGTTGCGTGCTGCGTGCATTCACTTCCCGCTGTCTGTAGCCTGTTTCAGTTCTTGAATACATTAAATGCTGCTGAATGCTTAAGATGCTAATTAGTTATCTGCAGTGAAGGTGCACTATAGCCCTGAACAAAGCTCTTTTTTAATACGTGCTTTCTCAGGCCCAACCTGTTTGCAATTTATTCTCCTTGCATGAAAAAAAGGCACTTGTGCTATGAAATGTTTTAATAAGCATGTTTGAAAGGCATATGAGAGAGGTAGGTTTACACTGGGACATTTCCTACAGAGCTTGACTTGTGACTTAATAAACCTAATTTATCTAGGTTCTTAGGCATACTCTGCGGGGTTAGCAACAGCAGACTACTCTGGCACTTCACAGTTAAAATCTTCGTAACTTAATGTCTACAGCTTGTGACAGTGGTGAGGAATGCAAGGTCTGCCTTGGTAAGCTCCAAGCCAGATTCTTCTTAAAGGAATACTAACTTTTTTGGCAGTAAAATATGTACACTGAGAAGACGAATGTATATATTACCAAACATTGGAACAGGCTGCCCAGGGAAGTGGTGGAATTGTCATCCCTGGAGGTATTTAAAAGATGGGTAGGCGTGGTGCTTAGGGACATTGTTTAGTAGTAGTTTTGGCAGTGTTAGGTTGATGGTTGGACTCAATGATCTTAAAGGTCCCTTCCAACCTAGATGATTCTATGATTCATGTTCTTCAAAATAAGGAAAGCGGGGACTGGTACAAAATCTGGTCTGGCTTCTAGGTAGCATCTGTACTCTTGTTCTCATGCAATGTCCTCTAGCATGAGGACAACAGGAGTGATATCTGAAGCTGTTGCTGAGAGTTAGTGTGTTATAGCAATTATAGTCCTAACTTTTTAATCACATGGAGACTTGCTACCATATTCCCTGCACTTCATTCTAGAAAGGACAAGTCTTTCCACTTGTACACACATGCAAGAATTTCTTACCTTAAACCTGTGCACGGTGCTATTTTCGTATATAGGTCCCTTTTATGCAAGTTAAAGAAGAATTCTGTACAAATTACTACTGTAATATTATCTGAATGAAGAATAGCTATGCAGTGGCTTCCCTCACTATACCATCCTTGCTTGAAGCTGGTCTGGGCCAGGATGAAAACAATTTCCTGTGATTCCTGTCTCATCCATTCCTAGCGTGCTGTCTCTGCAAGAGTTAGCTCAGCAAGCATCAACTCCTGTTCCATGTATTCACAACCCTTGATGTTGGAAGAAAGGTAGTGAATGCTACAACTGTTCCCCTTTGCAAAGGTGTACAAGGATGACTGTACTGAGAGATCCTTTTAAGTCTATTACCTCATATCCTACCAATCTAGGAGGCTAGAATAAATGTTTATGGGGACAGAGTAAGAATAGGTAAACACAGTGATGGTCCTTCAGTTCGCAGGGATCTGCACCGTTGGGAAAGGAGAGAGTATGTTTCACAGAATCTGAAGGATTTCTCTTGCATTAATTAGTCTGCACCCTTTCTGGAGTCTGGTAACCCCCTTGCTATGTATTTTTGTAGTATGTCACAGGCTGAGCATGTGTTCTCTGAAGAAACACTTGTGGTTTTGGCTTTGTCCGGTTTGGGCATGGTTTTGAACTTGCTGCCTGTCACTTTCATGTGATGCTCCTTAATTCTGTGTGACAGGCAGTGTTGGCTTGTGGTATTCAACGATCGCAGAGTATACATTTACCTCTCCATCTTTTCTACTCCTAATTGTCCTTCAGTTTTCACTTTTCCAGGTTGCAAAGAGACTTTCTATTTAATCATTTTTTGATGAAAGCTGCTCCATTCCTTTTGTACTATGTTTTTTGTATTGGAGGACTGACATGATGTACGAGGTGTTAGTACATCAGAACTTCTGCCTTGATAAATTTTTAGAATGAACATCTGTTAATAACACTTTTTAGGTTCTCTGAGAATTATGAGAGATGCAAGGTCTACATTTCCTTTACTGAGCCGTATTTGGCAGCATAACACATTTATCTATATGTCCAGTAACTCCATATTACAGAGCATCAGCACAGTTGAAAGAGGTCAGCTCACCTGACATAGCTCACCTACATAGTTCACCTGAATCCCTGTAGAACTCTTTCAAGAATTCTCATTTGTCACCTTCTGTTTCTTTTGAATCAGTTTTAAGGGAGAGATTATTCATGGTTGCTAGCTCAATTATTGTCTAATTGAGTTCTTAGGTATTTACTGTCAGATTATAAATATCTCTTATTGTTTATGTTGCTGAAATGTCCATTAGCATCTCTTACTGACCCTCCAATTTGAAATGGGCTCTCCAGTGGGAGCCAGTCTAAGCTCCTCTATGATGAATGTGGATTAAAAGAAATACATTTAAAAACCTCTTCTGCAGACTTGTCTCTTTCTTACTGTTCTTCCTATTCTTTGGTCATCTGTTGCCTGTACTAACCTTTTGAGATTCCCACTCCTGATGTGTTTTGAAAAAGATTTTATCATTAATTTTCCTCAAATAATTTGTCAAGATTTCTCAAATGACTTTTCATATTGTTAATTATGTTTTTAGCCTGCCAGAGTTTTTAATGTTACTCAGCTTCTTGAAGCTTGCCTTTTTATTTCTAGTAGCTTTCTACAAATAGTAGTAGCCTTTCTAGTAGCCTTCTGGTAGTTTTTAGCCTTTGGACTGCATCTTTTTGATAGGTGGCAGAGTAATTTCTCAATTTGTCTTTAAAGAATTTCTTGTTCTGCCTGCAAACGTTTGACTCTCAGCAGATCTTTTTTAACAAGATTATTATGTGATTCCCTTTTTCAGAAGCGTTGGTATAGTTGGACCTCTGGTGTCTTACTGCTTTTGTGAGAGCGTCAGTTACCTGTGAAATTACCATGTGCACTCATTGTAAATTGATTTTTGATTCTCTAACTCATGGAGGACGCTAGATGGTGCTGCATTTCCTCAAATTCAAGCTTGGTTGGCTTTGCCAGAGTGATGTATGTAGCCTGTGTCAACAGGCCCTGTAGTTGTACAATTAGTCATTTGTTTTTAATTAGGATGGCACTTGCTGACAGCTTTAAATTAACTCTGCTGCTCACCCATAAGTAAAGATCAAAATATGTTTTGATGTTTATGTAGGCACAGACCAAGCCCCCAAAAGAGTTAAAGTAAAACAGTATGTGTGCCTTGCATTGTCAGATTTTAAAATGCATGAACTCCAGACTAGCAGCTGTTAGTAGAGTTAGCTGAAGAACTATGCCGTATAGGATAAATAGTGGTTAACCGCTTTGCTGCTAAGCACTGCTTGGAGAAGAACAGCACATTGTTGTGTGGTATACAAGGCTGCTTCTGCACCCACTGATTCAAGTACTAGTTGTATGGCTGTCCAACAACTTCACTGGAGAACTTCATTGCAGTTAATACTCAGCAGGGGGAACAGCCTGCACTTAGAAATGTATGCACACTAAACTCCAAAGTGACAAATACTTCAGTTTATGACAAGTCACCAATGCTGCTGCGTTTTTGAACCCACAGAAATAGATTTTGATCCAGTCTATATATTTGAACAAGATAGAATTTTGTTCTAGGTCATGTGTAGGGTTTAGGGGGATGTTCTGTTAAAGTTGAACAGAGATTACATTATGTGTTTCATTCCTATTCCCCAGCACAGGACAAACCCAGGGTTTGGATAATAGGTTATAGTAAGACTTGTGCAGTGTGAGCAACAGCAGACTGCTGCAGGGAGTCAGAGTTGGAAAAGCAGAACAGTATCAATCATGTTGGGAGTTCTGGAACAACACTCTTTCCTCTTGGTGCTTCTGTTCTTGTTCTGTAGGCATTGGAAATGTCTAATTTGACATATTGAAGAGAAAGAGGCATGTAAGCCCATAGAATTCTTACTCGAACTATAGCACTGGGAAGTGAGCTGATTCAGTGCAAGGTGACAAACCTTGTGCATTGTTTTTTGGACTGATGATGACATGTACAGAAAATCCCATCAGGCTTATTAAGGTTTAAAGCAATTGTGCCAAGATCATTGATGGGCTGAATACATCATTACTAAGGGTGTAGGACTCCCATGTTTCTAAACAGGAAGCTGCTTTCATATACTAAACAAAAAGAATGGGAAAGAAAAATAGAAAGTTCTACAGAAAATTGAAGCACAGTGTCCAAGCCAGCCTTTTTGGGGGGAAAGAATGGGTGGAAGGAAGAGAATAGATGATGTGGGTTGGAGCGGAAAGCAAGAACCACTGACGGAAAAAGATGTAGTCAGAAACCCTGTTTATGAGTGAATTTTTTCATTGTTACCCAAATTAGTTTGAATGGAAGAGAGGCCCACTCCCAAATTTTGGAAACTTAGGCCAAAAAGCCTATTTAGTTTTACAATGGCATTTGATTGGTTTATGATGTGATTGCCTGCAACAGCAAGGGACTAGGCGTGCTGACTGTCTGCGTGGGTGGACAAACTATTGCAGAAAACACTGCATAAGCCTTTGGAAGAGTTGGGTAATGACTGATCACGAAAGGGGGTTTTAGCAATGTTTTCCTCTGTATGGTACACGGTAAACTTGGTGATTTACTTACTCAAGGTGCATATGGAAATCTTCAGAAGAGATCAGAATATTCCAATGTAAGCACGTTTTGTGAATTAGAAGGATCCAGAGTATGTATAGTGTTCTTTAGTCTTAGACATTTTTGTATTCTGAAAGTAAGGGATAGCATAAACCTCAAATGGAAAAGATAAATTTTCTTATTTGTGAAGATAATAAAGTATTCATGTAGCAACACAAAATACTTCTCAAACAGGTATAGTTCCAGAAATTTCAGTAAGCCTAACCTTGTCTTTTATATTTAGATCATAAAGTATCTTTAATAGCTCAGATAATTGATGCACTTCCAGTTTCTCTTTGGTTTTAATGACGACAATTGCTCTAGGCTTTTAGAACCTTTTTTTTTAATTAATTGTCTGATGAAGACCTATGCTTTATGCATCTGTGCTGGCTAAACATAATGCTCTTTGATCACAGTCTGTTGGTTTGTGTCACCCGAAGCCCATGTCAGTACATAGTTGCTCTCTGCAGTAGGTGATCTAGTGTTTTGCTCAGCCTGTTTCCAGATGATTTGAGCAAGGAACTTTTACCAGTGGTTTTAAACTGTTTGACAAGTGGAAGCCTCAATTCCATAAACTCTACTGTGATAGTAGGTCAATTTTAGCTTCTAAAGGAGACCTTTGTGCTGCAGCCTTAATCCTGTTCCTTTCTCACAGCATTCAGCTGTTGCACTGAAAGTTTATCATCTTTGCTGGTAAGGAAGCTGCAAAAGTGTTTGCTAGCAATGGCACAGTTTATTAAATGATTCATAGTCTGATCACTACCTAACAGAACTCACAGTTGGGGCACTTCTGCTACAGTAAATTTTCATTTGCTCTTCTTGAGTCTGGTAAGCTGTGGGGCAGTAAAACCTCTATTTCTATGTAAATCATTGCATCAAATGTGTATGTCACTGGAGCCTGTCACTCAACACTAATCAGTGTGAAATGCTGTGTAAAATTTTGACCAAGGAAGTCACATAATCCCTTCCCCAGTCTGTTCTGTGGAAATCACAAAGCACTTTCAAGAAAGCAAACTTTTTCCTTCAAAAAAGAAAAAAGTATGCTGCTCTAAATTTAATGTTAAAATATGTCAAATATTAAGTGTGAAGCCTATGGTTGTCATAATTGAAAGCATTACTGAATTCTTCCAGAGCCTTCAAATTTCAGTGGCAGGGAAAAAATTTGAAACAAGTAAATGGTGCTCCAGATCTTAATTTCTTTAAATAACCTCTGCAACAGATGACTGTAACTGTCACTTGTCCTTAGCATGTAATTGCTCTGATTAAGTTGGCTTTTTATGCTGTAAAGGTGATACAGGCTAGGTAGACCTAATTACCTTTTTTGCAGCAGGTGGCTGTTGCTATTTCATCCTGTGCTGTGGGTGGTGTGGTAAAGCAGTGTGTTGTAATTTGCTCCGTAGCACCTATATTTAGTACTTTTTAGTAAAACAGTTGACTCCTCCAGCTGCCCAGATGTTGCGTTCCAGTGGTTAGCAGAAGTCTGAGGAAGAAATGAGATATCAACAGATAAGATCTGAGAGCTAATTTGATTTGTTCTACATTTGTAATGCATTCCTCCAAGCTGAGTTCTTGTTGACTGAGGTGCTGCTTATAAAGGCAAGAGATCCAAAGCTCTGCTGCAACCCAGGAGAATACACTATAATTAAACTTAACACAGTTCTTAACAAATTTTTATAACAAACTCTCCGATTGTTATTGCTGCCTTTTGGTGTAATTCAAATATTCAGAGTTGTTTCTGTATTTATGCAGTCCTATCCATAAAGCACAGGCTCTACTCTCAGTACCAGCTAATGGAGATTTTCCCTGTGATTAAATGTTAAGCTTTTAGAACTTATTTGTCCTGCATTCATTCCCTGAAACCAACCTAAAACCAGCATTGCTATATGCATGCACATTCCAGATCCACAATGTCCTGTGGGTAACACAAGAGATCCCTGTCTGCTGTACTCAATACTAAAGCCAGCTGTCGTAGCTATTTCTTCTTTCTTGGGACAATGTGATGCCTGTACGATGTNGAAATACTTTACATGTGGTGTTTCAGGTGTTGAATATGAGGTTTACTGTGTAATTTCCATTACTTCCGTTTTACTCTGGATTTTCTTTTAGTACTGTTGTCTCACAGGAAAGTTACAAAGTTTCAATCTTGTGAAGGGCTCTGACATCTCTGGGATGAAACTTCCTGGACAGGCATTTCTCCATATTGCTCTTATCTTTCTGGTACCAGTCTTGATACACAGCTCTGAAAAGAGGGTGAGCACTGTTCTTTGGCACAGCTGCATAAAGACAAGTCAGTCACACAAAGAAATAGTACTACCATCATACAACAGAGATCTGCTGGTTCTTGATCCAGTGTCTCTTCTACTGTTTGGATTCTTTCAGTACAATTCTGTCTCTTAAAATCTTGATTTCTTTTTTGAAAAGCATGCAAGCTATACATCTGATTCAATACAAGTGACTCATTTGATCACAAAAAAAAGTAAATTTTAAGGACATAAACAAAAACACTGACCAAATCTCCATTGCATTTTCCTTTTTCTGCAGCTTATAGCTAGTTAAGTTGTCAGCTTCAAGAATATATTCTAGTATGTTCTTTGTGACTGATAGTTTTCTCATTTCTGTTCTCTAATGAGTAATTAGGGATTTTAAAAGAAAAAAGCAATCTTAAGCATCAGTGAACACTTAATCATCTACATGTTGATGAAGCTTCAGTAGACACTGCATTGATCTCATAGAAGTCTTGTGAGTAAAGGTGCCAGATGTCCACCAATGCCAAATCAAGCAAATCTCTGAAACTTTTTTTAAACTACAGTCACAAACTAGTTGCAGTTTTGAGCTGATGGTAATCTCAACGTACTAGTAGGAGAAATGTCAGATACATGACTTCCTTTTCAAAAAACACCTATTCTCATCAGCTATTTCATAAAGAAGTGTAGCCACGTAAGGAAGGATTTAACTTTTGGCCTGTTCAAAACATGCAGGTACATCTCTGAAGCATTTGTTTTCTGTTCAAGGTGTTTCTACCCTAGGAAGTCCTCTCCTTGTGATGAAGGGAAGGTGTTAGACTGTGAGTTGCAGAGCATCCTTTGAACTAATTGTCCACCCACTTGGTTTTTTTAATTTAAGCTTTGCCTGTGGCATTAGCAGTTGCATTGTGCTGATGTTAGTCATTAATCCCTAGCAGTTTTATCTCTGATGAGAGTTAAATGATGGCTGAATATTTAAAGCTGTGGAGTTCTGTGTGCAAAAAGTACATCAAAATGTTTGAAAACTTTTTTGAGTCTGGCTCCAAAATTTTCAATGTCCGGAGATGTAACATATACGTGGTCTTTGTAGTATTTTTCTAGCTGCAGATGAACCCCCTTCTTCCTGCATTTCTGTGCTCAGGGATATTCTAGTCTTGGAGGAAATTTGATTTTGTTTCCACTCTTGAAACCCGCTGTTACAGCACTGCTTGAGTTCTCATCTCCTGCATGCTTAGCTGATAGGTGCAATTCTGTGTGATGGATGAGGGAGAATTTCCAGGAAATTTTAAGTTTTTCAGTCCTTGCTGGTAAAAGTGCTTGCAGGGCCCAAGTAGGAATTGTTTGCAGTGTCTGAGCAGCTTGGGGAACTGACACAGGTGGAAGATGTGTAGCTTTAACCTGAATCAATTCTGTGGCCAGCTCAGGGAACAGGAGCTGCTTAAGCCAACACTGCAATTGGGGAAAAATGGTCATTAAGCTACTCCTTAAATGAATATCAGAGTTCCCTTAGTGATGAGTGGAGGTTTGAGTCCCCTCTTTAGCTTGTTAGTACTGATATGAAGCAGGAATATACACAAGGGGGTTCAGAAGAACTGAACATGGTGGGAGTTGTGGTCTCAAAGAATTCCCAGAGGGTATATGGAAGGTATCCCTACTCGTCATACTTAGCCTATTAAAGGTTTAGACATTTTTAAAAAACAAACAAACATAAAACCCCCTCAGCTAAACATGTGACATTTAAAAGACTGTTCAATTTAAATTTGAGATGAATGTTCAGTGAGTTGTTTGGTGTTTTTCTTAGTTCATCAGAAGATACTCACCCACGTCTTATACAGCAGAACTGTGAGATTCCTGTACAGAGAGGTTGTAAACAGAGCATGAAAATATATGATGTAAGCAGCCAATTTGCCTTGGGCAGTTTTTTATCTTCCACAGGGCCCCGTTGCATAACTGTTCCCTTCTGTCTGGCTCTGGCATTTATGGGCTGGATGGGTATGTGAGAAACTAATCAGAACATTTTCTACTTCTAAGGACTAGGAATTTCTGGAGACATCTGGAAGTTCTGCATGTCGTAATAGTATCCAGAGATGCAAGGGTTAACTTCCATAGGATTCCTTCCCAGAGTTTTCTCCAAATAAATATTCTTTAGAAGTTAGGAATGAACTTAGTATTTTGTGTCCTTTGAGCAGTCAGCTTGGGACAAAAGGCTTTGGTTTTTTTGTTTTGTTTTGTTTTTGTTTTTTTTACTGGTCTGCTGTTCTAGGCAGTTGTGTTAGGGTGACTGCTAATCCTTGCTGTGTGTCGAAGAGCAGCAGAAGCAATTACTGCAGGTCGTGCTGACCTCAAGCTAGGCTCCTTTTGTTTTTAGGTTGCTTATTAGTTACCCTTCTAATGCAACATCCTTTGTTTCAGACAGAAAGCCATTGCAGGAATGCAATAGCAAGGGAAGGAAGAATGCTTCATTCATAAATCTGAGAGCATTTACAAAAGAGGCTATAAATTATTATCTAATTTCTTTCATCTGAAGAAAAGAGAGCAGGATATTGCAATTAAACATTTTGTTCAAGATTGCATGCTGAGACCGTGGCAGAGCTGCAAAGAGGGTACGTTGCTGTCCTCTGTAAAGTGTCTCTTAAATCCTAGAGCCAAGTAACACAGGCTGCACCATGAGTACATGGATCATTGTTTCCACTATTATACTGGTAACATGGAGGAAGCTGGTACCTCCAATACTGAAGGTTTTGGAGGAGGAATTAAACTGAACCTACAGGGTAAAATTTAGTTTCCTTCAATACATAATGCATATTGTTAGTAAACAATAACTTTCAGTTTTAAGATTTCTGTGTGGGTTTAATATTAAAAAGATGAAGAGATGAAAAAATATTTTTAAGTGTCAGTCTTAAAAAAAAAAAAATCTATCCTGAATAACTCAATTTCTTTCTCTACAGAGAGCTGATAGTGGTTGATCACACTGCTGTAAAGTGCAATTCAACAACAGGTAACTCAAAAGACGGAACAGAATGCTAGGCTAAGAACTGAGAGGTGATCCTCAGATTTGGTCTAAGATTTGGGAATGAGAAATTACAAATTTATTTTAATCCTATCTTATTCTGTTACCACAGCTAAATAACTTGGGTGTCATTAGCACAATGGATACTTGTATAAGGACTCTTGTATTGATAGCTCTGGATCTACACTAGGCAGTAAGATGACTTGATTGAAACTCTTGGCATGCAAACGCTTTGTATCTCTCCATTTCAGTCTGTTCTTAGCTATTTCACAGGTCTATTGAGAACTTGTCTGTAACATTTTTTAATAGTAAGGTATCATATCTGTATTAATTATAATAACAACTTTCCACTGGCAATCTGGTAAAGCAGATTATGCTACAAGGTCTCTTCATTAGGGTTATACTGTGAAGTCCTGTACAGGTATTACAAAGATACAGCTGCAACTGCATTTATTCATGCTTAATTTTTCTAACACTCCTTGTTGTTTAACACTGGGTCATATGATATAAATTATCTACCATAAAAATTCCCTTGTTTATATGAAACTTTGCATGACCTTATTCCTTGCTGTCTTTTCAGACATCTTTACAACCAAGCATATACTCAATTTCTGTATGATTTTGGTTGTGTATCACTGGATTTTGGTGAGGTAGGAGGGAAACACACTTGATTTGTATTTTTTAGTGACTTGTAAATATTAGCACAGGACATACATTACATGCGAATTCTGTTCATCAAGAATCAGCAAACTGATGGGTGAATATGTAGACTGTCAATTACTAACATGTGAAGAAGAAGCAGCCCTGTGGCAACCTTGCTGGTGATGTAAGTTACGCCTAGGTCTCATCCTCTTGAAATCCAAACTAAGTCCCCCACTCCCTGAGTACAAGCTGCGAGCCTCCTTGATTGTGGTGTGACGGTACGGCCCACAGAAGGTACAGGCCCTAGCATGTGATACGCGTTAGTCTGGAGCAAGATGCAGCACTGCATGTTGAGATCCTATAGTCTCTGCGGGCTGTACCTTGGGGTGCTGAAGATGAAAGCTTCAACAGCATGAAGCTCTGCGTGGGCTGTGTTTGGCCCACAGGCTATGTTCACCATCCCTCATCTTCACTGGAATGTAGAACTTTCCAGCCTAATACAGAGTGTGTTTGTTTTTTTAACTGTTTAACAAAATAGAACTTGTAATTATTTGACCTTAAGTGGGAGTCACTTAAAATGCATTAGTTGAGGCCAAAGGAATTTCCATTTCACCCATGGCTCACACTAACCCTCATTCTAACTCTTCTATGTTGAGAAACCGCCAACTCAACTGCAGATGAACCGTCTTTACTGGCATCATGCTGCCCAGATTGATGCCAGGCATTCTCACTTTAGAATTGGGCTTTTACACAGTAACCCTGTGTATCCCTTGGGTACGCTTTTATAGAAGTGTGAACTCCGTGCTTAGCTCTGTGCCTTCTTTGAATCTTGAGGCTGAATTGATAAACCACAACACCCCAGCTTATCCTCTGTGGCTTCAGCAAGGGGACTTAAAACTCATTCAGAATTTACTTTAGAAAAATGAGGCAAGCAGTTGAGAAGAGCCTTGCAGCTAGACAATATAACTCCTCTAAAATAAACCAGAATTCACTGGTTATCTGGATTACAGAGTGCAATGTCAAATAATTTTCAACGAGGGTTCAGACCATGAAGTTTGTCGCTGGTATACTCCCACTTCTTTGGCATACTGACAGTGGCTTCATCCTTCTCTCTTGCTCTCTGTAAAGAGTCTCTCTCCATATTTTTTAAGTAGTCCTTTTGAAGCTGGATGGGAATTCACTTTTAAAAGTCAGTGTTTGACACTCAAAATTTCGGCTGTTTCTGGCAAAATATCCTGCCTCAGATGTAATGTTCCATTCAAATGTGTAGGGGACAATGTACAGCTTGGGTTTATGTGAATATAAGCATCTGCCCATCTCCTTATCTTCCAGACCAAGGAAATACAAAGAAGCTTTGTCTTTTCCTTGTCCTTAAAGAAAGCATCTACAAAAATGATGAGGCATGAAGAGTGATGGTAATACAAAATATCCTTAATATGGGGTTATGTGAATGACCAGATGCAATGGAGGAAGGAAAACTGTATGTGTGCAGCAGTTCTGCCTTGGCTAGCCTTGTGGCCTTAATGATTTGATGATTGGAGGGGAGTATTTTTCCTGTTTTTCTCCTGGAACTTCTCTGATCAATAGACTTTCCAATAGTTACACGATGGAATGGCAAAAATGGTCTCATTTCCTAAGAAATGTCTCTGGTGGCAAAGTTTTTAAAGGTCTGGGAGTTTCCCTATTGTATTTAATGGGGCCTTTGGCTCATAAACACATTAAACAAAGAAACAATAGATCCCTAGGGGAATATTAAAAGCTGAAGTGTAGGAACTTCAATAATATTATGAGGACCTAATATGTCTGATGTGGGAACTTAAATCTCAGGCAAGAATTATGAAAAGAATGTTCGAAGTGAAGATTTAATTACATGATTTATTGTTAATCGTTTATTATTATGTATACAGTGCCAGGGGCACTCCTGGTGCTTTACAGATGATTACAGAATAGCAATTCCAAGATCAAAGATCTTGATCATGCAATCTTTATTCGTGTAAATATTCCCCATGGTGCCTCATCTTGTTCCATGTTGAAACTGAATGATCCCCCCCAACACAGCCCATCATAGACAATTAAAAGAACTTCAGCAAGAGAACACTGATTAATTATCCTCCCCAGAACGCTGAATGTTTTGGTGCCATATATTGTATGGATAAAAGATATCTATTGTGTTTTAGCAAACCTCACATTTTTCTGCAGCTTTAATTCTTAATTACAGTGTCAGCAAACATTAAGATTATTTCCATGATACAAGCGGCTTATTTCTGGAAGAAAAAAAAGTCCACTGGCCTGTCCCTATACATTTCAGACCCTATTGATTTAATGGAGCCAATTTACTTGCATGTAATTGTCCCCTCAGTGACTGGTATAGAAAGTTTCACCTTCAAAGACAGATGCTGAAAGTTAAATACTCCTGCAAACTATGCAGATGCTGAAATCCCTCTTTGCAGAAGGTTCTGCTTTTCTTTGTTTCATCCTGTGACACTTTGCACTCCACTGGAAACACCACTTAGATGGTTTTCTTATTCTTCAGCTGAAATGGCTGTTGTTTATCCACTGGGTTGCTGTAGGCAGCCACAGAAGTGAACACAGCTTGTGCAGCCATCTTTTGGCTTATGTCTTTGAGACATAACAGCTCTGGTGGGGAGAGATTGAGGCAATTGTGCGCAGAAGGCAAAGGAGGCTTTTTTTTTTTAACTCCATCTGTTACAGGATTTTAATACAGCTTTTGCAGTGTGCTGTCCCGTTGCTCTAAAAGCAGTGGCATGTAGCACAGAGAAAGGTATTTGGGCTAGTGATGTGTGATGATCTACATGCCTAAGATTCCAGTGTAGTTATCAGGATTCAGATTCCTATCTGAATATCGTGGGTCTAGACAGTGGGTAGGGAATATTGCTAGAGGAGGCAGTTTGGACGATGCCCAACATTGCCTGCTCTTGAAAACACTTTTTTTTTTTTCTTTCAAGGTTGTGTTTAATCATTAAGATTTAAACAGTCTAAGGTGTCATATAATTACCCAGGATGTTAATAAAGTCTAGTGCTTGGTGCAGGAATGAGCATTGCTCTGGCCAGTAGCTGGATAGCACTGACCAATTTTGTATTTACAGCTAATAATAGGGAAGCATTTTTTCATGCAGCTCCTAATTATGTTTAGAAACTTACTGCCACGAGATGGTGTGGAGGTCAGAAGTCTCTGTAGGTTAAAAATGGGACTAGGGTAATTTATGGAGGGTAGGTCCATTTGTGACTGGTAAACACAATAGTTCTGGTGTGATCTCTCAGTCCTAAACTGTTGATTGATGAAGAGTAGGAGCATGTCCCTGGGGAAGAAATGCTCTATATACACACCCTGTTTCTTATACTCTTTACCTTACTGTTGAAAACAATGCACTGGGCTAAAGAGAGCTGTCAGCTGACTCAGCGTGATTGTTCTTACATTCTCACGTGTTCCATGTTCTTGGAAACTTCTGATTTCAGACCCTAATAGTGTGGCTCATAGCATTATTAATCCTCCTTGTATTGTATTCATAGCCACACAACCCTTCCTAAACTCCCTAACTCCTGTCTCAGCGTGCCTAGGGTTGAATTCTCAAGAAGGGCTGGTCTGTAGTTGCTACCAATTCTACACATAAAGTTCTGATGCCCCTGAATCAATCACAACCTTCAGATGGACTGGAAATTGCTCAGATTCGGCAGCAAACAAATGCTGACTACCTAACCTTCACGGCTCCCTTCTAGCTCTCTCCTAAATGCTTTGGGAATAAGCAGTTTTGACATGTAAGGTTGAAGTATGAAGAGATTTACTTAAGGTACAAGGGAAGGAATTGTGAACCAGAATTAGGATTATCTAGACACAGAATGTCAAGTTTCTGGCCAAATAACATAACAGCACTTTTGGAGGGCTTCTGAACCATGTAATATTATATTAAGGATCAGCTTTACAGCCACAGGCAGGTTTGGCTATCATCAGCAGAAGACATAGGGCCTTCCCCTGTGTCTTACCCCTTTTCTTTTCTTGAGCCATCACCGTTCCCAGTCTAACATATTAGCAAAACTGCAGATAATTTTAGTTTACGTGAATAAAACAAGCTATATTGCATGGTAACTGAATAGGACTACATATACCATTCAGTCCTCTTTGTTTTGAGACCAGTGAACTCTGGCATAAAAATGGTGTAAACAGATGGGAATGATAACTGCTCCAGCTCCCACGGCTACATCCACCTCTGATCGTAAGCCAGAGACCTTATGGTGCAAAATCATTTGGGAGTGGGATAGACTCATCCCATAGGTCAGATGCAGTCTGTAGGCTGTCACTTTCTCTGCTCTAGACAGCCATGGTATTCAGGTCTAGTCAGAAGGCCCCTAAACATGCTAATTTTTGTTAATTATTCTTGTGCACATTCTGGTAGTTCTTGAAAGCCCAAACTGAGATTGGGATTCCATTGTGTTAGGTGCTGTGCTAACACACACATCGTGTTTCCGTTTTCAGTCTGTCTTGAGTCCAGCAAGGAACATCGAAACAAAGATGGAAATTAAAGGTGAAGGACTACTGATATGAATTGTCATAGCTCCACTGAAAACAGTGGACATTCTCAGGTTCAACTTTTTCCTGAAGATGTGTTTTCCTGGAGACTGAAAACATTCTCTTTGCTTTTTGAAACAACTTTAGACACGTTTTTGTTAATCTATAATGCCTTATATCGGTATAAAGCCTGAAACTAGTTAAGTGATCCTGACATGATTGCAACCAATATCTTCAACAATGAGTAGAAGGAGCATTGAGCTATATCCAGAGCTGTATGTTTTCGATGTAAATGGATGCTTAAGAAACAAGTGACCTCCTGAAGACCTCAGGATTCAAAGAATAACTCAGAAGTATCCATACAGGTTAGTGTGACCCACAAAATATCCATTACTCATTCCTCTCTAACTCTGAAACAGCAGTGCCTTTGTTTCTCTCTCTCTCTCTTTCTCTTTTTCTCTAACTTGAAGGCAATAACAGGACCTGTGGCTTTGCTCCGTACATGTCACTGCCTGCCAAGAACAGCAGGCAAATGAGTAATACTATTCCTCCCTTGAAATTCTTTCCTTGAAGTGAAATTAATGAAAATCTTTACCATGAAAGAGAAGAATCCAGTTTTGTGGAGAGGCAAAGGAAGGATTTAGGCTTAGATTGGTTTACACCATTTTCAATTGTTTTTGCTATAGTGGTGGTGGAAATAGCTAGAAAAACAATCAGACAAGGAAAAGAATGTTTTAAGTGTCCAGAAAAATCTTTATCTTTTGGCAACTGGCTATTAGAAGCTAGTAAAGCGAACTTAGACAGGACAGCATTGTGATCGAAATGGGAAATCCAGTCATAAAAATACCTCTCTGGTCTGATGCTGGAAGAGTCATTGTTAACCTATTTTTGCACCAAGAACCGGGAACTTCAGGACAGGACTTTGTAAAGGCTATCAATTGAAAGAACAAAAATCTTCACCACTAACTAAGCTGCTATGCTGATTCTTCAAGGCCAGGAGGTAAACATATAAACAGTCTCTAGACTAGCAGAGGAGATGAGTGGTAAAAAGACTTGCTTTTTCTTTCTTGTGTTTGAACAGAGCGTTCACCAGATTTTGGTGGTGTTATCATCAGACAAGTATTTTCTTGTAAAATTGATACCTCCCAGTCTAGTTCTTATTAGTAATGTAATAGCCCTGTTGAAGTCATGGTGGTCTAAGGATAGAATGGAAGCTAATCATTCAGAGAGAGATGATATCTTTTATTAGATATTTGTATGTACATTCTGCCTTCCCTAAGAGACCTTAAAAGAATCTAGTAGGCAAATTTATAACATAAGCTGATGAATAAAAGGGATGCTTTCTCACCCTTAAACTTGTTTTCTCTGGGCATGGTGCAAGAATGATAGCAGGGTAAAGTAAAGAAGCAGCCTCCACTATTGTTGTCTGTGCTGTTTGCTGTGTGAATCAACAAAGGACTTCAATCTCCAACACTGTTTTTGCTATGATGAATGCTTTGTAAATGCTGATGGGTGGATCAGGGGAGGATAGAAAGATAAAAGTCTGACACATCTTGCCAGTACTGAATTCATATATGGATTGAAAGTGAAATGTAATTACCACCCAGATCAGATTCTTTCAAGAGCCAAAGCTGTCTAGACCAACAGCAGATATTTATTTTTAGGGTTGATCTTTGTGGGTTTTATTAGCAATGTTGCCTTCCCTGGGGTAAAAGCAGGGGAGGGAAGAACACAAAATCCGCTTGAGCTTCCATTGTTAAAACAAGCTATGTAAAGCTTACAGGAGAAACCTTAATTCTGAGAGCAAGCTGTGTTTTTGTAATGTTCCTTCTGAAATATTCGCTGCTTTAAATTGGCTTGAGGAATCAGTGTAATAAATCTGGCATTTGAAAAATAAATTATGTATTTCGAGACAAAGTAGCTTTGTAACTCAGATAAAGGGTATGATAATGACGTTTTTTCTTCAATTGAGACAATCCTGGGCAGTTAATTTTACCAGTAGTCACGATGTGTAGATAATGAGGTTGGTAGGTTAACGCAAACCTAGATATGGCTCTGTTCACTATAGCGACACAGAAGGAAGGAGTTGGACCCATTCTGCTAATAGTACCCCTTTTTTAGCAAATCGGTTAGCCCTTGCTAGGCTCTGATGTGCATTGCTTCTATGTTTCGGCTTGCCCCTACGGAACACCTGCACACAAATCTTTCAAATGTAGCAAGCACCAACTTCTTCATTATGTTCAACTGGGTTTTGGGAAATGAGCAATGTGAAGGTGTGTTAAGAAGTTTTTCAAGTGGGCTACTCAAATCAGAAAGCTGAAGAGATGAACTTGCATGTGTTGTTAAACAGTAAATCTTCTAAAGAACCTGGAGTGGGATCCTAGCAACAACCTGTAAGTGGGTGCTGATATTACTTTGTGCTATCTGGGGAGAAGACAGACCTGCTTAAGACTTTCAAAATATTTTAAGGGTTTCACATTGAACATCTCTATACAAAATCAGTGTTTTTTTCTGCAGCATTTTGTCTGAACAGGACAGTTCTGCCCAGCAAAGCTTGGTAACTGCCTATTCACAATGTACTAACGTCCCAGCACTGGAAAGTATTTGTGCTTAAACATGTTGAATCGCAGACCTCTAGCAGTTGCTCTGAACAACCTTCCAGTTAAGGCAGAAGTAGACATGTTTCTTTGTAATATCATTTTCAAAATGGGTTTATGGGGAGGGTGAGAATAAAAAAGAATGAACAGCATGGAATTCCTGTTTGATATTCACGACAGTTTATAAGTGAGAAGCAGCAAGTTGATATTTAGCTAGAGGTGGGTGGCTACTTTTCACCCCTCACACCAGGTACTCGGCACTGTAGCTACGTGGGGTTGTGAGAGCCCAGCTGGTTCCCTGCTCTCCAGGCTGGCCTTGCCTCCACTAGATGACGGTGTTGTACCAAGTTAGCTGGAGAAGGCCTGTGCCCCATAGTCCTGCAGCCCTGGGTGCTTTGGTCGTGACATTGGGAGCAAAAGCAGGACTTCTGTATTAAATAGGTGCTTTTTCTGATGGATTTGCTGTGTAACTGCGTAGGGAGATGCTGAGAACGGAAAGACACTCTGAGAAGTGCTACAAATATGTCAGCTGGTTGATCCCCACATCAAAAAGGATTCAGGATTCCCACGTGTCAATGGAAATGCCTATATGACAAAGGAAGGAGGTTCAACTTTGCTGAGATACCTGCAGTAGCAGTTCAGGATGCCTGGCTGTGTAACAGATGAGTTCTTTACATTCCTGTGCACATATATAATGCAATTATTGCTTATGGGTGGCTCAAAGATGAGCTAGCATGAGTTGTCTGTAGGTTTGAAAACAGAAATTTTCCTCCTGGGAGCAGGAATTAGGTCTTAAGCAGACGTGGCATCCCAGGTATTAGAAAGGAGTATTGCCCATGTTCTCATATGGGAAATGGGATTCAGTGGCCAGGATTAGAATATTGAAGTTTCTGGCTGCCAATCCAGTGGGGGAGAAGAATAGATTAGAATTGATTTTGCTTTTTTCCCAGTTATGTCAATACCCTTTTCCTCTGACATGCTGCTGCTATCATTTCTGGACAGATAGTGAAGTTTTTTTGTAATAGTGAATAAAACAAGCAGATCAGGAGCTTCTAACCTCTGTCTCAGGACTTAAGAACAAGCATCTATATAATTTCCTGACAGTTGACAAGTTCATACTGGATAAAAGCAAATGCTTTCAGCCATCGTAAAACAAAGTTCTTTATTATACAGTGTGGAAAATGTTGCAATTGATCTTTCTTGGTGCCGTACTTTTTTCAGAACATTTGGGATAAATTACTGTATAGAAGAAAATTTTACAGTCACTTTACATTTTGTTTAAATTTTTAAGAGTAAAGACTTTGTAAAAGCAGTCTTTCAGGACCATGCATGTGTGGAATGGTGTGATTCTGTGTCTGAACTGAGTACTTTCTTACCACTGTGATAACTCCCAGTGCGCAGCCACCTGCATGCATGTTCTGTTATTTGTCTACCTGGAAGTTTAAAAGCATGCAGCCTGGAGGACAACACAAATATAAATGCTTTGTTATGTGAAATGCCACATGGTTTGTTGATTGTCTGTGGCTTCACATGGTACAGGTGAAGCAAATGTCAGGGCGATGCTGCAGGCTGTAATAGCAGGTGCAGCTGTATGATTTGTCTGCCTTGGAAATGGGACCTTCTACCTGCACCCTCTGATTTCCCACCTCTTTGAGTCTCTGCTTTTCCCATATTCCCTGTGGGCAGTTGGATGGCAGTTTATGCCAGGTAGCTTCTTGATGTGTTCGAGAAAAGGCTCAGAATACACTTTTCTTACGATAATTCTATGCCTTTCTCTGTGGCACAGCCATTTCCATTGCCTTTTGTTGGGTTTCCTCTTGTCCGCTGTTTCAGTGTGGCTGGAGGGTGTGTGACATGAGAATGCCTGCAAGGCTTCAGATGTTTCCTGTTCCAACAGGGCTGCATCCATTCCTGTTCCATCCTGACCCTGTTAGGATGCCCTCTACTGCCAATGTAGTATCTCCTCGGTCCTATCCTTTGACTATAGTCTCACAGTGAAAAATACGTGTTCTGTCCTGAAGCAGGACAAGGAACTTCTGGAGAGAGTCCAGCGTAGGGCCACAAAGATGACTGGGGAATTGGAGCACCTCCCTTATGAGGAAAGGCTGAGAGAGCTGGGACTCTTTAGCCTGGAGAAGAGAAGGCTGAGGGGAGACCTTATTTTTGCTTATAAGTACCTAAAGGGTGGGTTGGAGGAGGATGGAGGCAGACTCTTTTCAGTGGTTCCCAGTGACAGGACGAGGGGTAATGGGCACAAGTTGGAACATAGGAAGTTCCATTCAAACATAAGACAAAACTTCTTTACGGTGAGGGTGACAGAGCACTGGAACAGGCTGCCCAGGGAGGTTGTGGAGTCCCCTTCTCTGGAGATTTTCAAGACCCGCCTGGACGCAGTCCTGAGTAATGTGCTCTAGGCAATCCTGCTTTAGCAGGGGAGTTGGACTAGGTGATCTCTAGAGGTCCCTTCCAACTCTAAAAATTCCGTGATTCCGTGATTCTGTGAATTACCTGAGTTGCCTAGGAAGACCTATACCTACCTCACACTTCTTTAATGATGCTGCTAAACAAAACCCTCTATACTGACCAAGAATAAGTAGAATTTAATGGCAAGATTAGTATTGCAATGTTTATAAAGGTCAAGATAATTAAGAGGTCCGTAGAAACACTGTCCCAACTTAGGGAGAAAAAAATCACAGTAGAGCGGGTGCTAAAGCAGAACCAAGTCTTGATTATCCCTGAAATTTGAGGACATCTGGATCCAGATAAAAAGCTGTGGTCAGCTTTCTTCTTTAATATGAACTGAATCCAGACACCCTTGGACTTTGTGTTGAGCCAGTTCTGGAAACCTATCCTCCTCTCTAATCTTTATTGATCTATGTCCCTTTTTGTGTGGAGCTAAATTAAGAGAATTTGGCATTCTCATGAAGTGGCCAAGCCAAACACTCAAAACTTGGGAAATGCAAGAATTTTAAGTTGTTGCTACAAATTCACTATAGCCTTTGTGCTATATGCATTGTGGTATTGTCTTTAATCACAATCTCACATACTATTAAATCTCTGCTCTTTTTAAAGTGCAGGATGGATATTGCTCACTTAATGAGCAGCTATTTAATATTTTCTTTTATCTTCATTGTTCAGTGTGTACCCCATGGTTTATTTACTGCACAGTATTCAAAGCCTGTTCTGAATACAGAATTATTAATTTCCTTGGGAGCTTTCCTTCAGCAGTCATCGTTATTGTATCTGGGTGCTTCACAGCCATGAAATAATCTTTTTTCACAACGCCTCAATGAAATGAGGGGATACTGCACCCCCACTTGGACAGATGGCAAACAGAGATATGAAGATGAAGAGAAAACATTGCCAAGGGTTTTTGAATGTCTGGGACTTGCTTTACTTTTTTTTTTTTTTCCCCTGAGTTCACGGCACTGCAAAGTATTTTATATATTCAAAGCATAGTTCCTACTAATTTCAGTTCTAGCCATGAATGCTCAGCAGTTTTGCAGATCAGACTCTAGGGTCTCTTGTTAGGTCCCTAAGAGGATGACTGACAAGCTGTAAAAATGTGGATTAATTGATTTGCTTAGCAACACATACAAACACTGTGGTGGAGGGTGGGGTGGACTCCAGTTCTGCAGGAGCAGCATTTATACATCTTTAAGAGTGACCTGGACTGATAAGCAGAGGGAGAAGAGAGTTAGTTCCCCTACTTCCAGATGAATTCCCAAACCCCTTTCTCCAGATGAACTCTGGCAATGAATCATCTCTCGCCTTTGCCTTTGTCACAGCTTCTCTTTCACAGAGTCTAACTTTACCTTCTGGAGGCTTATTTCCCTCACGAGAAAGGTTTCTCCAGAAGGCAATTCAAATTAGGAGCTTAGCTTGGTCACCATGACCAGCAATCCAGTGGGGCAAGTGCTTTCCCCGTTGGCCATAGAGGGATCCGAAGGACATCATACTCACTAGGTCTAAATTATTCACTGTAAGTGACCTAGGTTTCCATCTCTGCTAGCTGCTTTTAGGGCCCACTCAGTGCATTTCTAGGCTCCCAGTCCCAATAGCTGTTTCATCTTCTTTCCCCTCCGTCCATCCCCAGTTCTGACACCTAAACAGTCCTGCGCTTAGTTTTTGCCCATCCTCTAGTCCTTGCCTCACCAAACTCCATTTCAAACATTTTCTTTCCCTTCCTACTTTTTATCTTCTGTGTCAAGACAGTTTCACCATCAGTATTGCTGGATTGGCAGCAAGGTGGTCCTTAAGAGCACAGGGGAGTCGCGGACCTTCCCCTGCCCTTTAATGGCAGGATGTATCTCAAACAGGTGGGAATGAGAGTACGCAGGAAAAAAACCAGCTCCAGCAACATAGTCCTGAATGCTGCATGCTCAGCTTAGAGGTGTAAGTGGTCTGGCACACACGTGCACACCTTTCCCATGTAGGTGCTGCTAGGGAACAGAGATCTGTAGTGAAAATGGATTATTTTTTTTAACAAACTTTCACCTAGTATTGCAGATATTTTCCCCTTCAAGAAACATTGATTGAAGTCTTTGAAACACAGTTTCTGAGTTTCACAGGAACAGCACGAGACACGTGCACGATAAAAACTCCTTCTGGATCTTTTCTGATGTATCGAGATTTCCGGATTTTTTTTTTTTTACATGGCAAAAAAGATGTATTTTTCTCCAATTTCATTCTTGGAAAGGCAGACTGTTTTGGCTAAAACTTCCCTTACAATAAATAACTCAGCCTAAGAGAGCCACACAGCATGGAAAATTTCAGTCCGGATAGCTAAAGGTTGGCAAAGTTTTCCGCAATTGGAAAGAGGATTTTACACTGAATGGGAAGCGTCAAGCAACCTTTGTAATAATTGATGCTACCAGCCCTTGCTTATAATAAGTACAATTATCAAATGTTTCAGTAAAATCATCTCTGCCCCAGAAAGAAGCTTCATTTTAGTGCCAAATCCTTCAGGCTTATTACCTTTGTTACTAAATGAAGCCTCGATTGCCAACCTCTAAGTACTTAGAAAGGAATGTTCTACTTAATTCCCATTCATAGTTGTAATTCATGACTAGTCTGAACTTTGAGTGCACCTGTAAAGGCACTGTTTGTGTGTATTGTATTGCTGGCAACAGTGACTGTAGTAAAATGCATGGAACAGATTCCACAGTTAAAGCGTTTTCCTAAGATAATAGGAATATTAGTCAATTCGAGCAATCCAATCGAGATCAAAATCAGTAGAGATGGTAGGAAGGTGAGGTAAGTGGCACTGCTGTTACCTGTGTTTTCCAGAGAAACAGAAAGTGTCACTCTCCAGTCTTAAGTAACATTAATCTGATGGTGAGAATATTAGCTGTGAAAATGAACACAGTGTATCTGTGGGTAAAGGTTATTGAAAGCTGAGCCTATCTTAATTTTGAGGGTGTGTGTGTATATGTGGTGTGTGTGTATATGTGTAGGCAATGACGAGTTCTGAGATTGATTTTCAGATATAATTCAGAGACCAACTGCAAGGAAACCAAAATTAGAGTCAGGAGCTGTATTCAGTTAAAATGCATCTATGTGTTTTAAAGGGGGTATGTTGGAATGGGACCTTCCCACTCAACTGATTTCTGAGCACACAATTACAGGCTCGGTAAAACCAAACATATTTTTCTGCCTTTTTCCTTGTTCTTTCTTTAAAAGCCAAAGCAGCGTAGAGGGAATTGGACAGAATTTCTCCTTTACGATGCTGCTTATTGAGGTATGATTAGTTCCACTGGGGTATCAATGGGGTTTATTTCCAAGGCATTGGAATTGGATGACTGTCTTTGAAAACCTCATTTGGCCTGCAGAATCTTCACAGATGCTAAGAACAAAGGGATGTAGTTAGAGTCCAAAAGCTTCACAGTTGATTTGTAGAGTGAATTAAAAGGTTATTTGTCCAGCATTTGACTTTTAACCTTGTTTTTGGGAAAAAAAGAAATGAAAACTGGTAAGGAACAACTTACAAGAGAAACTCTGCCTGCAGTACTTCATTCATAGGTGTGATGCAGACCACATATCTTGACACTTCATCAGATCTTTAACTTAATTTCATTTCTCCATCTTGTGGCAACATGCTAGAGTGCTTTATATCCCATCAGCTTCCAGCACTGAATATAGCAAATGTGTAGGAAAAGTCAGTTGATGAAGCTAAAGAAAGACAAAACAGAGATGCAATACAGTAGGATAAAATGGTAAATTAGGAAAAAAGGGTGGCAACAATCTAAGACCTAGAAATCTACTGGTTTTTTTTCTACCTGGTTTATTATTTTGATGGACTGGTGTCCCCTTCAGCCAATCTGATTTGCCCAGGAATCAGTTCTGAGGCTTGCAGCACTACCAACTCTGTTGGTACCCAGAAACTCTAGTTTTCAGCACCTTCTCTCTTTGATCTGGATTTGTCTAAGAAAATGACTTAAAGTTCTGATGAGGGGATGCCTGCATTTTCCTAGAAGATACTCTCCTCAAAACAGAACTAACAAATTACCAATAACAACCAGAACAAATGTCCAAACCCCTTTCTAATGATTCCTAAATATGCTTCTGTTTCAGTGGATTTTCATCTGGCACCTTAAAATTTCCTAACCCCATGACAGTCCCTGTAGGCATGGAACTTTTACTCTATATAAGGCTAATTATGATCAGTTTAGTTTTATGCCTTCATGTAATACTTTCTTCTGTCAATAGTTAAAAAAAATGTACCTATTGATTTGTGGTAAGTTACCAAGACACTTCTTTTCCTTTTCTGAAAATAGATACTATAGAGTTTTACTTCAAGGTAGTTATAAGTAACTGTATATTCAAGTAAACCTTTTCTTCAGATTTAAGGAAAATTTATACTCCTTTTTGAACTCAGGTCTGAAACTTAGGACTACCTTCAGTACATGTTTGGACTCAAACAAACTTTTATCTGACCAGCTCAAAATATGTGGAAATATTACATATGGATATAAATCTAGGAATTAATTTTGTGACTCAGATTAATCTTTAGAGAGGAAAAAACCCTCCTTTCCAGCTCAATTTATGATTGATGTAAGATTTCAATAATAATGACTAACCAAAGAATAGAATAGAATGCCTCCTGGTTTTCCCTGTGAATAGCTGCTCTTTTGTTTGCCCCCCCNTGGACAACAGAGGCCTTGGGCAGGAGAATGATTTCAGGCACCAAGCGGAGTATTCTCCTAAATTACTGTCTGTTTTCAACACTGTTTGCCAGCAGTTGGCAGAAATATTTCAAGTAAATATTGCTTTAAACTGCTTTAAACTTTAGCAGTGGTAGCTTTGTTGTCTCTACCTACCAATTTCATGTGATCTTAACAAAATATTGACTTCAAACACAATCTTTGTCCCTGAGTTGTACTCCCCTGACATTTTTTCCAGGACTCCTGCATTGTAAGTATACTGTCTCAAAGCATTGGATCCAGATTCTTTTCATTACGTGATAACAATGATAATATTTTAATTCTAGGGAAATACTAGTTAAAAACAAAATCAGTGTAATTTTCAGTACTTCACAGGTTAAGAAAGAGTCAAGAATGTCCCTCTGTAAAAGTGTTTAAAACATGCCGCTTCAGACACGTAGTCATGTTCCTGTTCAAAAGAAGATTTCTCTTACCCCGCCTAGATCATACCTGGAGTGACCACTTTTCACTCACTGATCTTCAGCCACTTCATAAAGGTGGGTAAGATGGAGGGGATCCTGACCCGTCATTCAATGCCTTTTCCATTTGACTGTGCTGGCTGATGCTTAGTTTGTCAATAAATAAGTCCGAACTGCTACATTTTGTGCTAGAGGAGATTACATCTCCTTTTCATTGGTGCAAAGCATTCGGGGCCAATTCTATTCTCACAGAGTACAATGGTAGCGCTCCCAATGAGGGGCAATCAGTCCTGGGAATCATTTGCTTCCCCAAGTATCTGTTCAAATTGCTCTCTAATGTCTCCAAATATATCCCTCATTTTCATCGCACTGTTTCTTCTATTGCCACAGTACACAGGCTCCTGCAGGGACAGTACCAGCTCCCGTAAGATACTTGTAATCCTACTGCAGCGCTGTGTAAACTGTGCTAACATTTTTTTCCTCTTTAGGTAGGGAAGATGGTATATGCTTTTACTGGATATATTCTGTAGCCATATTCATCTATTTGTAAGATACATCTGCCCTCTTATTTTATCTTCTTCACTTGACTGTGTTCTGAAACATTCAAGTGTTCTTAAATATATATTACATCTCCTATATTGCTCCATTTGATTGGCATAAGATACAACATTGCAGCTGTGACTGAGCTGCTGGTGGGTAGAACCCCATTTGCGATCCAATTTTTATATGCGTTTCATATCAGAAAAAATTGCTAGTATTGAAACTAAACCATTCATCCACAAGCAGAGGAAGGACTTGGGCAATTAATAAATCTCTTTGCTCATTCATTTCTGTATATTCCAAAAAATAATATTCTTGGTTTTGAAGAAGATCAGAAAATTGTTTATAAACTCTTAATAAGGAAGAAGAGAAAGCACCTAATGTTCTTGCCCTGTGGCTGATAGACTCAGCTCTTGAGTGGTAGGTGTCACAGGTGCTACAGTTAAGTACATTCACGGGCAATCCAAGGCATACATGCTCGTATTTTAAAGACAGAAAAACAGCACCTTTTTTCCTTCTAAGCTGATTCTTGAGTGCAACTCATGTGACACTTTTAATGTTTAATTTTCTCCATGGCCATAAACAACCCTGAAATTGTAATTCATTCCCAATATACTGCTTGTCACTCTGATGCTTTCCTGCCAAAGCCATCAACTGCAGAATTTGGAGTTGGACACTGACACTGTGCAGTATTGTGTCATGTTCTGCCCATGCCTCTTTTTGTCCTAAACTGTATCCCCAGTGTTATATGTCACCTGAAAATATGCTGCTGGGAAGGGTTTGAGTGTGGTATTTAGCTTCCATAAATAAGTTATTTTTTTTTAAATCTGCTCTGGATGGATTTGGGGGTGTTTGTAGCATTTCAAGGACAAAAAAACCCTGCACATCTTTTCAGGGAAAAAGTGAAGACAGCAATGTGGCCACACTATAACCCATTGTAATACGTGAGGAATAAGGTGTAAAACTGAAGAGTTTTCCAGGAAGCACAAGTGTGAGAACTGAATCCTGTAGCTACTAAGGGATACATGTGCATCATTTGCAGCTTACACTTGTATACTCAGCCTATCCACGTTTGAGCTGCATCTCCACAGAAATAATAGTCCTGATGACTTTCAGAGACTTATGGCTTTGGGACACTTTCTGTAAACAAAAGAAAGACATAGCCAGTCTAGAATGGTCTAAGCCGGATGAAATAAAACAAAGACATCATCAACAGAACAGTACTTTAAAAAATCATTTTGAATAGGCTAGAGTGTTATCCCAGATTTATGGTGATTGTGCCCCTTGAAGCACTTGCCAAGTTTATATGGAGTTTGTGTGTGGTTTTTGAATACTCGGCACAAAGTGACATTGAGAGGGTTTTTTTCACATGCTCTGCTTCTCCTATTAATTCAAACTCTCTAGGGCTTCTCATAGGATAATTTCAGATACTTTTAGCTAATATGTTCATCTACCTAATATCATCTTTAAGATTTTCACCCTATTAAGCGTGTGATCAGTATGAGCTTTTGGGGAGGTCATTATCTGAACTGTGATCTTAATGAAGTGGACGAGGTATTCACGTGTACATCTTGAAGAGCTCCACCACAGTGCTGTGATATTTAAGAACTGCCTAAGGTGCGCTTTGTGCCAAGGGACAAATTGAATGACTGAAGGAAGAGGGGGCTAATCAAAGGGTTCAGCTGATGCATACAATGCATAGGTCAAGCGGAAACAAAAAGTTACCTAAAGCACATCTATTGGATTTGGAAAACTGACTTGTCTTTGAATGACTGCAAGAGTGTTCTCCCACCAGAAGTATTATGCTCATTACCTTGCTTTTAAAAATAACACCTGGCTTAATTTGTCAAAATCCAAGCCTAACCTGTGCTCTTGCTGTGATGCCTGAGAGAAATCAACCAACCAATGCTGCAAACTTGAGCAGCATTTGGAGATAAGCTGACATTACTCAGAGCCATTAAGCTGGACAGTAGCTAACCTGTCCAGCTACACAGGCTTATCATTAAGGAACTCTGCAGGAGCTTTCTGACAAGACTTTTCTGGCAAAAGTGCTGATTCGTCAAGAATCAGCTGGAACAGATGTGGAAGTCAGCCTTACCCCATCTTAGCTGGTAGCAAAAGTGCTACAGAACTCACCTGCAACAGGACTGAGCCAGGATTCAAATCCAACTCTGTCTAATTAGCATGAGGGACTTCAGCTTACCTTTTTGCTGCCGGGCGGTGAAGCAATTGTCTCACATGTATGCACATGCTTTCACTAGTTTTGGCCCAATTTGTATTAAATTATTTATACAAAATAGAAATTTCCAAATAGAAAGACTGGGTCAGAAACTGATTATAAAAATAATAGTTGGGACATTTAACTGGAATGACCCAGGGACAAGTCCTAGGCCTGACGCAGGCAGAGCAAAGGCTTGAATTTTTGTTTTCGCCATTCCTCCTGAGCACAGGGAGCACTGAGCAGGTGGAACCTTCTGGTCATTGGTGTTTTGCTTCTCCTCTTAGCCCCTAGCCTTGGCTTTTGCCGCTGGTTTCTGAACTCTTACAAAGAGTAGGCTCTTTGAGGCAAAGGCTTTGCTTTACTCCCTCTTTGTAGAGTGCCAGGTATGGTGAGACCCTGACCTTGATCAGGACCTCTGGCTGAAAATGAAGCACATTGGCAAAGTGTATCATTGCCCTCTGGAACTGATCGCTTGCCAGCAAACAACAACCTGATATCGGTTGAGGGACTTGCTACCTATATTTTCAGCGTAAGAGGTCAGTGCCATAGATTTGATGACATCTCATTCAAATCCAGAAGGACCTGAACAACACCCTTAGAAATTCACACAATGACGGGCTGACTGAAGCCCTGTGTGAAATAGTTGCACAGTTTGAGTGCCCACAGGAGATACGCTTGATACAGGACAACCTGTAGTAGTAGCTGCGTCAACAGGAAATTTTCCTGTCCAAATATACTCTAAGGGACATTAGCCTTAAGGGCATGGTAACATACTGAAATACATGCTGGATGATGTAGCCAAGGTATTTTATTCACCTAGACAGAAATCTGTTGATTCTAGGGAAGAAGAGCAGGTTTTATCAGACATGTATTTCAGATTTTGAGCCTTAAACAAGCCCATTCTACTGCTTCCTGCTCTCCAGGAATCTGAGGGTCTTTCACTAGGACACGATTATTAAGTCCAGGGTTTCATGGAATTGTAGATAAGAGGTAGCAATACTGGAGCCAGCCCAATACTTCATGTGCTTGCTGGGTATGAAACAGGTGGAAACTTTGCAACCATGCCAGTTATGGTCCCTGCATGGTTACTTCTCATGATGTCCTCAGCCTGCACTTTTCAAGATATTCAATGTTCTTAAAGCCGCAGCCCCTTAAGTCGTGTGATTTTTGACTTTCATATGACTTTCATAAAAATAGAAGTTTCTAGGCCGTAGTTTGCAGAGAAAAATCTAGGAATTAAATCATCTCCTTGATGGTTTAGTTAACAGCAGATTGAAGGGGTGAGGAAACACACAAAGCCAACAAGCAAATCTGAGGGTTACTAATTTTTAACCCACGTCACTAGTTTTGGCAGACTGGAATTGATTTTGCTCTAGGATAGACTGTTAGTTTGAGCTTTCCTTTTGAAAGGCAAGAGGCCAAAGAGGCAAATGAGAAGGCCATCAGCAAGTGTCTTTAAAATTACATTCAAGTAGATAAATGGAAAATAGTAGTGGGAGAAAGGGAGAAAGTACCAGTTGTATACAGCACAGGAAAGAGAAGAGTGAGTGATCAAAGACTTCATAGTGAGGGAAAGGATTTCAGTAAGCTGAAAGAATAACAACATAAAAAAGAGGGCAAATTCTAGCATGATAAAAATGAGATCATTTGGAGTCAACAGCCTGGCTGTCAGTGAACTTGTTGCAGCTCTGCTATGTTAGCTCGTCCCATATCATTATGAATATTGTTTTGTAAGGGTCAGTATTTTGTCCATTTGGACTGGCACTCATAAATGGCCCAAGCTTCTGAATGGCAATTTCTAGTCACAGAAGTGTAAATTGTCTGCAACATTAATGTAACACCAACAACTAAAACATCTCCTTTGCAATGTCATTAGAATGGGAAATAGATTGTAATGCAGGTCTGGAGGGAGCTGAAGTGATGCTGTTTGAATGTGAAATTTTAGGGGGGAACAACTTCGTGTTAGTCTAAGGTTATTGATTATGGCATTCAAAATGTGAAATTCCATGGAAAGCTATTCCAAAGAGAGTTTGTCTGTGGAGACCAACAGCACTGTAATATGTGAGATGTAACAGGAAAATGGTTTCAATGGAAAACTGCAGGGAGAAGCAACAATGTCACTTTACACGGAAAAATTATTTCAGTGCAAGTCCACAGAGACCTGTAACAATACTGTTTGCGTGTGAGAATCTATGGGAAATTAATTTCAGTACCACTCTGTTAGGCTGAATAAGGTCATTAGATTATGATGAGAAAATTATTTGATGGAAAGAGGGCTCAAACAATAGCCACAGAACAGATCAACGTCAGTAAGCTTTCATGTGAGGTAGCAAAGATACCCAACCTTTCCTGTTCCTTAAGCAGGGGAGGCTCAGCTTGGGCTTCCACCAGAATGTAGCAGATTTTTAGCATTTGGGTGATCTCACCAGGCCTCTGGGATGGCTGAGGAGCAGGTAGAGGACTGGACGTTGCCTTCTTTTCCTCCCCTGACCTGCCCGCTCCCCAGTCTCTGCCTCTGGGATGGGGAGCGCATGGATCAGTTCAGAGAATTCACACCTACTGCTCTGAGGCAGCTACTGATCTGTTTTGCCCTGCAAAGTTCAGCACAAAACAGTCCAAACTGGGGGCACAGGAGCAAGCATCATGTCAGGGAAATTGTTTTCTCTTACTCACTTCCTCTAGGTACAGTTGTAGCAGGCCCGGTGGGGAATGCTTGATCCAGATTTGTTTCAACAGCTCCTGCTGTATTACACAAGTCTGTTACTCTCCCTGTGTCCAAATATAATCACGGTTTAGGGAAATTTGAGCTCAAGTCATTCTGGCTGTCTACAAACCTTGGGATTTCAACAGCTTATAAGGTAGTTGAAGTTTGCATTCAAATCTAAATTTCACAGTTCCAGCCAAACTATCTCAGCATAGGGGTGCACCAAAACAAGATTCCCATTTTAAGAAGAGAAGGACAATTTCCAGGCAAGTGATTCACCTTCGGTCCTGTAAGCACAAATTCTTGGAAGATAGCATTAAGTAACATCTTTAGCAGATGAGGTTATGATGACACAACCTGATCATTCTTATGTGTTTCCTATGTATCATGTATATACAAATAGCTTTTAACTGCCAAGGTCATCAACACCCAAGAAATACCACAGATAGGTGGGAACAGGAGGTGTGAATGAGTGGACTGATTCAGTTATATGTTTTGAGAATATGCTCTTAAAGCCACATTTTATATAATTTATAAGTAATACTTTCCATAATATGACTATAAGAGGCTGTTTAAAAATTTAGTGGTGCTTCTTATATTAATATGAAGACAATAGCTACCAATAGGGCAATAATCTAAAGCATTACTGACTTGCTAGTCAAAGTACAGCCATTTCTGAAACGACAGCTCTGTGTGGTCCTGCTGTAGTCACCAAATCACAGTTGATCTCTGACTGAAGCAATCTTCTTCATGTCAATCCATTTGTTCACCAGTTCTTTCCCTTGTCATGCCAGAGAGAAACCTAAATTACTTCACAATTGTCTTGAATTTCTGTATAAAATTAGCTATACTTGGGGCAAATGTAACATCCCTCTTCTAAGCGTTCACAGCAAAAATAAAGAATTGTTGTACAAGGAGGCCAGAAAGAGCTATTTGTCTGAAAGGAAGAAATCAACATCTTTGACTCAAATTGACCCTCACTTCAGATCTGTGTCACAACCTGTGTCTCCCATTTCTCTTCTGGCTCAGGAAGATGTGTGCTGCAAAGTGCAAAGGCAGGTCCAACTTTGGAAGGATGTTCTGATGCAAAAATCAATTTTTGTCCATCTCTAGTTCTCAATATACGTTGATGTGAAATTTAAGGAAGGCACTGTGCACTGGTTTGTGTTTTTTTCTGTAGCGATCAGCAGAAGCAGTAAATCATATCAAGAAGCATGTAGTCATGGCAAATGACTCAGTTCTTTCTACTAATAAAAGCAGAAGCTTCAGTTCCTGTCTTACAGGATAGCTGATTGATTTACAATATAACAGCTTCTCTTTCAGGTTCCCAGTACTTGTGTGCAAATAGATTTGGAATGGGAACTGATGAAACCTGAAGATAGGGACCAGATTGTCATCTTAATTGCTTCTGAGAATGATCTTTTCAGATTTTCTAGATTGTAAAGGTGGAAAAGCCAATTTATAAAATCTTGCAACAATTCAGTGGAATTTTTTATCGCTGTTTGAATTAATCATCTGCCTGTAATTAATCTTGATCCTTTGGAGAAAATGGACAGCCTGTGTCCCATTATCTTCCAGCAGAACTCCCTGGGCTTTCAAACTTTCACTCAAAAGGTCAGAAGAAATCTTATCATCTGTTGCATTTCATCACAGCCATGTTGGCAAAGGATCTTGGGGATGTTCACAGCATGGTTGGAAGCAACATAAAAGCAGAACCCCTTATTATTATCGATGCCTTGGTTTTAGATGTATCCTCCCAAGATCTTGGAGCAGCAGCAGCTTATTCTTGCTTTGATCAGCTTTGAGCTGATTCTTGTTTCATGTGTATGGGAAAGCAGCAGCAAATCTGCTTTCCCTGGGGATCTATTTGGTGGATGTTACATGTGAGAACCCTGGGAGATTTTCCTCCCATGTACTCTGAGCCCCTGGGCTTCATTTACACAAAGGGTCATTCTACATGGAGAAACTACACAGACTTAACAGAATTATTTCCCAAATCCCTACTGTAGATTGGTACATCTCTGTTACATGGATGTACTTACACTCATTTAGCTTAACTGAATAACAGACCAACTACAGTCTGTAGAAGCTCACTGAAAGAACAAAGCTTCATAAAAAAAAAAATCATCTCTGTATTTTTGTACAACAGTTGGGACTGGAATTCAGATTCTCAGCCTGCGATTTTCATTCCAAATCTCTTCGTATTTAATGGAGTCACTCTGAATTTGTATTCAAAGAAGGGCAGAAACAGAATTTAGTTCCTTTAGAATTCCTGATTCTGTGTTGCTTGATTTCCCAGTCTTTGCAGTGCATTAATATTAATTGCTTATCTTAAATTGTTTATTGCTCTTTATTTTAATACCTAGTTAGCCCATCCATGTTTCAACACAGTATATTGGGAAACAGTTTATGCAACCTTCTGTTACTACTGAGAAAAGCAAATGAAGCATCAGTTATACTTGTTAGTCAATGAAGAGGGAACTGAAGTAAATCAACTTAGGCTGTAGCAAGGTAATTTAAACTAAACGTTAGGTAAACCTTTATGTAGAGTACTTTAGCTGTGGCTCAAGATGCCTAAGGAAGTTATGGAATCGGCATTAACAGGAGATCAGAGATTGGCTAAACACCTGCAACTCCGGAAATATTGGGAGATAAAGAAATCAGTTGTGCTGTGCATGATGAAGTGCTTTGGACTAGATGACAAGCTAATGTTTCATTTCAGCTTAAATTACCTTATGTCCATTCCTCTGTAAAATAAAGTATCATTGGATGCAAAAAAGGGAATGAACGTACACAAGGGAAATCAGGTGAACAGCAGGAATTACCAGATCGTCTCAGTGCTGGAAATGTCCCATTTCTCTTTCCCCCAAAATACACACATCAGAGCAATGAGAGATCTATACTTTGATGTTAATTCACATCTATACAGTCTAGAGCACACACACAAATCCAGTAATCCTTTGTGCTTCTGAAGCACAGATTCCTTCTCATTTCCCAGCGGTAGAACAAAGAATCTTGATGGATGTCAGAGACCCATCAGAATGGACCCTACGGATCAGACTTCTGCTGTTCACTGAATACCACACGCAGGCCATCACACTGAGAGCACATGCAACCATTTCTTTCCTTTAAAAAGCCAGCATTATTTTATTATTTCAGAGTCTTACATAACTGCGTGGTGAAAATGAGAACACAGATCTGGGCCACAAAACATTCCAGCAATTCTCATTGCAAAAGAAACAAACTTCAGCATCCATCAAACAATTCTCCCTCCAAATGAATAGTGAACATACAAACCCACCATCTCAGCTTGAGTTCCTTTGCAAAAGAAAGCCCTCTGGAGTTATTAAAAATAATAATAAAGTAATCCAGGCTCCCAACAGACAGCATTTGAACATCATGTCAAGTTCCTATAAAGTAGCGCAGCAACACCTCCTTTTACTAATTTCCCTAAGTCCCTAGCGGCTTCCCACTGCCACAAATTAAGCTTACATTCCTTTCTGTAAACCTAGCAAGATTTGCAGTCCCAGTGTCCCCTGTGCACAGCTCTTTGAGGCTGGATGCTTTGGGTTGTCTGGTTGTTACTCATGCCTCCCACTGTGGGGCCCAATATTTCCCCTGCCCCATCATTTTCCTTCCACCCCCCAGCCTGTTACAAATGACTGTTCCTCTGCAGGGAGTCATGGAGAATGACTTTGTCGGGACAATGTAGGGTCAGTGACAGCATCAGGCGCGTGTTGAGTGATCTCATAGGGAGGGAGCAGTGTTCCACTGAAGGCAGCAGCCTTCTGCCTTTCATTTTAATTGGATCTTCGCTCTGACGGCTTGGCAAAGCCCAGCCTGAGAGCTGTGCTGTGCCTAGTGTAGATGTGGCCATCTGTGTGCAGTCTCTCTTTGTGTCTGTAGTTCTCCCTCCTTTTAATCCCAGTTTTACCTTCCCTCTGCGTTCAGAAGTCCCTCTGCATATTCTTAATCAGCTTCTTCCCATTTCTTCCTTTATGAAAAAGCACCATGCTGCTTGGCTTGGCTTGGCTCACAGAAACCCACCACATGGCTGCTCAATGTGTCAAAAGTGAGTCCCCATGGGCAGCTGAACCGAATCCAGACGAAGCAGAGAAGTGTGGCTAATATGGGGGTATACATGTGACTTGTCACCTGAGAGCCACCAACAGTCAGAGCAGGAGCTTAGTCCTGGGAGCAGGCGGGTTCTTAGGTGCCTTTTGGGGAGCACAAAGTAGCTTCTTAGTGGTAAGGTCTTTCCTGTGGGATGCTAGGAAGGACTAAAGGTCAGTCAGCCTTTCAGTTGCCCTAATTAAGGACCTCATGGTCTTTGATTAGGCTACCAGACACAGCCACGGTACTGTTGATACTCTTTATTTCAGTGACAGTAAGAGAACAGTGGCAGCGTTGAGATTCATGAAGAGAGCAGCACGCTTTGAGGTCAGGTCTGGGAGCATCCATTTTTTCATCAGCTTGGGGAGTAACAGGTAGAGGTTAGAGCCAGAGACTGGCAGTGTTTGCCATTGGGTTCTGCTCCATTGTCTCCACCAATGTCTTCTGCAGAAGTGTTTCACCTTATTATACTTCACTTTTTCCACACTTGTCTTCATAAAAATAAAGATAAATAAATTCGTCCTGCCTTGTTTCACATTGTTATGGCATTGGGTGAAAGACACAATATTAGCATAAAGTGTTATGGTCATTATTATTCATTCAGTGAGCACATTCAAGGCAAGTTTGTTTAAACTAGTGCCGCTTTGCCTGATTAAACAGTCAGCGATGAATGAAGCCACTCAGAGATGGATCTTTGGCCTGGTGCCACAGTCACCAAAGGTCAGAGCAAGGGCAAGCAGGGCTTCTCTTTCCCCATGCTAAGGTATGGCATGGCAGTAGATACTCATCAAAAATCAGCATTCCACTCATAGGCAGGTGGCAAATGTATGTAAGAAACCCAGCTTCCAGAACAGCGTGGTTTTCAAAAACCTTTGGTGACAGGAAAAATATTTAAAGTGGGAGGGAAAGAGGTCAACAGAAAATGTTATAGACATTAGCGCAATTAGAATTGGTGGTGACATAGTTGTAGCTGAAACTGCAGACACAGAATAAGTTTGCTCGTATTTTCACATGAAAACAATCTGCAAGTGAGAGGGAGAGTGTCCATACATGATTTCCCTCTCTTTATCTTCTCGACAAGTATGTTTGCTTACCACTCTGTTTTGGTTTTTTTTCCCTGAGACCTTCTGAAATGTCTGGGAGAGCAATGGGGGGTACAGCTCTGGTGAACTTTGATGAAATGGAGTCGTGGTAAGAGACAGAACTGTGCAGCCAAGTAGGGCCAGACCTTTCAGAAACTGTTAGGAAAGCAGATCAATACCTCTACTTTGCTGAGAAGACTGGCCCGATGAGCGCTGTCTGTGCTGTGTGCCCGCCAGTAGTCCACTGACAATTTTGGAGAATATGCCCTGAGCCCGGGCTAGGTTGGAGAATGCATGGATGGCACCATCACGGTGCCAGCAGCTGTGAGTCCTTTGGTGGGGTGAAGTAATTCATGCCTTTCTCCCCAGCAGCTAGAACTTGCAGTGAGGACTGGCACCAGGAGAGGCTTTTAGATAAAGCCTGGCCCTTTCTGGGGGTTGGGTGGCAGCAATCAACCTTTGCCATCCCTCTGACCATCACTACTGAGAGCCCACAGGCTCACTGTGCTCCCACCACACAAAGTTCTGCTTTATCAGCAATAGCTGTCACTTCATCCTCCTGCTCCGAGCCACCTCTGGGGACTTAAATACAGTTATTCTAGAAATGCATTAGCAGCGAAGGGAGTCTATATGTCTCCTCCTCCCACCCTTTTAAACACAGGGCAGGACATACTTTATCCTATAGCCCCAAAGCTGATTTGCCATGTGAAGCGGCTCCAGTTAGATTTCTTTCTTGGACAGATTCCCTGGCCTGACTTAGGTGCCCAGAATGTGTGTCATAGGCTCAGCAGATCCCACCCAGGCAGTGATTTAATCTGACAGTTATACTTATTCACAGTGACATCCCGGGCAGCCAGCAGTGGCACAGAATGTTCAAGCAGTGCAGGGAGGAGGAGGTGGGACGGACGGGTGCCACCACTGCATGCCAGAGCCCGGCTGAACTCCCTGTACCTTTCCTTTGCCCGCTCTTCTCAGAAAGGAGGTGGGCTGCCTTTCCATTCAGCGTGTACCAGTCCCGCTGCTCCCAGAAGGAGCTTGTTACAGACAGATACACACTCAATAGGCTCCCTCAAGCAGAGTAAATTATGTGTTTGGAGAAAAAAGGGCAGAAAAAAAAGAAGTGCGAAGCAGTCAGCGTGATGGAGTTGTCGCCTGGCTGCTCTTTTTGGGGATCACAAGTGTCCAATTAGCATGGAGAATGGGGACATTTTTCTTTGCCTTAAGACACCCACTGCAAGTTCCTGGTGGGAGCCTGCACTTGTAAGTTCTTGTCACACACAAGCGGCTCCACAGCAAAGTGAACGGCTGCAGGAATGGAGTTGCGGTAGAGCTGCACTGACTGAGCTGGGAGACCTGGGAATCCTGCGCTTCTTGGAAGTGCAAAGGGAGGGTTTGTGCACACATGCCTGAAAATGTGGCTTTCGGAGTAGATGTGTGCAGCATCAACTTGCCTGGCTTTCTTCAGGTCCATGGTGCAGGCCTGTGGGTGTAGGCTGCACAAGTCCTCTCTGGCATTAGCACAAGTTTTGTGGTACTTAAAGGATGTAGAAGAAGATGTTCTTTATGATCCCTCAGGGCTTTCTCTGAGCTATGTATTCAGTTATGGAAATATTGTAACCTGGAAAATTTAATGGAAAACTGTGCTTTGGAAATGCTCTGGCACAGAAATAGGAATACTGAGCTAAAAAAAAATGTCCAGTTTTGTCCTCAGGCACTCAGCTGCAGCTTCTGTTGGGGTCAGCAGTCACTCACAAACATCTCAGGACAAAAGTAAGGGTGTTAGCATTTGTCTCCACTAATACTAGGGTAACTCTTCCTGAGGAGTTCTCTCAGTGTTAGCTGTGTATTTTCGGCCGGTTTAACAGCACTCCCAGGAGCAATGTGTTCCTCCAGGATCCCAGACCACTGGGTTGCACAAATGCCCATGATGTGAAGTGGGAGTTTGCTTTTGTCTGTCCAAGCAGATCTGGAGAGATTTTTATATCCTGTCTGGAGACGCTAAATAGTGAGAGGACAGGAGGGTTTTCTTCTTGATGCTAAACCACTTGCTAAGAGATCTGGTCATCAGAAATGTATTCTATGCTGCATGCTGGATCTGAACATGTGATGTTAGAGTTGGCAGGCATCCCAATTAATTAGGACAGTTTTGATTTCTCCGGATTTGTCCCAAGTTCCTGGTAAATTCTGAACATCTGAATCTGTTGTGTACTGAATCTGACAGCCTACACAGAGCACGATTTTGCTTCAAGAGTCTGTGAAGCTGGGACCTGGTCTCAACAAGCCCAGTTTTAATTTTTTAGAAGTTCCCGCTGGGATTTTAAAAGGGGCTGTGTTCTGTGTAAGCTGGGTTAAAAGCCAAGAGGAAAAAAAAAAAAAGAAAAAAAAAAAAGTTAGTTCTTGTAAAGACAGTGTGTCCTGAAGCTGCATCCTATTTTTTGTACATGTGATTTGACATTTGACAACAATAGCTTCCCCTCCACTTCTCTTGCAGCAAAATCCAGCTACATTTAGGATTTTTCTATGTTATCTGTGTGTATGTGCAAGGAGATTGGATGCAAAACAAACTTCTGAAGTCAAAGGCTAAGGATGCTAGGAGTGTTCTTTGTTCCAACAAAGCATTTATGGGTTAATCAAGGCTGGAACCAGATCCTGAAAGGGGATCTGTGCAGTGAAACAGTCAGATGTTTACTGATGCCTTAGACATGGGAAGCGGGAGTGAAAAGTTTCCCCCCCCAAAAATGAGTAATATACAAGACAGCCAAGACACACTTCGTGTTGGAAAGGTTTTGCAAAAATTATTGTGTGTGCTTTTTTTTAAAAATGTTACAAATTTTTAGAGCCGGTGATCTTTGTGAGACACCTGACTAAGTGTAGCTTGTGGATGTGCATCTCTGGGGTCAGAGTCAAGGCCAAGTTCTTCTGAGGTTCTTTCCTCCAGGAAAATGGATACCTTCCCAAGTGATCATACCTCCAATCCATTCTCTCTCCCTCATCTTTATCAGTGTGTCATGGTCTTCTGGTGGTAGCTTCCTCCTTCTCCTAGCTATAAGGGGGACTGTCCTGAGTCCTTCCTCCTTACTATCAAGAAGATCACTGATGTGATTGCTGTTCAGATCCTTCAGTGACTCACTTTGCAGTTGGCATCAGTAGGTGGAAAGATGCAATCACAGGTTGGGGATCAAACTTGATATGAAAGGCCGGGGGTAGCTGCAGTGGTGACAGGGAGGGCTTCTGGCACAGCTATGGAGAGTGTGCTCTCCCAGACAGCAGTAAGAAGGACACTTTTGCCCTAAGACTGTTCCCCCAGACCCTGTCATCTCACCAGAAAATCAGTTCCTGCCTGTGAACAATTACTCTTGAATTGAGAAATGAGATAATTTGAGAAGGGTAAAAGCAACTTGTTTGGGAATGGGCTTATTTGATTGACCCCAACTCCCAGCACTCCCAGCATCATGCATAACATTTCAGAAGATCATGAGATTTGCATTTACATTTTAAAAATAATAATGAGTTTGTGATTATTTTCATTTGTTGTCTGGTGTTGTAGCCTTCAAGGTTCATAACTTGAAGCTGCACTTTGCAATCAAAAGAGCTAAAATATTTTCTTCCTTTTTCACCAAAGCAGAAATTCTCAGTTTATCACATAAATTTAGAAGCTAGGGATTAGAAAGACTATCAAATACTAAGGGGGCCATAGATAAAAGCCTGACATTTGGCAAGCTTGTATTCTGCAGCTGTAACCACCATCACTTTAAGAAGTGGGAAAGATCAAGGAGATTATAGAAATTGTCTCACCAGGGCAATTTCCTAAGTTTGGGTGCTCTGGAACTGTTTGAAAGACTTGTGCAGGTCACAAAATGAGAGGTTGCTTTTCACAAATCATTCGAATTCATAGAAATGGCATTGCTTTGCTAAGAACAATAAGTTTGATAGAATACTTTTGGCTCAATAACAGACTTATTTGGCAATGAAAGTAGGTCAGTTCCAGGCTTCTTTTTCTATCCTTTCTTTTCTGGGAGTTGGAAAGAAAATGTATTTTTGATATTAAAAATACAAAATTGTGAAATTTTGCTCTGGCATAGGTCAGTTGCTCTTGATATGTATTGAACAAGCCATCTAATTTCAGCTTCCAGAGTTCATTATAAAAGTCCCAGTTTAAACTTTGTTGTAAAGTGAGCACTTAAAAACTGTGTATTTTATACCGGTGAACATTACTATGACTGGTCTTTAGGAAAGATGCCATCTCCAATATTAAGGTGATAAGGCCTTATAAGGATTGTTTAGATAGATATCCTTGGAACTTTCCAAAAAGGACTTGTCGTTACTAGAAAAAAACCAAACAGATGGTTAAGATGAGCTAAAATCCTATCAAAGAAGACAGAAAGATTTTTCCTATTTGTGTGTTAGCAAGCCAAGTACAGACGGTTGGAGACTGGGCTGTGTCATGACTTGTTGATAGGTGAGAATTTCAAACTGCCTTCTCCTCAGTAATATTTTTCCATGTGAGAGGACTACATATGCCTTTATAGAGGAGGACAAACGTGCAATAGACAATACATACAGTGTCTACGTTAGGCTGTTGTAGACATACAATATAGATGTTCAGAACAATGGCTGGCCCCTCAGGAATCATTAGGGAAGGAACTGATTAAGTGGTCCTGACTTACGTGTTTATGGTGGACTGACATAGTCCTCTGAATGTCACCAAATGTGACCATCATGCTTCTTTGGGCACAGTCCAGTTGAGCCCTGTGCCCTGATTTGTGATCACAGAAGGTGCTTTCCTCTCTCCTGCTCAAGTACCTGGTATCAGGGAATATTTTCAGAACCGATGTGTTGAATGTCTGGTGCTAGTTCTCAAACTAAGCTTGGCACCATGAGATCATTGCTCTCTCCCAGTGTCCAGCCTGGCCTGTAGCAGCTTTTTGTGACTCTGTTTCAGCAGTGCAGTCCATGCTGCCATTCTACTTGTTCAGGAACCTAAGCTGTGTGCCCTTTAGAGCCAGACCTGATCTTTGTTCCGGGATAACTGTGTCTGAGATGAGAGACACCCAGCCTCTTGCTCCTCCTGCTCTCACATGGCCACTTAGTTTGGGTCATGCTGGCTCCCTTCTCCCAGCATTGTCCATATGGGCTTGTACACACCACCCAGAGACAGCCAGGGTGCAACTCCAGAGCTGGCAGGCTCTCCAGCTCTTCACTACAATGTGAAGAGCACTACTACTACTCACCAGTTTAGGGCTGGAAACAGGGGTTACTAGGGCAAGTGCCGCACCATGGGAATGAGACTGGGCTGCTACCAAACCTGAACTAAGGCAGTTCAGTTCGTGGTGTCCCTCCACCATCCTGTTTTCCAGGCTACAGGCAGCAATGTCCTGTTGACTAAAGTGCCTTTGTGGTGAAGACATGCTGCAAGCACCCCATATTATGTCCTTGAAAAGATGTACCCAAAACTATTAGTCTGAATGATCTGATGTAAGTGCTTTCTAGGTGGTGCTTGGTTTTTCCTAGCATGTTTTGGAGATGTCAGTCTACATGGGCTAGCGAACCACATCTTACGCTGCAGATTTGTCACGTGTTACTGCCCAAATGCTTTGATACCCTGAGTGTCCACGTGAGCATTCCTGCTTGTCTATGAGTGGAACTTGTGCCTGTGGAATTGGCTGGAGATCTAGACTAAAGGACATGTTGCCCTTTCAGCTCTGCTGTCCAGGCAGTAAAACATATCCCTTTATTTGTTGTAAGAACAGGCTTTGCGGACCAGGCTAAAAATCTGTGTTGCTCTGTATCCTGTCTTTAGCCCTAGCCAGTGGTGGACACAGAAGATCAGGAGAGGTGCAAAGCAATCCTTTGCCCGGTATGTCCTCCAGCCTTCCAGCAGTCTGAGATTAGAGATCTGAGTCAGAAGTGGGATTCCCCCAGTAACTTGGGAAATGCTGGCCCTTCTTAAATTAGGGGTTTCAGGAAGGCAATAACCTCTTATTGTGGTGGATATTTTTTCTGGATATGTTGCAAAAGCTTCTGAATATGCCAATGTGTAGGTAGGGAGGAAACACATACCAGACTGATGAAAATACCAAACTGCAGCCTTGGCCTAGTACTGCAGGTAAATTGCGGAGGCAGTTTGCTTTGCGCCAGACAGAAAGTCCTGGATGACATCTCTGACTTTGCGGCTCCAGACTCTGGATCCAAAGGAGGACTTTGAGGGATGGGGCACTCCGGCAGCGTGTGGTTTGCTTGCATCTGGTGGCAGTGATTACACATATCCCTGTTTGTCGGTCAGCAATGTCTCAAGCCCGCTCTTGATGAGAGAACTATCACCAGTAGCTGTACCAGTGTCTGTAGGGCTATGCAGGGAGGGTATGCCCAGAGCTCGAAATCTGGCCCTCAGAACCCAAAGGTTCAGAGGTTAAAACAGAAAACGATAAAGCAGATCTCCAGATATAGGGCTGTGCGTCACCATCCCTTCTGCCCCAGCTGCTGAACTCACAGCTGCCCTCGCGCCAGCTGGTCCAAGGGAGTTAAGGCAGAGCTGCTGCTGGCGGCACACACATTTTGTGACTTTAAGAGGTTTGCCTAATCCAGGACTCAATGTAACTGCGTGGGCTGACAAAGAGCACTTGTCCCTTCCCCCATCCATGCTCTGCCAGAAAATGAATTTGTGAGACACTAGCTTCTGCCTCCAATCTGCTGCCATGTGGGAGCCTGGTGCTCGCAGGCACCAGCACGCATGCATGTGTGCACGCACACACACACACGCACGCATGCAGAAGCACTCGGAGGCGCAGTTACTCTGGCAACGTGCAACCTCACATGGACCCAGGCGAGCAGACTGGGGCTCCAGGCACTGCTGCCACAGCAGGTCACAAAGCATCCTGGCTGTGCTGAGTGTGGGATGGGGAGCTCCGGTCAGCGAAATGTTGCTTGTGATATGAGTTTGGGTCTTCCATGGGTAGGTCTCCAGCCTGCACAAACTCCTCAGGAAGATCAGCTGGGAACATTTTGCTTACCCTGAAAGCATTTGGGGATCTTAGGTCACCTGGAGACATAAGGAACAGGGTCAAAGGAAGAGAGCCCAGCTGTGAAGGCAGGGTAGGGGAAGTGACCCTGGTAGCCTTCAGCATGAACATCTGTCAGCACAAGGACCACTGAAGCTCAGCACAGAGCTGCTTGCACCGTTACTCGGTGTGGGTGGTACTGGGAGGGTAACAGCACGTTTCTTTTCTTCTGTTTCAATGGGAGGGGAATGGCACTGTGCTTTGTTCCTCCCATCTTCTTAGCACCTGCTGACCGCTTGCAGTGGCTTAGGGCTTTGGGGTTAGGGAGGATCTAAAAGTCCTGGGAGTCAGGAGATGTGGATTGTATACACTGCTTGTTCACGGTCTAAGTGTTGGCAAGATAACAAGTCAAAGCACTTCCAGCTCCTGGAAAAAATACGGTATGTTCTGCTGAAACTGAATTAGTGCACATCAGCTGGAGCCAAATCTTGAAGTCCTGCCTCTGCACTTCCGTAGTTGTTCTTGAGATTGAAAAGTGATTAGCTTTAATCTGGAGTTTTGCTGATATTATTGGTAGACTATAGGACAAGGCCCACTAGTTTGACTCAGAGACAGGTACTCCGTCTAAGCAATGGCACACCAATTTGGGAGGGGCTTTTGCTCAAGGTATATATTTCTGGTCAGATGATTTAAGACTATGTAAAATCAACTGCTACAGAAAGAGTTAAGAGCAAGAGATGTGGAGGGGGAGGGTTTGGGGAAAGTCACAGTATCAGGTTTTCCTCTAAGGGGCTCTCAAATGATTCTCAGCCCTGCCAGAAGTCAAACATCTCCTCCCCAGTGAAGCTAAGGATGTCTGTCTTTTTGACTCAGCTGCCAGAGTCATGTTGCAGAATTTGATCCTTCTGCCTGTGTCCCTTCTCCCCTGTTCTGGTCGGCCTCTGCCCACTACTCTTCTGAAGCCTGAAAGATTTCAAGACCATGAAAGTGCAAGTGATCTCATCTGGCCCTGTGGGCAGTGCAGCAGGTTCTGTCTTCACATACGATACAGTTTCAGCCTTCATGCTGTCCTCTGCTGTAATGCTAGATGGGCTGAACAGATGGGGAGGTTCGATGGCAGGGCTCAGGGCTGACAGCTGCTTTGCAATTATAAGTCTGGAATGCGATTTGAGGGGTCTAAGATACTTAGTGCTGGGGCCTTAGTGCAGGAACACGTATCAAGTAGGTCAGGCTCTGCACCAGAGGAAGAGTGCGGGGAGTAGCTGTTGTGTGACAGGCAGCGCTGGTCCTTCCTTAGTAGGTTTATGTTTTGACGTCATTTTGATCACCGAGATTTTAACTCTCCATTTTTTGGCCATTAATTTCTATGCTTTATTCCTAGGTTTAATTTAGACCAAATGCTTGTGGAATGGGACTGTGAATTTCTTACTGATTTTACAGCTTTTGGCAATTGATCTCTACTAGGAGTGTAAGAGGGTTTGCCCATGTGGCCTCCCTCTGAAGAAAGGGAGCATTTATACCCTGGTTTCTTATGTGGGAAAACAGAAGTTTGTTGAGATTAATGGGTTTGTCCAAACTTCAGACTGACTGGGAATTCCCGTGGAATTCAGCAAAGCATCCCTGTTACACAGCAGCAGCATCCTTCCTATAATCACCCATTTTAGGCTGGCCTGATTTTTCATTCCTGGGGACTCATTTCTGAGGAGACTAATGACATGTCTGGATGGCACCAGACTCAGCTCTACGCATGCTAAACCACAGTGTGGTCTTGGCCTGTCAGGTCTCAGCTAGCTGAGAGATCTCTGCACGGTTCTCCACCACATGGCGTAGACACAGGGCATGGCCATTCTGCAGGTCGGCACAGTTTGCATACTGGAACAGGACAGGGCGGTTTTGGACTGTGGGGAAAAAAAGAACTTTGAGTTCTCAAAGTCAAAAGCTATGCAAAACAGGCAAATTACCAACTCTAGCAAGTGAAAACCATGATAGCCAAACACTTTTTTTTCTATTTTCATGCAGCAGCTGAGATAATTTACTGCTGCTCCCTTTTTATGGCTCTTCAGTTTTGGCACAATCATGTAATTAGGACCTGGTTTGTCTGTGGATGTTTTTGCTTTGTCCATCTGTCTCGTTACGGAGGAGAGGTAATCAGGGACTTACATACCACAATGTGCTATGAGCTTTTGACTTTTACAGGTAAAGTTCATTTATGCAAACCCAACTGTATCTATATTTAGCTGACATAGAGTTTTCAGCTTCCATCCTTTTGAGCTCAGAGTGCTACTGTAACTGATCTCTGCCCCTGGGAACAGAGTTACATAGTCTGAAAAATGGCAGTGAACAGTAACTGAAAACAAACAGGACAAAGTCAGCAAAAGCAAGCCATATTGGTAAAGTCACTGGTATAAGGCCTTTTCACAGAGGGATCATAGCTCTGTCTGCTGATATTTTCTGACTTTGCAAAGCTCCTTTTATAACTTCAGTCCAATGCATTGGTATGACTGCATTGGTTTCCAGCTTCCATAACCAGCCATGAGGGATGGCGGACGATGCCCAGTAAGGTATTCGGGTGTAGGTTCATGGTCAAAGATGTCTGGGAGGACAAAATTAGAAAACTCTGTAGTTTGAATGTCACCTGTTCATTCTCTGCCTTGTGCTACAATATTCTTGTATTTCCAAAAAGTATTGATAAAACAGAGATCCAAAGGGTTTTCATTGCCATTCTTAGACACAGAAGACTTGCAATGTCTAGAGCTACTACCTATAGCATACAGCAGAGTTATATCTGTAAAAAACAGTGTGTGGAGCAGAAGCTCATTCTGGAAACTTTTGTGACTATCATCCTCAAATATTCTTATTCCAAGGTCTCTGAGAAAATGGGTATATTTGGATCATCTGGAAGTGGCAATACTCATTCTTTGATGTTTCCATCAAACCTAGAAATATTCCCGTTTTTACAGGAGACACGTCCTTTGTTAAGCAGCTATTTATAAAGTATGGTTCCAATATTAATATGACTGCCTAATTTCTGAACTTTTAACAAAGAGCAGCAAACTCAAATCTTGGGAATTTTTGCCATTCCTTGTAAACATTTTACCCCTTCAAATTATGGTAATCATGTAGAGCGGCAAGATTTCCTGAGTCAGTGGAGAATCTCCATTCTCCGAGTATAAATCTTCAAGGGGATTATGTGGGAGACTAATGTGGTCTAACTGAAGGGGAGAAGTTGGCTTGTTGCCCTTATCCTACATGAACAGATATTGCTGTCTCATATTAATGGCATCTGTCGTATTACTAACCTCAAGTATTTAAATCTTATGTGTTGGGCCTCCACAAATGTAATGAAGTGGGCATAAAAATCACTGATTTGTTTTTAAGAGCACAATTTGTTATTAGTCTTATGACAACTCAATTTTAAGTTGCTCTTTCAAGCTGTTTTTCCAATCTTTTGAACTGGAAAATTGCTTTAAAAAAAATAGATAGAAAATTGGGATTCCTACCTTCCCAAGAACTGGACCTAAGAAACTGGAAAAGTTGGCAACATAGAAACTTCATTTCTGTATTATCTCTGGCCATGTTTTGCTTGGTAGCAGTTCCAGCAGCAGGTGTGGAAAGTGCTCACCTTGGACCCTCAGCCCTCATGTTCACGTGTAGGAGGGGATTTCTTTAAAAGCTTGAACCTCAGGTCAGGCTTATGACAAAATGATGGGACAAATCCAAATTTTAGCATGTGATGAGATACTGAATCAGAGCATTGACCTCTTATTTTGAGGTGGGCAAAAGAATAATCATTGTTTCGCAAGAAATACCGAGGCTTTTGAAACATGTATTCCAAACTTGGCCTGGCTGACTGTGCATGACCCAGATCCAGCTTTGGGAAGTTTAGCAGGGTCACTGTGCTATTAGGCCACAATGTTTAGTCTGATCAGCTCTGCTTTTCAAAGTCAGTCCTTGCTGCATCTTCGACATATGCAAGGGTTGACCTTGCACTGTCCCCCCAGAATGGTGGCTGCGGTCCTCCAAATTGGGTGCTGAGTGCTACCAGTGTCCAGTGTCACTGCCAGGTGCCCCTTGCCCCGAGATCAGGACAACAGCTTTTGCAGTGTAAATGTCTAAACAGATCTGAAAGCTCTGCAGGATTTTTTGCCATAAGGAACAGCAGATGGTGCCAAACCTTGCTGCTCGTTGGCTTCCCATCTCTTGCTTGGATGTTCAGGAGTCTCCACTCAGAAAATCTGCATCAGTTTTGCCACGGTGGTAACACCTTCTTTGAGTACTGAATCTACCTGATCCAAAGGGTTGCCCTTTGTCAGCAACAATCTAATCTGCATGGCTGGCAGCTTGGGTAGTTTCAATATTTATTCATGAAATTAAATAACGATAGATTAAAGTGTTTGAGGTACAGCAAGATTAATAGCATATCCCCTGCCAGTGTGAAAGACTGAGCTTTATAGGAAGATGTTTCCAGTATCTTTGTGAACTGTATGAAACATTAGCTGCTTACTCAGCTTTGGACACAGAATGGTTTGCTTTCCAGTATCATAAGAGAAGTTAATCTCAAATTAGACTTTGTGCGTTAGCATAAGTGTAGGGTGACCAACCTCCAAGCCTTTGAGATGCTCCTTCCCTGTAGTATACTGTACTCTTCCTCCCCCAGTGCCAGCCTCCATCGCTCGCTGCACACGAAGTGGTGTATGACTGGGGAGGGGACACAGGATGTCCCAGCCCGATTTTTGCTCTCTGGCCTAGAAAGCTGAGCTGCTGCAAGGTAACAAGAATGCTACAGGCTGACGGTTACTATTGCTAGAAAGGGCCTCTCTCTTTCACCTCTTGCGCCCCACTTTTCTTCCATTGCCCTGGTCAGCAGCAGTTCAGACCTTCATGGTGTTGTGGCAGGCACTGAAGAAATCGTTCATCTGTTCAGGTTCCTGTTCCATCAGGCATTCCCTTCCCCTCCAGGAAGAGGCCACAGGGAGGCAATCTGGGGACTTGCTACACGGTCCCAGTCCCCTGTGAGACCCATCCCCTGTGAGATCCATCCTGCAAACAGCAGCACAAACTGGTCCTTTCCACTTTCTGTTTGTAGATTCTTTGACTCCATTCTTCACCATCCCGTATTCTTGCAGTAAAAGCATGAATCTGGTCTTTGCTCAGTGCAAGGAGGAAGCAGTACACTTGTTTGGGACCTCTAAGAGCTTCTACTGGTAATGGTCAGAAGTAGGTCTGAGAAGGTCATGTCACCCTTGGTAAAGTCAAGTTCTCGGGTTTACTTTCTATACCTTTGTTGTAAGGTATCCTTCATCCTTTTCCCCCCTCTAATGATCAGAGAATTTTTTCCCACTCTTAAGAGATCACCACCTTCTTATATCAAATCCAGAGGGACTGATTCTTCTCTGCATCCTCCCTCCCCCATGGAAATCTGGAGTAGCTCCATTAATTTAAATGAATTTGTTCATGATTTGCATTGATGTAACTGAAGCAAATCTGGTCCAGTGATCTGAACTGCAGTTCCCATGGCAACAGGCAGCCGTTTCGGAAGCATAAACCACCAGGCAGAAGGTATGTTTAGCGTAGAAAGGGGGGACTCCTGCATTCAGTTTTCAGCCATGGGATGAGAATGTAGGCTATATTTGGAGCGCAAGTCCAGGGCTCTATTTCTGACTACCAATGAACCCTTGGGAAAATTGCCTCCCACTGCCTTAGTTTTCCTTCCAGTAAAATGGGGATAGTATTACACAGGAGTGTTTTGAAAATTGATTCAGCCTGCTAAAATGCTTTGAGAGAGATCCTCAGATGAAAGGCGCAGTAGATCACAAACTATTAATAATATCACTTTATGTCAGCATCAAATGAAAGAGGCTGCGTTGTCAGTGAGTAACACAAATGCAGGCATTTCCACAGGACCACTGGGAATGTACAACATTAAATGGGAATCGGAGCGGGGCTTTTGTTCAGGTGTGCTGACGTACCTTTGGTTATTTTGGTCTGACCCAATGGAAGGTTCTGACAGTTTAGTCCCAGCTCAGGTTCAGAAGCAGCCAATAAGCGATCTAATTGAGCTCCAAATCCTCTTCTTAAATTGGATAGAGCTGTGAGTATTAACTGTGTCCTCTGAATCCTTGCCTAACACCAGGAAGGAAGCAGTAGGTTTGCAGAAGTATTAACAGCTGATGACTTAAATTCATTATGAGAACAGTATAAAAAGCAGTTCACTGAGGGAGGCTGGTCAAGTTCAGGTCATGCCCAAGTGTGACCTTTGGTCTGTGTTAAGATAAAAATACCTCAGTCCAGGATCTTGATTTGTGTATTCACAAGAAGCAAGTAGACTTTGTGACAGATTACAAGAAAAAAACACCCCAACAAATCCACCTTACCTTGCCCTTGGCATGTAAAATTCTGTTTCCATAGCATAGGAAGGCACAGCTGAAGGATTTCAGAGCATGTGCTTTTGCTGTGTTTTAGTTACAGCAAAGATTTGTGGTAACAAAGCAGATCTAAGTAATTGCAAAAGGGAAAAGAAGTAGCAGTAGTTTCCAATGAATGGAAGCAGCTTTTGTAGATTACAAAGTTTTAATATCAGAGGAGACCGTTCTGACGTCCTGCAGAGCTTTCACCAGAGAGCTTTGCTGCCACCGCTTCTTCTGCCAGTGCTAGAAACACTGTTTAAACATTTCCTACCTTTGCTGAATCTAGCTGAGGTCTCTTTACCTGTAGTGTTGAAAGCTTCGTGGAAACTTGAAAACTTACTTGCATACTGTTGACATGATGGGATATATTATACTGACACTGATCTGAGTTACAAAGAGAAGAAACATACACCAGAATAATTTTTTTAAAGACGTCAGAAGGTTTATGATTTTTTTTCCTATTTTGTTAGAAATTTTGAATTAAAAAAGAACTGATAAATTTGATTCTGATGAAGAAAATCATGCCCTCCTGGCCTTCTTTTGTTAACTTCCTCCCCCCAAGTCAAGACAAAGGCAGGGGACTGGAGAACCTACTTTATTTTACTCACCACCGTAAGTTTTCCCCCAAAAAGCAAAAAACCCAGTGTCTTCCTCATTAAAATGTAACTAAAAATTGGATTTTTTATTTTAAAAAATTAATTTGGAAATGCTTACTCAAAACAAGCACATTTAAAAAACAGAAAACCACGTTTCCAACACATTTTTCACCAGCCGTAGTTAGATGACAAGTGCTGGTGCCAGACCATTTGCTCTAGGGTTCCCATTGTTAACACTGCTGGAACTGTACTGGTAACAATGGAGGAAAATATGTAGTAAATTTTGCTAATGAGAAGGCGACATTCTCACACAGTCATTTTTTAACATTTAAAAGAACATTCAAAAGCACAATATGTAAAGCAAATTCCAAAAAGATTTATCCTGGGAGAGAAGGCTGAAGCCAAGAAGAAAGCCTTTTCATTCCACCAATATTAATTCAGAGAAATGCATTTGGCACCAGGATTAAAAAGTTCTGAATGTTGAAGGAGTGCAACTTTTTTTCCCAAGAGAAAATACTGTCAGTGAAGCCAGGCCAATTAGCTTTCCTGTTTTACAGGATGACTATAGCATTTTAAAAGCAAAAAGCATTATTTTGGATTGTCTCCCTATATTTTCCAAGCTGTAAAGTGGGGTGAAAATCTCTCTTCCATCACCCTGGCCCACACAGACCTGTGGAGCACCCCAGGTGGCAGAAGTGACCGGTCCCTTGGATTAAGGGTAGTCGCCGTTCAGACAGAGCAGGGAAGGTGAACGTTATTTGATGGGAGCATCTTGCCTTGCAGGATAGCAGCTAAATAAAGTAAGGTTAATGGAGCTAAGTATACATGGCCTAGCTCTACAAGATGATTAAAAGGTGACTTTAAAACAATCTACAATTGTTTGAAAGGAATCATTATCAGGAAGGGAAAGAGCTATTGATAAAAACAAAAATAGAACTCAGGGCTTGATGCTGAGCAAAGGAAGACATACACTGAGCACTAATACCTTGTTTTCTGGACATAAAGCCAGTGTAACTAGGGAAAACCATAAATACTTATTATGGAAGTTTGAATGCAAGAGTCAGGTCAGTCAGTTCTTCCTCTGACACACAGAGAGACCATGTGAAGTACAGCCTGCAGCTGATAAAAGCAATGCCATGGATGATCTTGAAGGCTTTTTCCCGCTGAAGCGCCAACAATTCATTCAGACACAAACATAAAGGAATGCATCAGCCCTAAAGATACATCTCTATGAATACAGTGAAGTTTGCAGGGTCTGATGGGCCATGTGTCTTTGCACTTCAGTTTCAGAGGCCATTGCACAGCGTGGGACGCCTCCTGGGAATGGCTCAGACATGGCATCTGGAATCTCCTGGCTTGGTATCAAGAAGATGAAGTGCACACTGTGGTACCTGAACATCGATCAAACCTGATCAGGCAAAGCAGTGCCTGGGGCTGTATGGCCAAGGCTTCTTGGGAGCGTTCATACATTTGTACAGATCCATCTCTATTTTCTTCCTACTGTTTGCTTAGTGTCAGAAATGCCCTTGGCAGCATGCAATTAAAAAAAGCAAAAAAGTCCTCAAGTATTGTATTAGTGTGATAGGCTGTTTCCTTCCGTTGTCTTGGTTGTGTTATCCCACAAGGAAGATTAAAAAGAGACAGCATAGTTCTCCCTAGCTGTCAAGTCCAATCATTTAATTCCACTTTTCTGTGGATTTGTAGGTGAGGAACTGTTCCTGTAAGTCCTCTAATGCTTTCAGCTGGAATCTTTCTGCACATCAGCTTCGGCTACGAATCCCAGGGTCCTGGTTTCCCTGGACACAGCTCCTTGCAGTTTGTTTGGGAAGGTTCCTCTAGTGGCACTGGTGGAATGCAGAGCAAGGGTACCACAAGCAACAACAACGAAAAGCCCTTTCAGCATCAGGTGCTCTGATGAGGCACGGACGTTCAAGTGTGGCTGCTTCAGCAAGTCATTTTATAATGACAGGTGTCATTTATTTTTAGGTTCTGAAAATGTTCCAGTACATTTGCTTTCAAATCCTGCCTCTGAATCCACAGGTGCAAAAAAGCCTACAGACGTGAGGGCACCAGCATGTAAGGGCAGGCAGCAAGGGCAAGGCAAGAGCACCTGCGGAGAGACCACCAGCACCCCCTGAGGTGTGCTGCAGGAGGGGTGCACACCGCGATTGTCATTGGAAAATCAGTCACGGCATCTTCCAGCATGTCCCTGCTGCGGACCATGACAGTATCAGAGAGAGAAGAGTACCCACCATCTGACAGCAGAAGGAGGCGCTCCTGGGGCTGGAATTATTTCCCCTCTGCCTGTGGACTTCCCTTGTGCCCAGAATAATTAGTAGGGCCAGTAGCATTTAAAAGCCAGCACACATGACCGTGTCTCTGATAATGACACTGGAAAAGTAACAGAATCTAATTATAATTAGAAAACAGCCCCAGCAACGTCCCAGCATCACAGTGACCATCCTGACTTTGTCACAACAAATGTAAAAATATATCAGCATATTTATAGCTTGGCATCTCTGTCCATTTGCAGCCCGGTGATGGGCCCCCTCTTGCCCTATTCTGTGTACCCTGCTGTGCTTCGCAAGTAGTAAATAACAGTGACTGATGTGACTGATGTTTATATGGTGTCTACCACAGCGTCTACCACCCAAGATCCTTTTTTTTTCTTACGAATTACTCGATCTACCAATTAGTCTAATCCACCTGATCGGAGAGATCTGTAAATTGATGTATAATATTAACAATCCCAAAGTCTTGTAGGACACAGCAGCAAGCCAGTCTGAGCGTGACAGCAGAAACTTGAAAGGTGCTTTGGGCTAAAATGTCCAGCTTTTTAAGATTCCCTTATTGCTGCTCACTTTTTTTAGTCAGGTAATTAATTCTTCCTTTCTTCATCCACTAAGAAGAGATTTATAAAGTTAGTTTTTAGGATTAGCCTCTCTGAGCTCAGTTTGCGCAAGGCATGGTTTTGGCCTGGCGATGGGAAGAGTTCATGGTGAGAGGGGGATGTGAATTTGGTAGGCGAAAGTTCTGCCTCCAGGGCAGGAGGAGGGAGAGGTTTTGCTGGAGTTCGTCTGAATGAGTTGCTACAGGACCAGATATTCCATCCTAGATAATTTTCCTTTACTTTCTGTCTTAGCCTGCCCTGGCGTGTTGCCATAAGCATTCAAAGAGTTGCCATCTCCCTTTTGGAGGTGGCTGTATTCTGCGGCAGGAAGGTGATGGTTTCTAGAAACCCAGCTTTACATGTAGCCGGTGCAGGTTTTACTCCTGAGCAAAAGGCAGGTGTTGAGGGAATGCTTTCTCTGGCAGCTCCGCAGCCCAGTGGCCAGTTTCTAGATATTTCCATATGTAGGCCCCAGAGTGTCCCCTGAACTCACAGGTAGTTTGTTGGTATCTCACCTCCAGCTTTGGCTGTCTTTGGCTGTGCTTTAACGCTCCCTTCAGCTGGCTCTTCAACATTCATGGTATCTCTGCACTTTTAGTGACTGGTGAAGTGTTTGGATTTCCCACTGTTTGCAACAGCATCAGAAAAAGTTCGTAAAAGATTTCATTGTTTGTTATAGCAGATTAAACACAAATTCTAGCTAAAAAAATAAATTACAAGCAATTTAAGACTTTCAATGCATTCCCTCCTCTGAAACTTTCTTTCCAAATCACAAATTGTTAAACTAGTTACATGGAAATGAAGGGTCAGTCGAATGACTCCCTGTGAATCATTGCTGAAGGATTTTTCCTCCAGATCTTGGGAAAACTTCCTCTAAAGTCAGTGGTCAGATTCTTATTGTGGTTACACTGGATCAGATAAAAAGTTGGCTCGTGGAAGAAAACAGAATTATCCTGAACTTGTTAATGGTGTAACAGATATCTGAGTCTGATCTAGTAAATATACCGTATTTCAGGTGTTTTCTCTGATCTAGTAAAGGTTTGACTGTGAAGCAATTCTTGACTGTTCCCAACCAATTGTCTCTATGAAGACTGTTAGCTGGAAAAGAGTGACTGACTCTTAATAAACTTAAACCAGGTCAGGGATGAACTGCATTGGTTCAGTTAGGCATTTTTATTGCAAAACAGGAGCAACTATAGAGGGAATTAATCAGGAATAACTGTTCTGCTTTTAATCCATACTGCTTGAAACCAAATTAACCTCTCTGTGTGCACAAGCCTGAAGGATTTAGCTGAAATTGCTGAAAAGCCTCCAGATTTGCATGATAATTTCAAAGGGACTATTCGTCTGAGTAAATGTCCTGTAGAATTGAGCTGCAATTCTTTCTCCATCCCCAAATATCAGTTTGCCCTCCTGCACTTAATACCTTTATGTTTGTTTTTGATGTTAAAGGCCATTACAGATCAAATGTGTCCCTAAAATTTATTTTCTGCCCATGTAGCCTATGGGACAAGCTAGCAATTAGAATCACTGTTCATATGTGATGAAATAATACTAATGTAATTACAGCATGGGACCGGACACAGCTCTGGCAGATGGGGATGGAGGCAGCTTCCCCCATCCCTCCTGCCTCAGGACCAGCTGCTGTGATGTGCGTGCCGATGTCATCTGATGAGGTCCCAGCTGTGCTGCCCATCCCCTGCCCCTACGCCCCAGCCTGAACAGGGCACGACTCGCTTCTGCCTGATTCTCAGTTTAGTTTCATTTCCTCGTTGCTTGAAGATGCAGGGTGAACAAAGGTGTAAAGTGACGCCAGTGTTTGTGTTCATACTGTATTTAGGCAGCAGGAGAGCATCTCTCCTCTGCCTCCTCCTACCTCCTGTGCACCAACTTCACCTGGAGCCTGGGCTGTGAGTGGACACAAGTCTGGTCAGGTTTAGGCTCTCATTCCCAAGTCACTTTGTGGAGCTGGCTCCAGACAATAAGCACTGAGCTCTCATTCCCTATCCGTTCATACAGCAGAGTGGAGCCATGGTTTTGTGTTGTAGAACCGTCTAGCAACACATAATTGATATTGGCAGCAAACAGCTTTTGAGCACTGTAGGCAGGGATATCTGAGGAGACATCAATCAATATGGGAAAAGCCTGAAACCCTTAAACACACAATTTACCATCTTATGCAAGCAGAGGCAAACATGGGTAGGCTTATATAGTGATTTACTTTGCTCCATTCAGTCTCATCCAACTTTCAGAATCCTTCCTACTAGTCAAAAGTCAGCTTGGAAGCAGGCTTCAGTCACTGCTGCCTGCAGGGCCCTGGGGTGAGCTGCTGAAGAGGAAGAAGGAATATTGGTGCGAGGGAACGCAAAAGCCAGGAATGCTTGCAATTTTAGTGCATTCTGTATTTTCCATGTAAGACATTCCCCAGATTTTGAGGGTAGAGGTTACGAAAACCTCAATAATAAAAGTTCTTCATCTAAGCAATCAGGAGCCGTGCCAAACAGGAACAATTCTGGGAAATAACCGTTTTATCTTTGGTACCTAACTGTATTAAAAAAAAAAATTAAAAGCCTTTTATTATGATTAATTTCTTGTGCTCAGGAAGTTTATGCAGCTGTCCTTGATGTGGGGTGCTTGTCCCTTGGTTTTTCAGGTTCTGTGAAGTCCAGCAGTAAAGGAAAATGTTTTTCAAGCACAGCTTTTTTATTTCTCCTCTGGGTACCTTAATGCAGTGGCAGAATTAACCGAAGGAACTTACTGTGAGAAATACAGAATCCTGTAAAGGGATTTAGAGGGATTTGGGAGATTTAAAGATTTTTCATCATCATGATTTGGAATGATCAATTCATTTTTTATACATATTTTCCCATGTTAAGCTCATGAGGAATATGAAAATCCTATTAGGAGGGTGAAGCAGATATTTTTGTTCTTAGAGGATGCAACAACCCACTCCTGTAAGAGGTGGGCTGTGAAGGCCATCTCGTTTCTCTTGCTTCACCCCTTCCACTGGAGTCACCAGGCTACAATTACATCAACCATCACATCTGTGCCTGTGTCGCACTAAGTAAACAGCACCCTGCTTGGTCCAGCTCTGAAACCAGTAATGGAGCTGTTGTAGTGGGAGAGAAAGTGGTATGGATTGAAAGTGTTCACCTGTGGCCTGACCTCCTGTTTGTCCTCAAGCCATTCCTCTATGCTTACATTGCAGAAGGCATTCCTTCTCTGTTTTAATCCCTCTTTATTTATTTTGTGTGAAACAATCTCTTTTATTATCTACTATTTATTTTTTACGATCTCCTATTATATTTAGTACATCTACTATTTATTATTTGCTATCTATTTTATTAATCTAAATTGTATTCAACTGGAAGGCATAAGAAAGCCTTCAAGTTGCCCACACAGTGCAGCTCCGTGCCTTTCCAAGCAATCTTGATTTGAAATGGAATTTGCCAGTACTGACTGTTTGCTTTCCCTGGGTAGAAGGCTAGAGCTGTAAGCTGAGTCTGCCTCAGTTTTATTTCCTCGTATGTGGAAGGTCCTGGAGAAACAGTCTTAAATCCCAGGTGTAGATTTTGGAATCGTCTCCACCCATCTCCTGATGTTCTCCAGAGACGACCTCTGTTCTTTCTCACGGAGGAGAATATGGAAAACGTATAATGAAACAAAACTTGGAAATAATAAAATCCTCCCAGACTTGGCATTGTTTTTCCCCATCAAGAGACAGGTGGAGCAATGTGGAGCTATAGAGAGGTCACGAGCAGGGCCAGAGCAGAGTCCAGGAATTAGTCAGAGAAGTCAAAGCCAGAGTCAAAAGTAGCTGGCAAAGTAAACATGAAACTTAGAAGCTAGAAGGAAGGAATGAGTGACTTTGGTCAAGGCAGCTGCCGGACTGAGTGAAACAGGGAAAAATGACGGAGTTAAAATCAAGGTAACAAGTGAATCAGGTAATGCTTTGTAGACTGTACTTCTGTCCAGAAGCGGCCCTGTGTTTGAGCCATCAAAAACCTGTCAGGTAAAATAGGGTTTACCTGTTCTTAAACACCACAGACCTGGTGGTGATAAGCAGAAATGATCAAGCAACCTGCTTTTCAGAGGACTGGTCCCCAGTCACCAGCAGTCAGTCCCCTTCACATTCCAGCCGTGTTCCTCGTCCAACAGTGAAAGGCTCCACAGGATTTCTGGTTTTAGCATCCACAAATGCCACAGATTCCCTCTGTAACTTCAGGTCATAAAGATGCTGTGTTGGGATATGGAGGTGAAAACACTTCTACGTGAGAGGTTCAAGCGGGCTGAATGAGGTGCTTTGAACTCCTTAAATGAAAGGTGTGACACAAATTCTCATTTAGATCATCCCAGAAGATCCTTTAAGAGAGGAATGCATGTTTTGGGGTGACACAAAGGCAAAAATTGTTTGAAGGAACCTGTTTATTTGAAAAACGTGCCTTGCTGCTCCAATCTGAATTGTTTGTCTTCCTTGGAATGAAAGAATGTAGGACATGGAGGGGAGGCTTGCCAGAAAAGCCTTTTGGAATTGCAATGAAATGGCCATGTTTGTGCTCAGAAGGGTCTCAGGCTTGTTGTGTTCACATCTGCTTTAAGTTATCCTGATGTTGTTTTTTTTATTTTTTTTTTTTAATTGAGTTTAACATACTGAGAAATGCACAAAGCTCTCCGGCCCCCAGGCACAAGAGGAAAAACCTCAACAACATCCACTGACCCTGCCACCATGTGCTTCCCAACAAACATTCCCAAACAAATACTGGCGATGACAAATTGGCCTAGAAGCAACTTGATGGCGGGTGCTTAATTGCGCACTGCAGTGCTCGGCGCCTTGGAAAGATGAGGGTGGAGAGCAGATAATGAGGGTCGGATTTGCTAACAGTGGGCATCAGCCACAGTTGGCAGGTTTGGGGAGCACAGATCAAGACAATTATCACGTTTCGCCTGCGTGATGGATGTTCGGCTGAGTCAGCCAGCTGCTAACCGGGACCAGAGGGAAGCTGTTCTCAGGTCTTCAGTCCCACTTCTTAGCAAAGGTGGCTCTGAGCAACCTTTGAACTCCTCCTAGATGTACAGTTTCTTCAGGCTTATATTATTTCTGGAATAAACTGCCCACAGGCTCTCTCCGGGACCCAGGCAGCTGAGGACAGCTGCAAAACAGCGTGCTGTGACCATGCCTTTTGCTCCCTGCCTTCTGCATGCCCCGTTCCCAAGGGACAAGCAGGGGAGCCGGCCATGAGCCATTCAGGCAGCTCTGCTCTGGCCTAAAAATACCAGAGGTTTTCACTGAGATGATTTCTACCCAGTTCAAAGAGGGAGAGCACAAAAGGGATTGGGCCCTGTGGGTGTTGGTTGGCCTAGACAACAATTCAGTTGGCGTGGGCCTGGTCTGCACACAGCAGCTTTATCATGTGAGCCGAAAAGATGACAAGGGCAATCGTAGCGCCTGGCTGTCCGGGGGGAATCTCAAGATCTCCACCCTTTCCTTTTGTGCACGAATGGCAGTGAACAGAGACCCAGGAGAGACCCTTCGTGCTGGCCTCGTGGGTGCACTCACCCTGGAGAGGGCAGGGCGAGGGGCGTGGGTCTGTTTTCACGCGCAGGCATGGGGTGGTTTGAATGCAGGCGTGCACAGCGAGAGGGCACCTACGCGTGTGGACCGCAGACCCCAGTGATCCGCGATAAAAGGGACTGTAGTCTTCACCGGAAGGGAGGTACGGTGCCTTCCCCTTCCAGCGGTGCGAAGCTAGTCCAAAGCTGCTGTGTTTTAAGGAAAACTCGTTCTGAGTTTGTTTGCCTTAAGCATCTATAGGAGGATTTAACTAGTTCAGCTACAGATACAACAGGCACATGGCAGAGAGCTGGAGGTGCCATGGGGTGTCACCACACCATGCGCCAGCCTGGTGTAAGCCCCCCCTGCCAAGTCACCACCGTGGGGGCAAAGGGAGATGCCGGGAGGTAGCTGCCGTGCTGGCGCAACGGGTGGGTGCATGCATCAAGGGTGGCTTTGTTGCTGCGTGCGTGGCTGTGCGTGCATCTCTGCTTGCAGGAAACACGGACGGTGCTTAAAATTACGTCAAACTGTGCAAAGCTGGGTCCCTGGACCGCGGTGGGCAGAGCTATGCATGCACCCGTGGAAGAGGACTTCTTGTGGTACATGAGCATCTCTGTGCAGTCTCCTCATTGTGTCCAACATGGCCCCAAAGGTTCCTCCTGCCCCGTTTTGCACATTATTGGACTCACTGGTTTGTTCTCAGGTGCACGGAGTGTTTGCCAAAGAAAGAGACTGTCTAGACATGATGTCAAGCTGACCAGCTTCAAATCTCACTCAGCCCTGGGGGGCTAATCGCAAGCCTAGGAGAGGCCTTATCAATAAAACATTTTCCCGGCAGGAGGGAAAAGAAAATATGTAGCAGGTGATTCAGGTTTGTGGGAGAGAGGGGGAGCTCTGCCTTTCTGTCCTGCCAGGCTGGCTCTGGGTTAGCAATGTGCCCATTGCTTGCTCTACCTTCTTTGCTGGATTATTTGTTGTTAATGATTGTTTATTTTTAGATAGCAAATCTCAATCTGTGATGGCGTTTTGTTTTTTGCTGGTGGGCGAGGTTTGCTTTTCTTCTGGGGAGGGTTGCAGTTTACCGCTAAGCTCTTTTGGCATCCGAAGGACAAGTTCAGTTTAAAAAAAAAAAAAGAAAAAAAAAAAATTCAATCAGCAAATAAAGCAGGATGTTATGTAAGAGGAATAATATTGACACGGGGCTCCCCGGCCTCAGTGCGTCCCCCCCTCCGTAGGTGATTAAAGGTTTCAGCACCCCCAGGGAGGGGGCTGGCATTGCGTAAGAGCCTCTTTGCTTCGAAGCATTTTCCCCTCTTTTAAATCTAAGGCACTCGGTGGATTTATGACCAGCCTGGGCTTTTTAAGCAGATGGCTGGGTTTGTTATCATTTTATTTGAATGAGAATGATAACTCTGCAAGCTGAGAGGATTAATGCAAGAAGTGGAAAGCACTAGCACTTTTTTTTTCCCCTGTGGTGTTTTCCCACACTCAAAGGGCAAAACACAGAGCACCAAATCTTTGCCTAATGTAAAGGAAGGGGTCTGCACTGGCAAGTGTTACAGGGCTGGTGTGTATTTCCATAGCATGGTGTTAAAGAAAAAAACAGGCTCCAGACTCCTTTTCCTTTTCTTCTTTATGGAGTGAAAAGAAGCCAAAAATATATTGGTTTTTGATTATTTTTTAAGGTTTTTAAGCATATACTAGCAGCTCAGGCCCTGCCTACCTTATATTTCATGAAAGACTGAGGATAGGTAGAGAAAACCACAAGCCCTGAGAGAGGAAGTGAGTTATATTCAGTTTAAGTTTTCTGTTTGTCTTAGCATCTCCCTTTGTTAAGCATCTTATAAACAGCTGAGCAAAAATCTTTGCTTATTAAAGAATTCAGCAATCTGCCATTATAAAAAGAAAGTGAGCTCTCACCGTCTCTACTGCTGACTCTGTTTAAAAGATTGAGAATCTGCCTTCCTTAACATGGGAAGACTGAGTTCAAAATAATGAAATGGAAAACAAGCGTTTCCATAAGCACAAGAACTATTGGAGCCTGGTGGATTTGCCCCTGTGGTTGTGTCAGTATGGATTCTCTCATGTCTAATATGGTTTGAACCCTGCCACAGCTTCCTCTCAGAGATAACTAACAGGGTCTCTATCCCTCACCATCTGCTTATTTGCACAAATTGTGTAAGAAATTCCTCTCTTTGAAATCTTTGCAAGCCTTACTTCTTTAGACTAGTAGGCTCAAGACCTGGAGTTCTTTCTGCTTTCTCTCATTTTTGCCCTTCAATTTTTGCATGTTTTTTCTACTACAATGAGGAAACAAAAGTAAAAATATATTTAAAGTGTATTTATTACATGGGTCTGGTTGCCGGAGCTGTATGAAAACCAGTAGGTTTTAGAATCTTGTGACAAAACAGTGGCAGCTGCCAACACTTTTGGACTTTTGAGGCCTCCAGCCAATTTGCTATCTCAGAAAAGAGTAGACCAGCCATGCCAGTGTACTTGTGGGACTGAAAACCAGGTTGAAGGGAAATGGAAGAGAAAATAGTGTTTTGGGGCTTTGTAATAAATGCTGAAGAAGAAAAAGTGAGGGAATGAGCTGGAGAAGCTAAACCACAGCCAAATTTCAGAGCATGCCCCCTCTCCGTGGGTACTGTGTTCTCCAGTGCCACTGAAGTGCAGCAAGGTCAATGTGCCCTGAGGGGCCCTTCACAGAGACAAAGGCTATCAAAGAGCTGTGTGTGCAGAGGTGGGAGAGGGCATCCAAGCTGATTTTGAGTTTCACTGTTGAAATCTAGAAAGTGAATCATGGGTAGAGTTTGCTGGGAATTCTCTGACAAAATGTTTTCTTCATGGGAAAGCAACGAGTAACAGTAAACAAACAAACTCTTTTTCATCTAAATGAATAAATTCCCACTGAAATACACCCTAAATTCCCCTGGATCTGTGCCTGATTGCTAGTATGGCTGTCAGAAAGCTGGGCAGGCACTGAGGGTCTGCAGCTCCCAGGCAGCTCTGCCATGCTGAACTGGGGCTCCCAGAGCTTCCATGCTCCCAGCTGCAAATCCAGGAGATGAAGCAGATTTGGGAATCCTGCAGTTCTTAGCAAGGGTTAGGGCTCCAAACTTCTTCCCTTCTGCAGGAAAGGCAGTTCACTGATACCAAATGCTGTGGCACCCAAAAAATAACTTGCAGTGTTTCAAAAGTGTTGGATCAGTGTGAAAATCTTCTAGTATCATGGGTGTTGAATTGTCCCTTGTTCACACATTGTCCTCCAGTAGAGAGAAGCTGGCTGGTTGATCTGAGCCATCACACCTTGCTGAGAAAAAGTCTTCTCTTCACCAGGGTGTACTAGGCACAGGCACTTTGCAAAGATGGACTTCATCCCATGGATAACTCGGCTCCAGATGCAGAACATCTCCTTTGGAGAAGGAGTAGTACTGCTATTGACAGCACCTAGATAACCTATCATCACAGGCAGCACAAGTTCTTAGGGAGGGCTATGATGGTCCCAAGGCACTCTTACCATATTTTCTTTAAGATAAGGAAAATCTGAAAAATCCAAGCCTTCACTACTTAGCTTAAGGATGTTGAGGGCAGCTGAACTCAGAGCCAAATCACTACAGGAGCAGGGCAGCGTTGCTGATAGGATGGTTACTTGGCGAAAAGCCTGGCAGTGAGCAAGAACACTGTTATGCAGGATGATCTCCTATTCTTGATCTTCCCTGAAGCTCTTGGACATACCTGAGGAGCGTACCAATTTAATGGATTCACTGTATGTTAAGTAAAACCTAGCAGGAAAGCAACGAAACTACTATAATAGAGTCCAAGGGGATGTTCTCCCTTGTTTTGATGAATACATGCTATTCAGTGGTTACGTAGAGCACATTTACACAAACTGCTCTCTGGGAGCCATACTGTTGGCTGCAGGGGATCTCAGTAGCATCGCCACAAGTTTGAAAAAGGCTATTAAAGATGAGGTTTGTTCTAAGATATTATGTATGTTTTCATCTGTGGGAAAGGCAAAGCTATCGCATTGTATTTATACTCGCCCCAGCATTAATTTTCATCTGCTGTTACAAGGTTAAAACAAAATTTACAAAATTTGTTCTTCATTGCTGTTAAAATGCTCAACATATTTAAAACACTTTGAATTCCCATGCTGAAAGGTATTGTGAAAGCAGTGTTCATATTTATTATTAGAATGAGGTTAACAAGCAGTCTTGCCTGTAGAGACATCTGGCAACAAACCCATCTGAGCTGAGTGGAGGCCACTTACTAATAAGGTTTCTAAGTAGGGAAAGGGACAGGGTGTTCTCAAAGATCCTGGAGCTGGAATTAAAACAGGGAGATTGAGCTTATCTGTATGATTTGCACGTCTCACTTTAGGACCCTTTCTGCACGTTACTACACATATAGCTGAAATCAAGTAGTCATCTAACACTGGTTTCAACTTATAGAGCTAAAAATGAACTGCCCATAGACCATGCAGAAGTGTTATGGGACGGCACTGCCAGCAGCCAGAATATTTGTTTCCTTTCAGAGTGGATAATCAGAATCAGTTTCTCCTGCTTGCTCTAGGAGTTACTCTGTTGTCTCTTGATAATAAGCTGGTTTGGGTGAGCTAAGTACATATGAGCCAACAGACAGCAAAGGAAGTTTATCGGAGACATAAAGAGTTTTTTCTCCCTTCTTATTTTAAAGGCAGAGAGGAGGAGGAAAATACAAGGGTGACAGCTGAGCAGGGGAGATGGGTCAAAGATTTGCAGACACAGCAACAATGATTTGATGCAGAAAACGGTGGGGGTACCCCACCTTTTTTTTTTTTTTTTTTAAGCAGATGCCTGAGACAATCTACATGTGCATGAGGTGTGATGGGGGTCACTAGAACTTAGAGTCCAGGGATGACCCAAACATGTAATAGGTACCTTTTAAAGATACTGAATGGGGAAAAAATGCAGGGTGGCCAATGGGAAGGAAAACACAGGATGCTTAACTGACCTGTGCTGGGGGACCAAATGTTCTTCACTCTCAAATTTTTAAGAGACCTGGTACATGAAATTGCAAGTTTGTTAGAAAATATTTTAATTAATCCATCAAGTTAAAGGCACTACTATATGATTAATGAATAGAAAATATAGTACCTATACTTAAGATAGAGGGAGGAAGCAATCTGGAAAATGATAAACCTATCAGTCAGACCACAACAGCATATAAGGCTATCAGAACAATTTTTGAAGGAAACAATAATTAAAGGCAAGGAAGTAATGAAAAAATGGGATAAAATACAAGTGTTTACCAAGGATAAATCATGTCTGACTACATTCATGTTTTTCTTTGATAAGATAACTGATCTAGACAAAGGAGATGTGGTAGATCACGTCTGTCTAGACTTCAGTGAAACAATAAAGGTAGAAGGTCACAATGAGGAGTTTTTAGCAGAGCTGGAGAAGTTGGGGATTACCACAACAGTGAAAAAATATAAAAGGAGCAGGCTAGAGGGGAGGTGAGAGAGGGTAATATTAAAAAGGGATGGAGGGAAGTTACCAGTACAATTCTTCAAAGAAAAGCTCAATGCCTATCTTAATAGTTTCATGAATGACATGTATAAAAGTATCATAGTGAAATCCAGTGATAACACGAAGCTGGGAAAAACTGTCAACACAGAGGAGAAACAGGAAATTAAATGGGAATGAAGTGGTCTATTAAGCTGGTCCCTGTAGAGAAGCTATCATTTAAAATGTTAAAATAACCTTTTCTTATTATGCCTAAGAAGATGAGGCCAAGAGGGGATACAGTTGTTCTGGTACACAGAACCAGGGTGTTAAAACCTATTTAAGTTGAAGATCAACTTTGGCACAGAAGTAGAAGGGCATGAACTGGCCAAGAATATTGTTATATTTTACTGAAAATAGATGTTTAGCCCAGGAACTAGAGAAGTTTTCAAGCTTTCAGAAGAGTGCAGTTCTCTAGTGGCTGTTCAGTAGAAGTAAATCATCTGTTTCTGAGATGCCATTTTATCATTTTATGAAAGGATTTTCTCTGCTGCATGAGGACTGTTCCTGTTCAGTTGTCCATACTGTCTCTCCTTGTCTCCCCTCCTAGAGAGACTGAAATTCTGAGGAACTTTAGATCACATTAGGTCTGGAAACATTCTTCCCTTTACTGGTGTGTGTTGGTTCACTTCTGACATTGTAGATACGACTCACATGCACTGTATCTGCGAGGAAAGACAATCTGGTAAACAAAGCCCTGGGATAGGGAATATGGGTTTCATTCCCATCCTTTTCCAACATGCTTGCATGCTCTCAGATAACTGACTAAGGATCTAAGCAGCTGAATAAGAATTTTAGTGAACTGAAGGCTCACTTCTGAACCTGCTGCCCTCAGTGAGTGGTCATCTAACATAAGGAAGCAGTTAAACCTTGCTTTCTCATTTGATCTCAAAGTACCTGAGATATGCAATGCTCTTTCTGAACATGCTCCCATCAGAAGACCTTAGTGCCCATTTTCCATCTCTGCCCAGTCACACATTAAGTATTCGTTAACCTTATTCCACCAGCTCTCCCCGGGGGAGTTTCAGCTAACATGCTGTTGGGAAAGTTTCTCCTTTGCAAGCTGGAGGGGAGGAGAGAATAGAAGAGCCCCCAGCATTGGACACCACAGTGGGGTGGGCACTCCCTGCTTTGAACCATTGGGTCACCTTCCTCGCAATAAACTGAAAGAATAATGCTACAGCCTGATATGAAAAAGCTCCAGCATCTTGAGTCTCTGCCCAGCCATGAAGGCGCTCACCTGGGATAGGGTCTCTTCTCTGCAAAGGATAAACTAATTTTCCAGGGAAGATTTACATGTCTAATTTCATTCTTGTGCAGAACAAAACCAGTTGCTGAGACCTCACTTTTTTGGATTTTTTGGATTTCCACCAACTTTACCTGAGGTCGCCCTGGAGGTCCTCCTCCCTACTAAGAATTAATAGCATGTGTGAGGGCTGCCCTCCGAGCCAGTGAGTATAACAGGGGAAGCAACTCACTTTGGTCTCTACCCAAGGGGTCAGGGAGGCTGAAGGAAGCAGCTGTTCTAGCTGTGGCTTTTCATTTTGCTCCCTGTGCTGGAAACAGAGTCTGTGATTTCCTCTGAGTCCAGCCAAACGCTGGCTTTGAGTGACAAACCCCGCAAGGAACAGCAAGTTGGTGGAATGTTTTTGCAGCTGTCAGCTTTAACCCAGAGCAAATGACAGTGAGGCAGCTGCAACCTCTTGGTCCTGGGGCTACCCAAACCCCAGCATCCTTTCCTCTTCCAAAGTGGAAGGCTTGCATTGGCTCTGCTCGTTGCACTGACTGCACAACCTGTCTGATTTGCCTCGGCATTTTGAGAGTCCTGCCCTGCTGCAGCACATATGGTCCCTCCAAGGCTCCACGGGCAGTGCAGCTCCTTATCTCCCCATCCTCAGAGTGGATATTCAGTGAGTGACCATAGTTGCCCCTTCCATTTGTCCTTTGATCAGTGTCATCATGATGGTCATCATTATCATTGTGGCTGGTCACAAAGTAGCTTGCTGCCCCCCTTTAAAGGCTTCCAGCCTCCTTCAGGTCAACACAGTTATTTGGGATTATGTGCTGAGGTCTAGTTTTCTTTATGAAACATTGCACAGTATAAAGACTTAGATTTGCAAAGGGTGATGTGCGCAGTGGCTGGCAAAGTCTCCCAGGAGCCTTGTGATATGTTAACCTGCTTCTGTAGCTGGAGAACAGCAAGACCAGACTGGGATTCATTTCGGGTGCTCAGCCAAGTGCAAGATAAAATGTTTACATGGACACGCTGGTCCTAAGCTGAGAAGAAATATCAGGTTTTATGATACCAGTTATGCTTCTCTAACCATTAGGCTACTCTGCAAGCCCTAAATACATGGGGAATTTCAAGACAGGCCCTGGAAATAAATTGAGAGAATATTGTCTAGGTCTTTATTATTAATTGACCGCTCTTCCTAAATACTTAAGCCTAACGGCCAATTAAAGTCACTGGTTGTTCCTGCTTGAGCGCCCATAAGCTTGCCTAAGATGTGATTCAGGACCCCAAGAGAAGACAGGTAAAACTGACAAAAGCAAATACTTTTTTGTATGTGTACTGAACACTGTAGCAAGGGTAGAACATCAATGAAGCCCATGCATGCATTTCAGAGAGCAAATTCAGAGAGAATAATGTTATGCAACATAATTCTGTCCTCCTAGAGCCAGGAACATTCATGCATTCTCTGAGTGAGGATTAAGGAAGGCCACCCGAAACCTCCAAGAAAACTCTGCAAAACATTGGTTTTTTATAGATCTTGTGTCCCGGATTCTCTTCTTTTCTTTTTTCTTTCCTTTTTTTTTTTTTTCCCTTTCCTTTTTTATTTCCTCATAGATTTACGTCTATCAAGATAAATCACCAGCAAGTGCAGTCTTGGTTTCATCCATCTAGTCTTCACCATTCATGACTCCTCCTAGTAAAATCACAATTATGTAGCTGTATCCAGAGCAGAGGAGTCAGGCCACTGCTGCAGACTTTAACCAGTTGTTTGCTAACGATGACCAACATTTTCAGAGGGAATAGGATTCTGGGTGCCCAGACACCACTAAAAGGCCTTGCATAGCTACACAATGCTCTCAGAAATTGAGTTCCTTTGCCAGGGGCTTCAGCTGGGGCACCACAGATTAGAAAATGATTCTGAGAGGCTTTGCCCAGGAAGACTTGCAATGAATAATTCATCTGCTTTTCACAGCTGAGACCACAACATATATGCTTTTACCAGTTATCTACAAAAGAAAAGGAGAAATTGAAAGAAAATGTCTTTCCCCAGTTGATGAATAACCACGTCAATCTGCTTTAGAGATTATTTGGCTTTGTCTAAGAGTTTGATTTGTCAGGACTACGTGAGCAGGATGTCATATCAGTATGTTTCTTCAGCTGTATGTATAGAAATGTGTGCGACAGAATGGAGGGAGTTTTGCCAGAGATCCACGCGCAGCACCTCTGCATCGCAGTTTTAGTTCCGCCAATGTTTTGCTGAAACACCTTATGAAACCCCACTTAATCTCTCTGCTTCTATAACAAAAGAGTTTAATTACAACTGAAGAGTCCTACATCGTGTCAGTGGTTGCGAAGCCTCATAAATGATGGTTTGCAAAGAGCTCAGAGGGCCTGAATGCTGGAGGCGTTGAGAGCATTGGCCATGTGGTATGTATTAAGAAAGGCAGAGAAAGAGATTCCTGTGTTTAATGTTCATTTGTATAAGCTGAGATGAAGACAGGCAAGCTGACTGGAGCTGCGCACTGACCCACGAAAGTGCTGTGGCCTGTGAGGAAATGCTGGGAGCCCTGGGCTGGTTCATACCGCGGAGGAGACAGGCTGGCTGTGCTCAGATACATTAAGGGATGTTCTAAGGGAGAGCACACATCAAATACTCTCATTAGTAAAATGACAGAAAATGCTGTTATGGCTTGAGGCTGCAGCAGGGAACATTTAGTATAAATATTAGGAAAAAAATTCATAATTCCAAGAAGAGTTACAGCAATTGGTACGATCTATCAGGGGACACTGTGGAATCTCTTCTAAGCTTCCAGCCGTCGCTCTGGGAAGATTAAATAAATCCCAGTCCGTGGCAGTAGTTGGGGTGGTCTGCATGATCCCCAGCACTCCCTTCAGCCTCAAACAATTCTCTGAATGGGAGGAATGGCTCGTTCGTAGAGCCCGCAGCTTGGATAATGTACTGACTGCTCTTTCAATTATACATGGCTCTCCAGGGCAGGGCCCATGTTTCTCTCTGCCTTTGGAAAGCACCCAGAACATATTAGGCAGCACCACAATATAAATAATAACAACCCACTGTCTCCATCTCAGCAGCGGAACAGCCGCTTTCTTCAGATTCCCTCCTGCGCTGTGAGCTGCAAGGCCAGACAGTAGCCCACTCCAGCTGAGCAGTCATTTAAGAGTCAGCCGAAGGGCAAAATCCCATGGCTACAGCACATGACACGCCGAGTTGGTGTCAGTACAGCTCTGGCAACTCTCCATCCTCTTGTCTTTCCATCTTCTCAAGCAGGTAGCGGCTCCAAGGACAGGACTGCTGCTATCCAGTGGGCAATTAATACCTGAGCCGGGGGAGGAACACTGTCCTGCCTGGCAGATGGCGTGCCAGGGAAGACAGGACGGTCGCAGGTTATGACAGACACAAACTTGCTCACCTGGTAGCAATCCTGGAGCTGGACCACAGTGGGTGGTAGAACGGGTGCAGTGGCTGCTGGGGGTGGCAGCACTGGTTGGTGGAGCAGCCAGGCCTAGGAGGTGGCACATTACGGTTTTGGCATAATACTAATTAATGCAATAGAGCTATTATAGGTGTTCCTGTCACTGTAATGCTGCCACCTGCTCTACAAGAGCTATCCTCCACAGCAGGCTGAATTGCACTGAATACATTTGAGTTCCTCTTGCTAAAGCACCTCCCTTCCTGCCAGACTGTGGGGTTTTGGAAAGTCAGGATAGCATACGAAGCCAGAGTTTCTCTCATCACACCAAGCAGGAGCAGAGCAGCCAGCTGAGAACCTGGGAGGGTGCCAAGAAAGAGCATCCCCGGGGTTCCCAGCTCTCTGCTGCAGTTGTAGCACAGATGGGAAGGTGGCTCTTGCAGCACTGTGAAGTCCCCTTTGGCCCCATCAGCTTGGACTGCTGTTCCTTGTTCTCTCATTCCTGTCTGTAAAGGGGCTATTTTTCCTGCAGTAAGCAGTCTTCCAGCATGCTGCTACCCTCTTCATACTACGAAGGAAAGTAAGACTGGTAGCTGATTTTGGCAGGGGAGGAAAGAAAGACTGAGAACACACAGACACCCCCAGTGACTGCCAACTATACCTCTTCTGGATATAGGTCCTAGGAATACTAATATGCAATGTGTCCTGTTTATTTTTCAGTCATTTACTCTAACATTTGAGCAGGAAAAATCATTTCAGTTGAGAGACATGCAGAAGTCCCTCTCCAGTTACTGAGTGGCTTTGTCAGGTGTTCAGTGTGCCACATCTGTCTAGTTGGATTGCTCCAGTGTGTGTTCTCAAACTGGAAACAGAGCAGGCAACTCTGCATTTTTTTTGGCACTACACTCCTACTGCGGAGTGTCTGCAGATTTATAGAGCTATAGCAATAGTATTGGCCACAGAACAATACTGGCTACAAGACACACTTACGATGATACCTAAATAAGAACAGCTTCAAGCCAGAGAGAACATTCCCAGGGATGTCAGTAGAATCTAATTTCCTAGTTGGAGGGTGTTGAATGACTTATTGCTTCTGACTTCGGTGCCAGCAGATTATTCTTAAAAATGTAGGTTTACAAAGCACTGTGCAAACATGGTTCCTCCTCCACCCCCTGCAGGGATGGATAACTCAAGGCAATGCTTTATATCCAACATGGAGAAGATGATCTTCAAGAGGAGAAGGTGCAGAGACATTAACTGATTTTCTCAGTGACACCAAAACGATGCCTTAACCGAACATGATGAAGACCATAGCAGCACTTCATTCCCAGCACTGTGCTTAAACCATAAAGTTTGAGTTTCTTCCTGATTTTTCCCTAGCTGATACAGGGCGGGCTCTCCTGACAACTCTGATGAAACTACAAAGCAGGAGTCACTTTTAATGGCAGACGACATCTGTTTGACATGCCAATAACAGACAGGTGATAACACTAGTTAGAAAAAGACAACCACAATTCAGCTCTGAATTAGAGTTCACAGCTGATTCAGAGTTGAAGCCAGGGTTTCGAAGATTAGAAATACACAACACTTTTCCACCAGCAGATCTACAACCAAACTGGAAATAGCATAGAGGCTCCTTCTGGTTTCAACTGTAATTGTAAACCACAAAGCCCCACAGAATAGTTAGTGGGGGATGAAGAGGTATACTGAAATGCACCTCTGCAGTCTCCACAGTACTTCTGGGGAAAGGTCAGAGCACACCTAATCAGCCCAGAAGACAGACACCTTGGCAACCTCGTTAACCTGATGGGGTGCAGCTCTTTTAGTAAAAAGCCCTGCCCAGGGAAGCTTCTGCTTCTCCAATCAAGTCTGTGAAATTTTCATTTGTAGACTTGGCTTGAAGGTAGACATGCTACTAAGCAATAAGAGGTGGCTGTGCTGTGAAGGGTGAGTGATATTGAGAATTTGCTATGGTTTTTTAAATTTTTTTATTTTTTTATTAGAAAAGAGCCAACTGCAAGCTATGTCTTATAAGGGAGAGATGTCTCAGAGTCTGAGCAGAGCCTGGTAGCTGACTGTATGTCACTAGTAAGTAAGAAAGAGACGGATTGCCTAGAAACTGGGGTGTTGTTGACAGTCATGGTGAGGGCTCTAAAAGTTGTTCCTCACTCTTGCACCCCGCAGCAGCTTTCTTACCCAGGAGCACAAAAGGTGTTGTGGTCTGACATTCAGATTTGACTTCATTGCTGCTTGTGTTTTGTTGCTTTCTAGGGGACATTAATGTGAGATCCTAGTTTTGCTGCACATAATTGTTTTAGTGATAGCTGATCACAGCCTTTATAGTCTTCAGATAGTAAAAAAAACTTCCTAATGAAATCTTTGCAAAAAGAGAGGGAACAAACTGTGTTTTGTGGCAAACTGGACAAGAAGGAATGGGTTTATGCTGCTGGAGGAGAGGTTTTGATGGGATTTTGAGGCAATGAAGTCCTGGGACAGACCGCTTGGGAGCATGCAGAGCCTCCAGCATTGCAAAGCTCTGAGGGCAATGGGGGAGAGCTGATACGGTGTGACAAAGGTAGAGCTAATCCTGAGGCATGGAAATGAGATGAGCTGGGGTTTGGGGTTCTTTTTTTTGATTGCTTTTGGGCTTGGAATATAAAGGTGAGCATTTCAAAAGTGCTTCTTGTTGATTTGTAACTGTTTCCACTAAAATCTACCTGTATCCCACTCTTTATGTCAGTAGCAGCAGAGTTAAACTGATTTTGCAAGTCTCAGTCTTACTGGTCACTTCAAATGACCACTGTGATGTGGAAGCTTTTGGCCTGGGGTAATTTTTTTCCCTCTGGAATGAGGGAGTAGTGCCCTGAACAGCAGATAAGTTTGTTTTCTTTTCTTCTTCCTTTCTTATTCTTTTTGTGGTTCTGAAGGATTCTTTGTGACAGATGTTAGCGTTCATCTCTTGCTTATTAATATTCCCATACTATTCAGCAACACATTTCTGCTGCTACAGTGCTGCCTGACAGCTTACCCTTGCAGTATGTCGAGCCAAGATGTGTAGCAGTCCTGTCTGGCTCCATTCCTTCCTTATGGCCTGATTCAGAGGGAGGTTAGCTTGGCAGGGGGAGGAGGAGAGAGGAATAATTATGCCAAGACGATGTGTTTGGCAAGAGGCTTCTGTCTTCCTCCCATAACAACTACATAAAATGTTTCTAAGTGAGCAGGAGCTAGTATTTTTTTCCTATTCAGGCATCTTCCTTTCTCTGGATCCTTTTCTGCAGCTGGGATTAAGCTGAGTGTGTTTTTCTGCTTCTCATCAGGAGCACCGAGGTTAGGACTGGTGTTTCCAAAATTAGGTGGGTGTTTTTGAGGGGCAGGACGCTGGCTGTAGAAGACCAGACAGAGCCCATCCAGCTGACTCAGATATTCACCTTATGCCAGGCAGAATAGAAATAGCTGAAGCATCTGGACATTTTTCAGAAGTGTCATCCTTTTGAGTGACAGCTTGGAGCCGAACTAGGTATCGGGAGTTGGGTGTAGGAGGGGAAACAAAGCAGAAAGAATAGGCTCAGCTGGTGCAAGAGGGCAATTGGAAAGAGGAGCAGAGGTGCAAATGAACTTTCCTCTTCATCCTCACTGGTGCTGGACCTGCCCATCAGTGTGAAACTCCTATCTGAGCCTCTCCCCCAGTCCTCTGGGCACCCGGTGCTGGGAAGCTGGCCTGGGGCCATCTGATCTAATTCTGGAACAGTTCTCAGGTTTTCTCTCCTTGGTTTCCCAAGTCTGTCAGGAGAGGCACACAGGCATATATTAACCCTGGGACAACTGCTGCTTGCCAGTCCCAGCTGTACATCTCATTAGCAGAAATCTCCAGACTGCTGACCCTCTCAGTTGAGGAAATACTAGTGGTCTGACGACACGACCCCACCTCTGAGTGCCTGGCTCATCAAGAAATGGAAACATCGCCGCAGCTGAGGCTGTGCCTTACACTGATCTGTTTGTTTGTTTGGCTTTCCTAATGCCTGGGCAGCGCTCTCGGGGTTAGCTGGTGTTTCAGACGAGCCCCAAAGAGGGAGAAAGACCTTGAGGGTTGACTTCCTTCCAAGCTGACCTGTGTGTTCCAAGAAAGAGAAACTTTCCATGCTGTATAAAGCAACTGGCCTTCAGTTTGTTTACAGGGTCTCTCATATGTAACGTTGCACGTTGCAATTTACAGGACATAAATAAAAAATGTGTAATAGCCTTTCATCTCCAAGCTCAGTGAGGAGCTCTGTCCCAGCCACTGCTGCATCCACCCACATGGGGACCACCTATTACGTGTAGCAGAGGTGGGGAGATGAGAAGTAAAGGGAATGGGGCAGCATTAGTAGTGGTTTAAAGGGAGAAGTTATGATGTGAATTTTTTGTGCAAATTGCAGCCTTAATGTGTGCTCTGAGAGCAGGTCTTACTTTATCTGTATGCTGGATGATATCGTGATCCTCCTTAATACAGACATACCATATGTATGTATAGTAAAGGGTGGGAATGGAAGGAGGAAGAGGAAGAAAAGATGTGGAAATGGGAAGAAGAAAGAGGGCTGGGTGTAAACAAATAAATGAAAAAAAAAAAAAGTGTGGGAGATGGAGAGGTTGTTACTCAACATGCCTTTAACCCCACAGTGTCTACTTGAATTTTACTGGGGAAAAAATTGCTGCTGAAACCAGTGATCTAAAAGGGATTTTATCACTGCCAAATGACTGCAGACTTTTTTTTTCCTTTTTCATTTGTGAATATCAACTTTAAAATGACAGCCTGAAAGAAATTGCTGGGGCAGGCTAATATTCAATGGATGGAAAGCCATGTAAACATGCTGTTGATAGGGGAGATTTCTGTCAGAATTGAAGGTGACCAATCTGTTTCGGTAGGTGGTGGCGGCTGGATCTCTGACATATTTCCTGAAGAACAACCAGTTCCTTCCTAATAGTATAAAGCAGGAGAGAAGACTGCCTGCCCTTGAGGCTGTAGCGGGCTGGAAACTGGAGAGGTGTGTTTATCTTTGGCTGTAAAAATCCTTTTGGCCATTGAACAGGCGGCACTGTGGATTAGACGGTTCCTTGTTCTAGACGCCTGGGTGACTGCGGGTACCTAGAGCCTTTCACATTTTGTCACCAACTTGGAATTTGCATGGGATGGGATAGGAGGAATTATAGGTCAGCACTCTTTGACAGCTGTTTAATGGCTTGTGGAAATAGAAATGTTGGGCACAGTCCAGTTTCCGTGGGGTCGTATGTCAGCACTGCAGATCCTCCCATCATAACTGACACTAATTGTTGCCCTTACTGGCAGCCTCAACAGAATGGCCAGGGATGAGGGAAATCGTGAAGGCTAAAGTTCAGGTGTGCTGGCAGGCAGGATGGTGTGGCAGAAGGTTGGAGTTGCTTCCTTTGCTGCAGTTATTTCTGTAGAAAGGAGTGGTCAGGCTCCTGTGTTGCCACTCTTGTGCCTCTGGGGAGTGTCTTGTTTGCTGGACTGTGAGATGTAGGCAGGTGGCTTGGTTGACATCTTCTGTATCTACTTCCTGGGGAGTGAAAAAAGTAAATACCTGGAAGAAAATAAGTGAAACACTTAGGTCCCAAAACACAGGTGGAGGTCACTTTCTCTTATTTTGTAGGGGAGTGTTGAGCTTTGGTTATAGATGTAAAACAGAGGTGTGCTGAGGTCAGTTTGTTAGAGATGGATGGTGGTAAAGGTGGGAGAAGAGCTCCCGTTAGGCTCTACAACTCGCCCATTTCCCCCACGTCCTTAGCTTTGTGAAACACTCCATTCTCTGCAGAGAGCAGTGCCATGCAGTTTTAGTGCAATTCCATGCTTAATTTGCACAGGGAGTTACTAGGACTTGTGAGCAAGTTGGATAATGCAGTATGCACCACTAATTAAATTTAAAATGTTCTGTTAACTGCATGTAGCAGATGGTGTGTATGGTCTGTTTGGATCTTTGATGCAGGGGTTTCTGCCATGGAGAACTGCAGAGCTGTGAGGTTAGAAAGTTGCGTATTTGGTCATTATCTGTAAAATTACAAGAGAAAAGATGATGGATGGCAAAAACCTGGGGGCATTTCTTGCCTACAGAATGGCACCATTTTTACAGTGCGAATGGATGCTTTCAAATGGTTGACGTGCGAAAAATGTTTGTTTTCTGCTTTTATTTGCATGAAACTCATGAGGAGAAGCTGTAGCGCTTTGTCTTTCATCAAGATGGGTTTTATTTTTTCACAGGCATCTCAAATGACACCATGGATGTAACAATTATCTGGGAATGCCTGGACTGTGAGATGCTTGGATGTCAATAATAATAATAATTAATCTACAGGTTGGATTCACCTATTGCTTGATTCTACAAGTCCTTAGGCTTCAAATTTTTAAAGGTGTAACATATGCATATTCACATGCTTAAATGCTGAGCTTTTTTTTTCTGGAGGGGGACATAGACTTCCAGGGAATAGGAAAGTCTCTATTCAACTTTTCCATTCCCTGCATCTGAAACACCAAGTTTTTAGATTGTTGTTTACAAATTGTTTCTGCTGAAAAGAGCCATTACTTTAAAAAGTCTAAATGTTCTGCTTCAATGTTTTCAGAACAAAATATTACAGAAATGCCAAAACATCTTGATGTTTTTGAAAAAATCCAGCAAGCTTTCAATATGGTTGAATTACCTGAGAAGAGAGCTTTTGGAGGAATCGGATATTTCTGGCTTTAAAAAGTTGTTAAACAATTTCTATTTTTTTTTAAATAAAATCTTTTGTGTCAATGCAAACTGTATTTCCTTGATTTTCAGTTTTGCACTGGACTGAAAGCTTAGCTATTTGCCCAGCTGTGGTCATTTTCAGCTGGAAGTGAAACACATCAGTAAAAGTCTTTGCAAGATTTGAAACTCGAACACCATGCAACTCTGCTACTGTGAGCGGCACCATTACACCTGAGGAAGTTCTGTACTTAGGTACTTCATCTTGGGTAGATGAAGGCACGAGTTTGTAGACTAGGGAGGAGGATGGGATTATTTACGAAAGACCTCAAATCTGGCATTTCATGTCAGTGTATTGCTTTCCTTTAGAGACATGTTAGTTAGGCTCCAAATACTTTGTTTTCCTATCTGTTGGCTGGAATAGAAGTGCCACAGTGAAACAACTGTGAGGCCTAAAAGTAAATATCTGGTGCTCATATTCAAACTGCTCTTAATGTGGCTTATTTTGAACTTCCAAGCTCTAATAATATTTTTACCTCCCTTCAAAAATACAACCCACCTACTTTTATTAAAAAACAGGTACTTACGAGCAACCCTACAGTAATAAACCTCTGTGTGCAGCAACTGTTAGTCAACAAAATATCGTGTGCCCTAGCATAGCTCCACAACAAAAAGCCAGTTCATCTGAAAAGTGTCAGTGCAGTGATGAAGTGCAAACACCTTAGGAAGGAGGCAAATATGTTGTTGGTTTTGGCCTTAAAGAAACAATTAGAAGTAGTAATACCTTTTAAAATAATTTTAATATGTTTTGCTGCTGCTTGGAAGATACCAAAAAAGCCTGAGAAGGTGCGGGGAAAGTCCACCGAAATGCTGTCCTTCAATGAGTTTTTATTTTCCAGTCATCTCTGCCCTCTTTTAATGAGTTTTTATTTTCCAGTCATATCTGCCCTCCTTTAATGAATGCCAGCTCTTCAAATGCTCTGTCATGGTGCTGTATCACCTTTTCCTCTATCATATTAGCTCCAGTGACACTCGTGAGCTTGCCATAGGACTCTGAATCCGGTACACTTAATGTGAGTCCTCTCAATATCACTGCTGCGCACAGTGCAGTGGGTTTTGATGGACACACGCTCATGTGACAAAATCTACCCAAGCCCAAACTGCAAATATGAAACACAGTGTGGCCATGGCTCAAAATGATGGTCATAATTATTTGTATTGGAAACTTCCCACACCATGCAATTCCCTTCCTCAGCATAATAAACATCTTGAACCTCAGTTCTAGGTTTTATTTTATGATGTCAACAGTTCTTCTTAACCATAAAAGTGAGGAAATGCCAAAATCTTACACAGCAGAAGATCCTAATGTTCCCATCTAATGTGGTGCTTGGGCTCTAAATGCTGAACTTGTGGTGTTCTGCTTCAAGTAAAGAGAGTTGTGTTTCACAAAATAGGGACCAGATGAGAAGGATGTGCTCTCTCTCACTGACGAAATGCTGTCAGATGCCTCCTGGCTCTTGATGCAAGTTGATGACAAAACAGTAAATGTTCCTGCTGGAGGGACATGTGAGCACAGAGAAAAGAATGAAGGGGTGAGGGTGGGGGAGGAAGGTCCTCCAGGTTTGGAGCAGGCCTGTTTTCTGTATGAAATACAGGCAGTGCCTGCAAGCAAAAACTTTGACAGAAGCAGTAGGGAGGTGTCTAGAGCAGCCTATGGTGGTGTTGCCAATAGTTGTGCTGCAGAACTAGATACAGGTTGTCGTGGTTTCACCTCCTTCCTTGCCAGCGTGCTCCACCATGGAGCTGAGATTGCAATTGCTGTCCTAGAGCAGATTCAGCAGCAGCTGAGACATTCAGCCTTGGGGAGCCCTGAATCATGGCTGTGATAGAGTTAGAGCTAGTTCATCAGGTGGGCTGGCAGGTAGTGAATTGAAGTCTCCTGTCGGCTCTTGCGCTGGGTTATTAGACTGAACTGTGAACATGCTCTCTGGGGTGCTGGTGATGCAGAAGACAGTGGACTCAGAGTCATTTCAAGACTTGGAATCCATTTTTAAGAAATGAAATTTTGAAAGGCTCATTCTAACATCAACAAAAAGCAAGGAGAAATGCCAGTGACGGGGGGAAAAATAGCTGATCCCAGGGCGAAATGTGCTAGTCTTCCAGGAAGAGTTTATAGATTGATACGGTGGAGCCCCTTGTGTTAATATCTGACTTGGGAAAGGTGCTCGTGGAGGAAAGGGCAATGGGGGGTGGAGTGAGGTGTGTGTCCTATCTCGAAAGCAGTGCCAGCTAGCTGGTATTTTCAGCTCTTGCTGGCAAAGCCGTGATCTCTGTGAGAGCCACGTGTGGGTTACTCTCCTCCCTCCTGCCTGCACTGTCGCACAACAGGAAATTTACTGCTGGAGTGTCCCAGGGATGGATAAACATGGCAGCGGGAGCCAGCTGCCTGGTCCTGCTGTGGTGGTGGCTGCTTCCCGCAGGCTGGCCCAGGCTCCACGCAGGAGGAGGTGGTATGTCACTCCATGCCACTGCCAACAAATTTATGGCAAGAATGACCTTGGCTCTCAGGGAAAGCTGCTGTTTTTCTTTCTGAGTTTTCTTTTTTAACCTGACTACAGTGTGACTGGACCGATCGCCATCCCTAGGGCTGCAATTCCCACTTCCTCGGCTGTGACACAGTTCTCTGGCCAGTGGTGTGATTAATTAAGGCCTATCGAAACCAGCCTATTTAGACTGGTTGTTCAGATGGCTGGCTGGTCTGGCCTGCAGTCGCAGGGCACACAAGCCATGCATGGTAGAGATGACTCCCTGTGTTTTCAGGCTAAATTATAACCATATTACATACCACGCAGTTCTTGCTGAAATCGAGTCCAGTTTGAGTCTTTAAGCTGGAACAGAATGAATAGACCACATCTTTGGGGAGTACACGCCAGCCAATGGCTTGAAAAACAAGACAATAAAAAAACACAACCCAAAACACAGCCGAAGAACTCTAAACCAACTCTGCTTTGTGTTCAGAGACCGAAACATAATTTGAAGTGACTTGCTCAAAATCCCTTCATGGTGTGGGTAGCTAAAGCCATCGAGTATTTTGTTTACTTGTCTATAGAACATGTTTCTGTTGGATTCTGGCACTGCGCACTGCTGCTTGTTTAAACATGCCTGGAAGGAGAGGCAGTGTGAAAACACTCTTTAAATCAATAAAAATAGTTGTAAAACTGAACAAACACTCCAGATTAGAACAGTTTGTGATCAAAATGTGAGGTTTTTTGGTGAACTGTGGATCTCTGCACCTACTTTTGGTGATCAGGAAAGTATGCATGGCTATGGAGGGAAAACTAAGCGCTGGCAGAACGCAAATCTAAACATACACTTAGTGTCTTGGACCGGTTTTCATCAGATTCAGAGCTGCTGCCTGATGGGTTAGTTAAGTAACAGGAGTTATTACTACTATTTTTTTTTTTTTTTTTAAAAAAAAAGGAATCTTAGGGCTTCTGAAATTCTTAATATAAATTTTCAAAGCTTCTGAGGAAAGATTAATTTTAAAGATTTTATTTTGGTAAAAGCAGTTTGGAGGCTTAGAAAATAAATTATTTTAAAACTGATTAATTTTTAGAATGTCTTGGAGTAAATTAACCTTGTGCTGTTTTAGCTGAAATTATTTTAATAAGTACTTTTGATCTATTTATTTATATACAGTCTCTACACATCAGTAACAATTCTAATGTAAACTAGCATGTATGATGAAGCTTTTTTCCAAAAATTTCCCAATGTTTCTTTAGGGTGAAACTTCAAAACAATGAAACATGGATAACTTCATGTGTTTTACCAATTCTAAATTAGAGATGTTACAAAAAGGATTCTGAAGCTCAGAGAAAAGGGTCACTTCTTAGACAAATTTGGATTATTTTATTTTTCTTTTTAGAACCTGTTCTGATTTTTGCTCTTGCTGGGATATTTTCAGGTAACTCTTTGTTTGAAGCACTGAGGTTTGTTCTGTTGTATTTGTGGTTTCCTCCCCCATACTGAGCTTTGGATGTAAAAAAAAAAAAAAAAAATTATGAATGCAAAGTAGAGGAAAACCAGGAGAAGTGTGAAATCTCTGCAAACAGAAACTGCCATGTATTGCACAGTGCTAGCCAAGCCCAACAATCAATGCAAGACTTAGAGCTGGATCCCAAGACTTTGGAGCTGTAAAATTGCTTCCAGTTCGCTCCTGCTGCACTCACAGGAAGAGGCTGAGTGTCGCATGTCGTCATGCCCACATGGGCAGAGTACAGGCCAGGTCTTTATGCGCAGCATGAAGAAATAACACCCTGGGAAATGAAACAAGAAATAAATGAAGAAAAGTCTTACCTATATCACTGGCAGTGAACGGACGTCAAAATGCAAAAATCAAGCTCAGCAGCTTGATTTCCCCACAGCCATGCATTCCCCTTCGGCTTTTGTGTAAATAAAGAAAAAGTATAAATTCCCTGCCCATAAAGAGCACCTTATTCTAAGAATAAGGACAGCTTGGTCATCTGAGAGTTTGAGCTGGAAGGTGTCCAACCCAATTGGTGCATCTCCTGTGGAGTATAGCACTGCTACAATATAGTGTGTTTTGGAAATAGCTCTTGATTAACAATGTTTGGTGGAGTGGAAGCAAAAATAATTGGAAAATATTTTAAAGCTCCCTTTGAATGTAATCCATGGGTAGTGATTTTAAATAACCTGTCAGCTTCAACAATCTCAGAGATGACTCATGCAAGGATAAGTTCAAGGGGAGCGATATCACTCCAGCACCTGGTACTGCTGTTAGCATGAGGAGGTGATTGCTGTGGCTTTAAACAAGCATGTGCTTTTTTCCTAGGAGGTGTAACTTGTCTTTTCAGCTTGTTTTAAATGAGCACAAAGAGGCACTTAGTGTTAGATTGTCAGGTGGTGAGAAAATCACATCTCTGCTGATTCATCTCGGCTACCGATGTGCCTCAGTCCATGGTTTGGGCTTTGCAGCACTGACCTGCTCTAGCAGTGTTTCTGCATTAACTCAACAGGACTGGTCCTGAGCATTATGTCTGTGTATGTGCACGTGTATATGTGTACACACACATATAGGCGTTTATGTACAGATATACATGTGTGCATCTTTTAAGTCTGAAGGCATGTTTTGGAAAAAACAAAGGCTTTGTCCCAGAGCAATCATACAGGGTAGTCCTAAGATGATCTGTGTATGCTGGGGGAAGGAGGGGAAGCCAAGAAAATATCCACACAGTGCAGAGTTCAAGTGAGGGTCCTCAGCTATAAGATTTGGAGATAACTCCAACTTCATCTTTCCGCAGCCCAGCTTTGCTTCTAGGAACAACTGATGACTCCTTTATGTAGCTTGGGTATAGAAGGCTCTTACTATAATTTGAAGTGCTGTGAAGCCTCATACTATGCATCAGAACTATGCTTTCCTCTTGCCCTTTTTATATAGACTGAGTAGTTTTGGTTAATTCTGATTTGGTGAGTGCTGACTTTCTGCTTCATTCCCCTGCCAGAAGAAATTCTGTGGGTGCAACTGTTAACAAACTGGTTGTGAGGGCCTGTGTGAGCTGGTGCCGCACATTTGTGTTGTACAGATGCATTTAAATATAAGCATGAATGTGCACAAGGGGAGATGCTCTTATCATGAAATAGTGTCAGGAGATGGGATGAGGCTGACTGCTTTGAGGATATTGTGGTCATATCACCAATGCCCAGTATGAGACCTGATCTTGGGAGATGCTGAGCTCCACTGAGTTTATGCCTTGTGTGCAATCTCCATTTTCACTTAGTCACATCTCATTCCATGGTGGTTGCCATAAGGTTTAGTCTCGTGTGCTATTCCTGGGTGTTTGAAGTCATTCAATGTCCACTCATATTTTTACTTACCCCACTGATTACTGTTTCTCAGAATTGTGTGGACTGGAGTATGTGCCTAAAACCACCAAGTTATACTTAATCCTGTGGGCATCCTGATCTATTGTGTATGAGATCATATATAACTTGTTATATGGCTTGTATATTATTTCATGTATAGCATAGAACACTGTGTAGTTATGGAAATAAGTTGGTTCATCTGCCTTTTCTCCTTGCAAGGCTATAACATGCTACCAGTTTTTCCTCCATCTCTAATGCAGTAACTTTGGATGGCTGCATCTGTTCAAAGTTTCAGAGTGTATTTTGTCTTAAAAAAAAAAAAAAAAGGCACTTCTTGATTTAGAGTATCTGAAAGGGAAGAAAGAGGAATGCATCCAGACTCTGTCATGTTTTACTGCAGCCATGGTTTCAAGCACGTCAATGTTTACCTGTTTATCAAGCAGCTACATGATGGTACAAGTGCTGTAGGAGGTTGTGATGATTCCTCAGACAGCTGTTCCTCCTGCTTCCTGCTATAGCACGTCTTGATGCTTCTAGGGTATCAATGCCTCTGTCCATCCTCCTAGAAGAATGATGGTGTGTTAATGCTGACACATCCAACACTGATCAAATATTGGTGATATGCAGAAGAAGAGGCTCGGGACCTGTTGGAATAGGATGAGGGGGGAAGCAAGGCATCTCTAGAGACAGATGTGCAACTGGGGCTGCTAGAAGCAACTTTGGGGGCTATAGGAGTTGGAGGAGGGGCTGAGAGAAATGGCTCACAGTCATAGCCAAGGCCCCTCTGTTTGTAGCATCTAATTACTACTTGGTCAGAGAGGGCTTTGAAAACAGATCTGCTCTTCAACCTAGTTTTTAGCAGCCTGGAGCATAGGATTGCTTTCAAATATGCAGTAAGTGTAATCGGTTATGTGGTTATATATTTGCTTTTTATGCCGTTGCTGTGAGGAAAGGTTGGGAAGGAATTGCAAGCTGGTGATTCTGTAAATGGTCCCAAACATGCCTGAGATGCTCCTGTTATTAGTATCTGGCTCAAAGTGAGGTGGCTTCACACAGTGACCTATGACTCGTATGTGCTGCCATGTTTCTGCCTTGGGATGTGTATTAGAGGCTGCATCTAAAGGTTTCCGAGAGGACTTAGTCATTGGAGTGCTTGAATGGAGCCCCACTGACATTTGTTCTGCTTTTTTTCCAAGGCAGAAGACAGGTTACCTTTCACCAAGCAAGCCTCTGACTTGTTCCCCTCCACCTGTTTCACTTCAGCAGAAGGTGACTAATAGCTTCAATAACTCTGGGCAAGCAGCCCGAGGGCAGCTAGGTTACTGAGAAAATGCCACCTCAGGTTCCTCTCCATTTCTGGATCCTGCATATACAAATGCAAAGATTCCGTCAGAAGAAATGCAGTTTTGTAAATTACTCTTCTCTAGTAATTGAGAGATCTAGATTAACTTCTGTGCTCTGATCTTGCTCTCGAGAAAACTAGAGACTTGTTTCTCACCTTAGCTAGCAATCTTTTGCTTGTCCCGTTCTTCCTCTGCCTCTGTTGCCTGTTTAGGCTGTAAGCATTCAAGACATGGTTTGGCCACATGATGTGTTTGTGTAACACACTGGCCTGTGGTTGCATGTCCACATCTGTGCCCGATCTGCAGAGGATATTGGTCTGTTATAGCTCCCAGCTGGCTGGCCTGGCTTTCCACCTCAAGCTGCAGAGAATCCTGCTTTTATTATTCTGCTGGTCCCTGTTTCAACCCTGGTACTTGCCAAAATGGCATCTGCCACATTTGTACAGAGCGGGGCAAAACTAGCCCCGATGTTTATGAGAAATGTCACAGCAATAAAAGTAAGAAGAGGAAAAGGAGAAAGTGAGACTCTGGCCTGTGGGGCTTGACTTTCGCTATAGGTCACTGGTGGAAGTGTGTATCATCTGCTCTGCCAAGTGGTACTTTTCCAGCATCCTTTACTACTTCTTTTTTTTCTTCCCCCTTATCAGTGTTACACTGCATTTATAGAAATTCCCTCCCCTTGCCTCCAGTGCTTCCAGACATCGGCTCATCCCTGGCCCCTTCTGATAGGCAGCTCCTTTTATGTTTGCTCTCTCAGCCTTACCATTTCAACAGAGCAGAATGCCGGTGTTGGTTTTCTCACTGGGAGTGACTCAGAGAGGGGATTTGTGCGTGGCTGGGTGCCAGGGAAGAAAACACACTGTCAATGTACATTAGTGCAGTGCCAAGCCCTCCCTGGGCACAGTAACTTTCCTCTCAAGGCTGCTGCATGCCAGGAAGGGAAGACACACTGAACAGAGGAGGAGGAGGCAAATGGGAGCAGCTTGTGCTAAAAACTGACCTGGCAAACTTAGATCAACTACATGCCCTTCTGCTGGCACTCGGGAGGTACTTCTCCAGAAGACAAATAAAGGTCTCTAGTGTTGTCTGGTGACTGTTCACATCCCACCTGGTAAATGCTGTGCCTGCAGATCTCATGACAGATACCTTTATTCTTTTGCACGTGTGCACTTGTAGGGTCCTGGAGGTGTTTTAAGTGGAAGATAGGATAAATAACCCAGATGAGAAGCAGCAGCTATTGTACGCTGGAGTAAGTCAGGCTGTTTCACTCAGTCCTCTTCTATGGTCCCATCACACAGCCTTCAGGAATCCTGGGTGGGTGGGAATAGTTTGCAGAGCATGAAGACTGGTGTTATACGGGAAAGTGATCTGTGGGGCAAACAAGGCATGAGAATTTTGCCTAGTGTTAGCGGGGGATTTTTACCCCTCCTGTCTGTTAGCACCACATTCGGAATGCACTGCTGGGGTGTTAATTCTGTTCCTAGTGTTGGGTAAGGTTGTGTAGTTTCTTACTGGGAGCTGTGTGTTTAAGGAGCAAGGTATTTCATCTTTGTGCTGCCTGTTACCATTACGTGGATACCTGATCTGACCTGCTGGAGGACCTGTGAGTTCCTGTTTATTATGGGAAACATAGCTGAGTTTAACACATGAGTTTTCCTTGAGGTTAGCCCATTCCTATTCATGTCTTGGGCGTTTGGCACTCATTCATGGCCAAATTTGGATACTCTTGTGAACACTGTTTAGTGCCTTCCCTTGGTGCAATGGCAAGGGCCTGTTCTGCATGAGCAAGGGGTCAGGATGTGGTGGCTGGTGTCTGACATGGCCAAACCTCCCACCTGCCTGTAATACACAACAGGGGACATCACTGATAGCCCCAAGTGAACAGTCATCAGGAAGAGAACATGTTTCTGAAATAGGATTAACTTGGATTTCCAAAGGTTGATAGATGATAGATATAATTTGTGGTATCTACAGATGTGATAGAGACAAGGAAAGATAAGATGATATTTTTTACTCAGTCCTGCTGGGAGAGAGGCAGGGAGAAAAGTGGGGCTGTTCATAAGTGCCTTATGGCTCACAGCAGCAGAAATGAGGCTCTATGCTCAGTCTTGAGGGTTTTCTCGCCTACGCCATGGAAATGTATAATCTTGAACCAGTTGATGAACTTCAGCTTACACATCTTGAAAAAAGGTGCTCTAACATTTACCAGCTTCAGAAATGATGAAGCTTAATGATGTTTTCAAAACTTGTAAAAATCCTCAAGGGAAACTGCCGTGTACATTCCTAAATACAGAGTACTGTGGTAGGAGAGCATGTGTGAAATGTTCGGTTCTGCTTAGATTTAAAGCAAACATAATTACAGGTAGTCTGTTGTGTCCAGAAAATAGAGGTGTGGAAGAGGGAAGCAATTTTGGTACCAATAGGTCTTAGTGCTGTAGACTCTGAGCTGCGAATACTGTCCGTGTAGCTGACTGAGGCAGCTGAAGAGAGCAGGGTGACTTGGCTATAACTACAAAGTCTTCAGGACCCTTCTGCAAAAGCGAGTGGTAGGGATGTGGTTGCCTGCCAGCTTTGTATCTGGGGGGAAATCCTATGGGTGAGATGCAGGCAGCCCTGCACAAAACCAGCAGGCTAGTGACAGGAATGGGACTGAAAGGACAAAAGAAGCCGTATGTAAGCACTCCAGATTCTTATAGATCAAGAAAAGAATAATAATTGCAATAAAAGCAGATTCTCAATTTCATGCAGCTGTGAATACTTGTCTCTGAAACCAGCCATGAGATGAAAGTGTGTGAGAAACAACCGTTTTCCAAAACTGTTCTCCAACTCATGCGGAGAGGAAATGCACGGTGTGTTTTAGAAGCTGGCTGAAGGAAATGTTCCTAACTTTTTCCTGCCTTTTCCCCAAGTGGCTTCTTTCCTTAACATCCCAGTCTTTAAGAAAAACTCATGTTCTAATGTAACAAAAATATAGTTCCTCTCTATTTTTAGAAATTACACAAACAAGTCTAATAAACGGAGAATGATGGTGGTCAGGGAGCTCAAATTGGCTTTGCATATCGAGCAGAAATAGATGTGGACTTAACCAACCAAAGATCCCATAAAGTGCATTTCTTTTCCTTTTTTCTCTTTTCCTGGAACTATTACGATTTCAGGATTTTGGGATCATGTATAAATAAATCTGCCCAGCAGATCTGGCCAGAGGTTTGGAAAGAGCATTTCTTGTACTTTTTTTTTTTTGAAAAACGACTAAAATTAAGCATTAGAAGTTTTACAGATAACTGTAAAACATTTTTCTGTTAAGTTTTGCAAATGCTAAGCTAAGGTCCAGTAGTCATTGGGAAACCAAGTCCCACTCTGAGGAGAAAAAAATAAGCATTAAAAAAAAATAACCCTTGAGGGATAAACAATTTGAACAAGAGCAGCAAGATGATAAAAATGAAGCAAAAGCAATACGTAAGATGACTTTTGACAAAGTGTTTCCAAATTGCTGGCTTGTTGATCTGCCTAAACTCAAGGAGCTTCAATGCTCGAGGCATTTAAAGCCAGACTGCACAAAGCATTAGAGAGCAGATAAACACTGCGCAGGGTTTAGAGGGAGCATAAACACTGCAGGAGTCAATAGAGGTTCCTCCATTTCTAAGCTAGCTTCGCCATTGGACCAACTTCTTGGTACAGCTTTTACCAATCTCAGCAAAAGGCTGGGGTGAGTGGGATGTTGACCAGCCAGGAGGCCTTTTGTCTTACCTGGTAAAATAAAGGTCTTTTGAGTGCATTGGACTCTTGAATCCCTCTCAACTTGCAGGACTATAGATTCTACCTCAACAGGGATACTGGTCTTTAAGAGCTAGTAAAGTGTGCACTAAATAAAAAGGATCCTGTGTTGGCACCCATAACTAGAATAGACTAGAAAGTCCAGGAAGATATGTCAGTGTTTTCTGTCGGTTGGTACCAGAAGGGCTGGGTTTGCAGCGGGACCTAGGCTGTACTGTGCCAAGGATATGCACAGACACTGGAAAGCTGGAATCAAGCCCTGGTCCTAAACTGGGAAGCCCAGGGATGAATTCTACTTTCCCACATCCTGTAATATGCTCTTGGCCACAAAATTACTGGCTGAAAGAGGAGCAGAAGCCAGTCTATCTCTGACTCTTGTACCCCTAGTTGGGGTTTTTGCGGCAGGCCCAACTCAGGATGTCGTCACAGTATCTGGCATGTGAGGCTTTACAGGTGGGATTTTCAGGCAAGCACCTACTTTTTAGGTTTTGAAGGAGCCTTGGAGGCTCCTTGGTGGACCTGTGGTGTCAGGATTTAAAGCATGTGTGACAGGAGAAACTTGTGTACCTAGAGCAGTTGATAGGCACAAGCAGACACACTGAGTGAGCTTCTGAGTTTGGAGCCGGCGCTGAGATATAAGCTCAACTGACCCCTAGATGAAGAGGAGACTATTTATACATATGCAATGGAAGAGAATAGACTGTACTGTATGTAACAGCTTTACAAAGTGTTTGAGATATAAATATACTCATTCCATTGGGTCCTTCCTCCAAAATGACAGCTCCCTGATGAAAGCTGTGTTCGTGTCAGGGTTTATAGATCAAAGTCATATGTAGAAAGGTTAGATCAAGGTTGCATTTGGAGAGAAAGTTCCCTATGTGGACCCTTTCAGAAAGGCCAAATCAGATAAAGGCTCCCTCTTTTTAACTACTGTTCAGAAATACCTGGAGAGAGGCATGTTGTACGCATGCATTGGATTGGCAGAGAAGGATAGCAACGCCAAAAGCAGTTATCTCTTTTCTACAAGTGCGCCTGCTCTGACGTGGCTGAAAGGGTCCATTGTTAGAGGAAACGAGTTCACTGAAGTTTCACCCGGTGTTTCCCTGTCTCTCTGGCCAGCTGAGACATGTTCCCCCAAATGCAGACGCATCCTGAGTGGTGGACCAGCTTCTTTAAAGATGGTCTGCTAGTAGGAAAGGACCTTAAGGCAGTTGATAATCTTAAACCAGCCCTTTGCAAAGGCCTCATCAAGTGAGGATTAGCTTCCAATTCATCTTTTGTGCCTCCCTGGCCCCAGTGTTCAGTATAGTGTTTGGGGAGGAAACTTGTACACCACGCAGTTAGCTCTGTCAAATACCCTCCAAGGGGGCCCTTTAGTAATTGTCAGAGAATGGCACTTCCTAGATTTGTGGTTTTTTAAACCCCAAACGACTTTTAACACTTTTTTCATGGAATACCTTTCTTAGTAGGCTTTTACCTGAGAACATCGGTGATGAGTGATCTCAACAGCTCTGGCCAGCAGCACCCAGTTCTGGCACCCTTGGCTTCAGAGCAACTGTCTTGCTGGGACGTTGATTCCCTCTAGAGGGCATTGGTCACACAGATGCATCCACATACACACACCTGCACTTACGTGTGCCCGTGTATGCAGAGACACATGCATGGCCTTCCAGGTTCTATAGTGGTTAGCAGGAAGTGGAAAAAAAGAAGGGTTTAGTGGCTTACTTGTATTGAAAGATGCCAGGCCAGCTGAATTTCAGCTGTTAGCAGGTACAGTACTGATAAAGTATAAGGCCTTGGGACCTTTCAGCACTCCCCCTAAAAGAAATTGCAAACCCAATTAACAACATTAGGGGATGTGGCTCTACTAGGGTAGACGCTAAACTATGTTTTACTCCTGCAGTGTGTGTGCAACATGAGTTGGACATATGTCTTCTGCATGTTCTTGTTTATAGTAAGCAGAGAAAGGAATCTCAGGGTGATGAGCACAGAACTGTTGAGTCCTGCTAGAAATGGATCTCTTCTAAGTATCTCTTCAAAATATCTTCCTTGCTTAGTCGTAAGGAGATGATGGGTTCCACATGAACTCTGGTCCTAAATTACTGAAGATCTTCTGAAGACCTTGATATGTATTTGATCAATATTAATAAAATGCAGTAGATGCACGTTCCTAATGATATTAGGATCCTTGGCCTCTGCTCTTGCTAGAGAGTAGCATCGTGATGCATTTATACAACACCAGCATAAACAGTATTTTCCAGAGAGCTTTACCACTTAAGCCAAAAATGTTTGGGAAACAAGTTGAAGTATTCAGAAACATCCTCTTCATCTGAAACCTGCTATAAGTCACTTCATGTCAGTGCTATCCAAATATCCTGTGGACATAATTCTAATGGACAGCTTGATGCCAACATCCCAGACTGTTGATGCAAACTACTAAGTTGACTGACCCAAATGAGCAGTTCTCTGAGGACTAAGGAGGCTTCAGGCAGGCATGAAGCCTGCCTGAAAAAAGACAATGAGGAGAGGGCAAAGGACCTTGTTCCTCAGTAAATGCAATTTGAGCCAGTTGATAACTCTGAGCCTTTCCTTAGAAATGCCTGTAGTCAGAGGTGCTGCATACTCAGCTGAACCCATCAAGAGACCACAAATGCATGGCCAGGCCACCCCTTGCATAGCTCCTGGGAATTGTTGGAGGGCTTACACAAACCAGAGGCCCTGTGGCTCCTGTTTTGCCTACCTGCAGTGGATGGTCTCCACCTGGAAGCATCTGGAGCACTTCCTTGGTCTGCCAGGGACTGCTGGTTCTGAGGGCTGAGGAAGGCAAAAGCACCAAGGGCCTTGTGTTGAGGTCTTTCTGGATGCCACTTCTCAGCAGGCTGCTGCTGGCAAGAGCATAGTCAGCACCTCACTTCTGATGAGCACTGCTACCTCCATGCGTGTGAGGAGCATGCCAGGCCTCAACATGCCGACTGTTCTCTGAGAGGCAGCATCATTGCGGGGGCTGAGCAGGTGGCAGCTCATCTCCCTCCTGAAGGGAGGTGTTCCAGAGGAAATTTGTTCCAACTTGAACTTAACCATTCCCCTTGTGTTACAGTGCATGTCAAATGGGACAACCAAGCCAATGCATGATCTAGTTTTTTTATCTTCCAGTCAGTAGGTTTGCCTCACCCATTCCCTCTTTCTTTAACAAATGGTCATGTTTTAAAATTCTCACAGTGTTGTTTGGGGTTTTTTCCCCTCCTGGAAGTGGTACAGTTTGGGGATCCTTTAACTAGATCTGGTTTTCAGGCAGGCCAGTGCTTGCAAGAGGCAGATTCAGTTTTGCCTAAAACTACAAGGAAGACTAAAGTTATAAGTCAATAAGCAGTATTTTTATAGATACTGTGGTTCTTAAAGCAATTTTCTTGAATTTTCTCCCGTTGTGGCTGAAATAACCCCGTGCATCTGATGAGAAGAGGCAAGGAGGTCTTCCATCTTTTAAGGTACCAGAAGAACTGGTTTAGGGTTTTAACAAGAAGGAACAGAATAAATTCCAGGCCTCGTCACAGGAAGGACCTCTAATTGCTGAAATCTGGAACATTTTGAAAGCTGCTTAAGGAGTGCAGTAAACAGCAGTTCTCGGAGCTGAAATGTAACTATACAATGTGATGGAGCATAGAGTAGTCTTGAACGAGAGGGAAATCTAGTTGAGACAGTAGCGTAAAGGGCTTGATTCAAATCCTATAAAAGTCAGTAGGCGTCTTTTCTTCATGAGGACTTGGGTTAAAGTGTGCTTCAGTCAGTCCCCAGGTCAGAATATGCCTGAAATTTCAGATGCTCTGACTGCAGACTTCATTTTATTGAACTTCTAGACCCACCTTCCCTCTACATCCAACCGATGAAGCATGGGAGTGTAGCACAGGAAGTCCTAAACAAGTCAGGCTAGTGACCAGAAGACCAGCTTTCTTCAAAGCACAAAATTTTTGAGACAGACCCAAGAAATCCTGTAGTTGATAACAGAACAACCAGGCTAAAGGTGGAATTTTCTTTCTAAATTAAGTTCTTATTCCCTGGGTCTAAAGTGCCCAAACTTATGATCCTTTCTAACTTTTTCCAACAATTATTGCTTATTTCTGAATTATTATCTGTGTGTCTAACTCGTGGTTCTGGAGAAGAGGAAGATAATTTTATTTTTGACTGCAGCTAAATGCTTATGGTTATAAGTAAAGACTTTGATTGCTTTTGCTTCCCCCGTGGGTACATGTCATTGCCAGCTTTCCCTATGCTATTGTCTAGTCTGTATAGCTCTGTCATGTCCCCTATGATTTGTCTTCACCTTGAACTATGTAGGCCTTTCCTTCATGCCTTTGTGTGTAGGAATCTGTCTCATACTTTCATTGCCTATTTCTAGACTCTTTCCAGGTTTGCCACAGGGTTGGAATGGGATATTTTGGGCAGGGTAAACTATTGCTAAGAATTGAAGCTTCATTATTTAATATAGTGATGAATTGAACAAGACTGCTGGGTAGCAAAGAACCAAGGAGAGAGAGAGATGCCAGCAGTTGCAGTAGTTCATACCAGCTCTAATTATTGCTATCAGCTTCTATCCAGATGCACCAATTTGGTTTCCAGGCCAAATCTATTCTTTGCATAATCCAAATGAAGGCAACAAAGTTGTGCCTTGGATGAATCTCATGTCTTGATCCAGACTGCTCTGCAGTTGGCAAGATGTCTCCATTTGTCTTGCACGTTTGCCTTGTCTCTCTCAAACCACATTGCTGGATCCTACATGGTTTTTAATGGAAGAGGGTGGAAAAGGCTTATGTTACCATTGAAGGAGTATATTATGTACACCTGAGAATCCTAGAGACAAGATTTGGTGGAAAGGGAGTGATTGCTTTTGGGGGAATCAGGCTGTTATTTCACATGGGGAAGGCTGAGTGGGTGCACACCTGCTAGCTAATTGGTACATGGAAGGAAGGAATACGCAATCATGTGGTAGTCTGGGGCAGCTGAAGTGTATAATGAGGATTGCTGATGACAGCCATTACATTTTCCTAGCAGATAAGTTAGTTCCAGATTGCTGGCTCAGCATGCGAAGACAGCACCTAGTCCAAGTTTCAATTCTCTGAATCTCTTGCTTCCTCACCAAGTTTTCTTCTGCCTGCCATGTATGTATTTTGAAGGAGCATATGCAGTCCTGTCCAGAGGAAAAGTAGCTCTGCAACCTGTTGGAGTCCTGCTGGAGTGCTGGTAGAGCTAGCAAGGAGACTTCTTTCTCATTTCTGACCTCACAACCCTTCTACAGGGGCTGGCCAGAAAAGTATTTGGCCTCCATTCTCCTGCTAACAATGGTTGTGCTCTGTTAATTCTCTTTTGGGTGACAGCTGTTCCCTAAAGAGAATGTTTTCGTGATTAAGGCCAGCCTAATCTAGTCAAAGTTTGCTGCTTTAAAATATGCAGGATAGATCCCTCACATGGTATAAATTGACATGGTGGTATCCAAGTCACACTGTGGATCTGGTCTGTCTGTTTTAAGTGGTTGCCCCTTGGGTTTGTCTCCTTGATTTACAAGTGGTCTGTGGATTTTACTCTTGACTTTCAGGAGTTGGAGGGCTTTGATTTCACCATCATCCTACAATAGCAGCAGTTATTTTTCCATGACTGGGAAAACTTGTTGCTCTGTGAACCTACGAAGTTGACACCCTCCTAGGAGCAGCAGCTCTAAAAATCAGAGTGGGGAAGGAGTCAGTCCCTCTGCCAAAAACTCTAGATCACCCTTCCCATCCTTTCACTCTTGCTAGATGCAGGGCTTCTGTATCTTCAAGATTTCATTTCTAGTTGGCCTTCTGTAGTAGGTATGGCCCAAAATAACTGAAGGTCACCCATTATTTCATGGGGCTTTGGAACAAGCCCTTGCTTGAGGACCAGATCCTGTTTTCAGAATCCAGGTCGGGCTGTATGCAGAAAGGGGTGTTAGAGAATGGGGAGACACTTGGCTCCAGAGTAGTACCTGGCACCACTGCTGGAAAAGGTTTTTTGGTACTGAAGTACCTGCCTGTGGGGAGAGGAGGAATGATACCCATAGCCTATAGGGTGGGTCTGCCCTCCCTTGCCCATCTGGGTGATGCGGTGTAACTCCTGGAGCACAGGACGGTAAAACTGGCTGAGTTCAGATAACTTGGAAGAGTATCGTAACACACTGCCCTGTCCCACAACAGAACTACACCTTTCTTTGGTGATGAATCTCTGTTTCCTTTTGGAAAAGTTTGCCCTTCCAAGCTATTATTTTGGCTGTGCGTCTGAATTATTTTTTGGTTTATATCCAATTTCTGGGGGGTGAGAGGGGGAAAAGGCAGAGTTAATCACCAAACAAGCTCCAGCCCCTATCTAGCTGCTTTTTGCTTTTAAGGAAATGAAGTCATATTTATGTGCAGAAGTAATCCAGAAATGTGAGCTCCTGCCAAGACATTTGTTGATACAAAGCTTAAGGGAGGTGATGTTTGTGTGTGCCCAAAGCTTGAGCAACTACCTTACATTAGAAGGAAGGTGGCAAATGTTTCAGCCCTGATCCTATTGAGACAAAAGCTCATCACCAGCAAAACCAATATTCCTTGCCCTCTTGATATGCCTGGGAGTACACAAGGCAGTCTGTGCTCACCCAGCCTTGTTGCTGCAAGTAATACTATGAATTTCTGTCACGCTGTCCAGCTAACATGGAAAAGTGATTTAAAAACACCTTTTGAACTGCTTCCCTTCCATTCTGGCTAGTTTGGTATGACTATTTTTGTCTAAAAGAGGAGAAATCCAAACAAAGAGAAAGTACTATGTAGAAGTTGCATGAACTGGGCTGTTGACTTTCTGGCTTAGTCCTGTGTTTTATAATCATGAGAACATTGTTCCTTTTAACTACTGTTTCCCTTGATGTATGGGAGCAATGAAATAGGAAATATGTTCCAGTGACTGAACAGCCGTTGACATCTTTCAGAGATTTTTGGAAACTTACTCATTAGAAATGTTTTGCTTTATTTGGGTTATGTTGGGTTTTTCATTGGGAAATAATGGGGGAAAGGGATCAATGCATGAATATGGGTGTTCTTACTGCTTTTTTAGCATTTTTCATTGCTGTAATCAGGGCCCTGAAAATTGATGCGTTGTAACAGCGTCTTTCTTGCATCTTTATTAGCTGTACCACTGTTTCATTTGCCTGCTACTTCTCAACTGAAATTAAGAAATTAGTGATGTTTTCCTTGTGTTACCGTTGGAACTAGATAGTTATAACATAGCATGAAAGACCTAGGGGTTAATTTTTATGAGGTACCACTGACAAAGTAGAATCACTGATTAACAGTTTTGTTTTACCACTCCCATCATTCTTGGTGGAATCCACCATATTCTTTAGTGAACCTGCTAGAATTAAAGAATTCTTCAAAAGGAGAAGAAATTTGTAGTGCGCCTTGCCTTTGTTCTTAGATGTCACCCTATGGGCTCAAGCAGTAAGTAATCATTTAAGATCTTCACCTGCTCAAGAACAAGCCGAGATTTAGTACCGAGGTGAGGAAAAATGCTGTGATTGTGAAGATAGTTTCCTCTGAGCACCAGGACTTGGAAGACAAATTACACAGCAACTCTGCAGCCAAACCATAAACTATATTCCCTTGCTGACCTCAGCTTCTCAAAGTCAGCTCTCAGCATAAACAACTTCAGGAAAAGCAACTTGCCCAATAGGAGTCTGTGCGTTTACTAAATCAGCATCTGCCCTTGCACTCGTTGCTTCCTTTTTGGTAAATTGAGGAACAAAGCACTCTGAAAAAGACACTTTGCTGGAAGCTGAGTTGCCTGGAAAAGGCAATGGGAGTTCATTCCGGACACTTGAGATGTGTAAACTACTCTGTACTTAATAAATGTGGCAAATTAATTTCCAGCTCTTCCTAATGTCAGGCTAGATTTCCTAGTTCATCTACGTGACCCCAGATCTGCAGATTCTGTAAAGGCAAAAACTATCATTTAGGAAGTGGGGTTTGCTTCTGTAGAGGCAGTAAGAGTTGATTTCATAAGTTTGGTGTCACCCACTGTTTATCTTCGTGTGTCCACCAAGCTAGCTAGAAAACAGTAAGGCTGTGTTGCAAAAAATGGCACAAGAATGCTATCGCCAAAATCTGTTGTTGCATCTTCAGAGCTTTTTCCTTATTTCTCCTTCTACCCTTGCCCCAAAGGCTGAAAACAATAATAATTTCTATATTTTTGTAAAATGAGCAGTATTTAATTGACTATTACTCAGATCAAAAAATGTCAACTATGTACTGTAGAGCACTTCATGAGAAAAGAATGGCACTGAGAGCAGGGGATGTTCAGCCAAGAGACTTCTTTAGCCCAGCAGAAAGCTTTAATGGTAGGAAAAATGGTTTCTAATCAGAATAGGAAGCAAAAGTTGACATTTTGAGCCATATAGTAGAAAAATATTCTGAACAAGTCTTCAAATAAGAAACGTCAACATAAAATGTCGACATTGCCTAGCAAAATAAAGGTGCCCAATATGTCAAAGTAACAGTTTTCATTTTGAATTGACATTTTGAAATGATAAACACTTCCTATTGAGATGTTGGCTTTACTCCAAAGTACCGTCAATTGGAAAATTTAATAAAAATTGATATTTTCCTTTGGAAAAATGTTAATTCAGCCTGACCTATGTTCTCTGAGGGAACTTTTTTCATTCTGAAAACTTGAACTAGTATTAGGTAGGATATAGTAAACCACCTTTTCAGCTTGCTTTTAGTGCTTTTTTTGTCTTCCTACAGCATTCCGGTTTCCTTAGCATTTGGAAATGTTTCCAGAGTTACCATGGTGTGTTAGGAAGGAGTTATATTCAGATACTCCTGTGAAACCTTTGCTCTTTTTCTTTCATTTTTCATAAACTAAATAAAACTTTATTATAAGCTAAGTGTCCATGCTTTGCTGCTCTTAAAACGAGATGTTAGAAAGGTTTTAAAAAGGAAAAAGGGAACAGAATCTCCAGATGATAAATACAAGTAGTGCCTAGTGGAAAAAGTCAAGGGGGGGAAGAGGAAATGGCTGTGAAAACACTTTTTGAACAAATAGCTGTGCTTTAACTTTGTATTGCAAGGTTGCCTGGATACACTGGAAGAACAGGGATCCTTCTATATATATGAGCTAGTTTAGTGTTTACTGCTGGAACTTGGAATGTAACTCCAGGCACTATTTACAAATGTTTGGGACGAAGTAGTTCCAGAAAACCAAACAAAGAGGGGAGGGAGGAAAATCATCCCCAAACTCATCGTTTCTGTTTTCCCGATGATGTTGCTATGTATAATCTAAAATAGTAGGTAGGTAGTAGCTTATACAAGCTGAGGTGGAGAAAGGGGAAACTTACAGGGGCTACTGTAGAGCTAGACTAGATGTGCACGGAAAGGTCCCTGGCAGATGAACCTGCATGCGGAGCAGAGGTGGATGAGTACAGTGTCAGGTGAAGTACGGCAGAAAAGGTTTTGGAAAGGAAGACTCCAGGTCTCATGGAAGTACCTACCGCCCTGGCCTGGGAGGTGGAAACCTCCTGTCTGATCCTGCTTGGCCATTCCGTCTGCCCCCAAGCACCAGCGTAGCACTGTGCCCTGCAGTGATGTGACATGAGTAATGTCTGTCTGTCAAGTGTCACCCTCTCTCACTTTGTGCTCCTTGTGGGGATGGGTTGTCTGTGCCATGAAGTGTCCTGTCACTGCAAGCTTTTAGGTGTGTGCATGTGATGTGCATTTCTACAGTCTTCTGTGCTTAAGGCTGCGAAAGCTGCTGGAAGAGTTATGTTTTGGATCAGCAAGTGGGAGATTTGTGACGGTCCTTAGTTCCTGGGAGGTTTATCTTGGTTTCTGGTTCCAGAGAATGCAAGTGCTCTGCAGCTTTGAAAAAGGATATCCCAATCAATCAGGAATGCAGATTATGAAATGATTTGAAGGCAGGAGGGGAATAGTCCTTCTGCAATTTAGATCTAGGGTGCTGTTCTCTTTTTTTTGATGCATGTTTTGAATCTTTTTAGTTATGTTCTGCTCTGTGATTGTATCTAACAGTGGAGGGGTAGGGAGGTATTTCTGAGATGAGATACTCTTTTTGGTCTTGGTATCACTTTTCTTGGGCTTGGAACTGTTCCACTTAATGTTTCATTTAATCTGATTTTTGTTGACTGATCTTCCTTGATCTGAAAAGGAACGTGTTCTTCCATCTAGCTCTTAAATTCACACTTGAATTGAGACTTTCTCAGTGTTGATACACTTAAAAAAAAAAAAAAAAAAAA